>WAAB01021689.1:50896-79933 GCA_013389865.1 Piaya cayana | reverse complement strand
CCACCCTCTGTAGAACCTTGCACAAGGCTGTGCTCGCTGTGTACAAAATATACAATGGTAGTGTCCTTCATCTGATGATTTTGACCCCAAAACCACTCCCGCTTCCCCACACCCCACGTAAAAAGACAACGCCAGCTCCTACCCACTGCCAGCAATGAACATGCACGTCTTTAAAAAAAAAGGCCGAGCTTGTGCTAAAACCGTGCTGGGCAGCATCCTCAGGGATGGTGAGCACGGAGTATTCCTGCCCCGAGAGGTCGGGTGTGGGGTCTGGGGTCCGGTGGCTGGGATTGGGGGAGGTCCAGCAGCAGGGATGGGGAGGTCCGGCCCCGCTCACGAGAGGTTCTGCTCGTCTTCCAGGTGAAGACGCGTCTGCTCGAAGAGAAGGGGCTGCGTGGGGCTGCTGGTGCCGCGGCCGGGGAGCGTCTTGGTGAAGTCAGATGAGCCTGAGGGAGGAAAAAGGGGGTTCAGAGCCTGGAGTCGGACTCAGAGTTAGGGAGAGAACAGCGTGGGACAAGGAAACCATCACCCCTGCCACCTTCTCCTACCACAGGAGACAGGGCTGGAGTCCATGAGCTCCATCTCCTCTGCCCCGGCTAAGATACATGTTGAGCAAGTGACAGGGAGAGGAAGGGGACACGCAATCTGCCACCGGCTTCGGAGAAGCCAAAACGACTCTGGACATTTGTGGTGCCCACCAGGCAGCACATCCCTCACCCAAGAGCCCAGCAGAAGCAGGTGGGGAGGGGTCAGGGTTTCTGCTGCCCTGCCTGGAGGCCTGGCACTTGGGGACAGTGGGGTGCTAGGATTCTGGTGCCAGAAAGGAGGCCAGAGCCAACAGTGTGGCCTGGCTGCTTTGCTGCCCCCTCCTTCCTTGCCCTGATGGCCACGATTAGTCCCATTCCCACTCTCTCCCGGCTGCCAGCCTTCCCTGGAGGGGTCCTGCTGCTGAGAATAACAGTGATGCATGAAAAAGAACAAGAAGACGTACCAGCTTACTCTTCTATACCAATAGAGCAGGAATCAGGACCCAGTGCTGCCCAAGACAGGAGGAAGGAAGGCAGACAGAGAGGGAAGGAGACATTAGAGAGGTACTCAGGTACTCAGAAAAAGACTGTGGCTCTACGTAAGAAAACGAGCTGCAATGACACCAGTCAGGAGCGAGGCCAGTGCAACAACTGATGGCTGCACCTGCCAGCAAAGCACGGCACCCACAGCCCTCCCCACGCCAGCAGAGGGGTGCCCGCTGTCCCCTGTGCCAGCTCCAGCTCCCAGAAGCCGGCCCAGATGGTTCTCCTCCCTTGCCAAAAGCAGGAGAGCGGTTTGGGGCAAGCACATCAGGCCACGGCCACGTAAACAGGACCCTTGTGCCATCAAGCAGCCCGGAGAGGCGGAAGGAGGGGATGGACAGAGACAAAAGCATGGGACAAAAGGAGGAAGAAGGGGAATAAATTACCTCTGTTTTAGCCCCTCTCACCCACAGCTCACTCTGCCCGCTAGGAGGAAGGTGTGTCCTGTTCCCACCCTGCAGCCACCTTGCCAGGGATGCTGCCCACAGTGGGGCACAGTCCCCAACCCCTCCTCGGTGCCTCGAACCCGAGCCACGAGCACAGGAGGCTCATGGTCTCCCACCCCAACGACGCGGCTGTTACCTGGCAGGTAGACATCTACCGGGGGGTCACTCTCCGACTGCGTCAGGCTCCTGTTCTCGCTGCAGCTGCCGTCCTGCAGGACGTCTTCCACAGAGGGCGGGCGGCTACCTAGAACCAGCCAAAAGCGCAGCCCCTCAGCCCCCAAACCAACTCTGCAGGGGGCAGGCCAAGATCTTCCACATGAGGAACTCCCTCCGGCACATGAGGAAGGACCCTGGCATACAAGGAAGCCCCCAGATCCCCGAGAGGTGTTGGAGAGATGCTCAGGTCGCAGTGCCGAAGGGCCAGCTCTGCTCACACAGGCTCCTGCCCCACATCGCACCCAGCGCTCCCCTCTCACACTATTCTTGTGCCCTCTGGATTCTGACTGAGCTCCAGAGCTCCATCCCAAAGACACGGGGCACAGCCTGCATGCCTGGTACCACAGCCACGGTCTCACCGGGACCATATTGGTGCACGCAGCTATTTCTCCCTCAGCCAAGCGAGGGGACAGCTCACAACATGGACAGCTCAGCTTGCACGGGGCTTCCAGCAAGGAGATGCTTGGCAATAAATCAGGGAGATCTGTTGATTCCACTCCCCTGCTTCCCAGGACAGACCCTGGCACAGCACAGCAGCTCAGAGATGGATTTCAGGGGTTGAATGTTTCTGAACTCCCTGACTGTCCCCTTCCCACCAGAGCGGAGCTGGATGCCAAGTTGAGGTCCAGCGCCCCCCACTTACCCTGCTGCAGGGATGAGGCCTCCTCGATCTCTTCCCCTGCCACGCTCTGTATGGAGGAACAGCACAGGTTATTTTAACAGCTGGAGGCCTTTGCTGCGCTCACCTCCTGCTCTGGCTTTCTCTGGAGAGCTGCGCTCAGGTAAGGATTTGATTCAGGGAGTGAGTGAGGGGCCACCCACCAGCACCGTGGGCTGGGATGGAGTGGTTTTACCGGCTGTAAACACTGCCCCAAATACTGCTTGGCTCCTCTGGGAAGCAGGGGAAGCTCTACGTGGTTGCAGCCAAAGTGCCTCCCCCATCCTCCAGCTCCCAGAGACACATTAGTAGCACAGGGAATGGCCGCCTCCCTCCCCATGGAGCCCTAGGGGTAAATGGAGGCAGCTGAGTTGGCTCCTGGCTACTTGTGCTACATCTTTACCCCATCACAGAGGAAACAATGGCACTTCACGAGGCACCTCCCATGTCCCAGAAGAAGCCCACACCGAGAAGAGCTCTGGCTCAGAGCAGCTTCCCAGCAGAGCACACTTACTTCTGGAGAGCTGGTCTCTCTCAGGACCAGTTCACCACCACTCAGCACTGGCTGCGCATCAGAGTCCTCAGAGAGCTTTTCTTCATCCTCCTCGTGGATTGGAGACGAGGGAGACCGCAGTGTGCTGCAGGAAAAGAAACTCCATTTGCAAAAAGCCACAGTGCTGTCAGCACCGCAACTCCTGGCAGATTCGGTGGCAGCAGCTCGAGTTGTCACCACCCCTGCTCTGTCCCTCCACCAGCAGCACAAGCCAACACACAGGAGCAGGAGCTCAAACTACTCAGCTACATTCATAGGAGCCTCCAGTATCAGCTGCACTAAGAACAACAGCAGCAGCGGTGCTGGGGCAGAGCCAAGTGCTGCAGAGCTCCAGCACAGTAACACAAATCAGACAAATCCGGCCTTTGCATGGAAAGGAAGAGGCTCAGATCCCCTGCTGTGCCTCACACCTTCAGGGGCTCCTTTCCCGTGGAGAAATTTGGAATGAAGCTCAGTGAGGAGTGTAAAGAATAAACCCAGTCTGACTCCACTCCGTGGCACCCACACCTACACCCTCCAAGGCCAGGAGAGGAGGCTTGAGACACAGCTAAAAGATCTCACTCAGTATTTTGTGCTCTGAAATTCTTTTGTTCCTGTGGAACACTGTGGAAAGCTGAAACCTGAGGAGGTTTGGATGTCAAACACAAATTGAGGGACTAACTCTATTGGGAAGGAGATATTTCCATCCAAACCTTGGATGAAATCTCCTTGTTAAAAACCCTTCCTTTTGGTGACACAGCCAGCTCTTACAAGACACCTGAGGCTGTCACCTGAGGCTGCACACAGGGCTGCTATCCCAGTTCTCTCACCGGCACAAGTACCTGCAAGCCTCCTAAGATTGTGAGTTAGCAGTGCTACCCAGCAACAGGACCAGCCAGAGCTCTCTGGTTTAGCCACAAGCCCTCAGTGCTTGCAAGAGCAGCAGACCCCTCCGTCCCCGTGCTGACCTATCTGGAGACTTGCTCCGCTTGCCCTTTTGGTGGCTGCTCTCCACGGCTCTGTCCATCCCGACAAGCGGGCGGCTGGCAGGTGGCATCCCATCCACCACGCCAGAGTAGTTGATTTCTTCATACAGAGGAGCTGACGGGATGGTGGGGGAAACAGAGCGAAGGCCATTCAGCGCTTCCAGCAAGGAGATGGGCTCGTAGCCCGGAGGGATGTTGTCAGAGCTCTGTGGGCGACACGGAGAGGGACACATTAAGAAACCCTCAACAGGCTGGAAGCCCCCTTAGAATGAGGCAGCCCTGCTGCAACCCAGCCCTGCACCTCCCACGCTGCACTCCCACCCCTACAGCCGCCTCTCCTCCCTTTCCCTGCAACAGCCACGCTCCCCAGTTTGGGCTGCAGCACTGAGGATGCTCCAGGCAAGTTTCCAGAGAAATGCATGAGACTGGGCACCTCAGCAAGCCAGAAGACAGCCAGACAACCCCCCATCGTACTTTCGTGAGCCAGACAAGGAGGGTGAGAAAGCAGATTCATAACAAAGGTGCTCTAAAATACATTTGGTTTTTTAATCCTAGAAGCAGCTCCCATGGTTCAGACACCTTTCCAGCTCAATAATGAGCCAGCAGTGGCCAAGGTGGCCAAGAAGGCCAATAGCATCTTGGCTTGTATCAGAAACGGTGTGACCAGCTGGGCCAGGGAGGTTCTTCTCCCTCTGTACTCGGCACTGGTGAGACTGCTCCTTGAATCCTGTGTTCAGTTGTGGGCCCCTCAGCACAAGAAGGATGTTGAGGCTCTNAGGGCCAGGTGGACGAGGTGCTGAGGGACATGGGTTAGTGATTGATGGGAATGGTTGGACTCGATGATCCAGTGGGTCTTTCCAACCTGGTGATTCTATGATTCTATAAGCACACCACTTCTGCTTCCACAGCACCACCAGAGCACCTGTGAAAACCAAAGTTGGGGACAAGAGCTGTTCCTCAGAGCCTACAGCACTTCCACTGCTCCCACAGACTCGGTCACTTCAGCCGACAACACTGGCTGCACAGTCGCCTCTGCTAAAAGGTAGGAAAAGGATCGCAGAACCACTGACCTCACAGGGAGGAGAGCAAAACTGCACCAATTCCCACTCCCTCTGCAAGTCACTGAGCTGCCAGTCAAAGGAACACTGGCAAAGCCATTAAAACAACACCGGTTCCACTCCAAAATTCCTCTTGATCAACAAGATCCTGTGGATTTGGAGATAAACAGGGTTTATCTCTGAGTTAATGCCTGGGGTGGGTTCACTGCTGACGCAGCTGACGCAGGTGTGGTCACAGAAGGCACTAGATCTGATGGGGAGGGAAGAACGAGGGGCCCAGCATCAACCCACATCCCCCAGGAACTGGCCTTAGGAGGGCTCTGAGGATGCGCTGAGGACCACAGCCACAACTGCAAGATAAGGAAATCGGCTGAACATGGAACGAGTTCACAGTTGCTGCCACCTGTAGGCGGTGGGGCCAAAAGCCATCTCCACAAAAACCTTTATTTCCAGCCAGCCGCTTGGAGGGGCTCTTTGTGGGCAGAAACGTCTGGGAGACAAAACACCCTGGCTTGTGTTTGGGACGTTTTCTCCTGGCTGTGAAGACCAAGGCCTGAGGGGTGAAAGGCTGCTCACTGTGGTGAACGCTCAAGTTCCACGGTTCAGCTCCCAGGCTGGAGGAGAATTTCACAGCCAATGGTGCAGCTCCCCCGCTGCAAGTCACTGAGGTTCAAACAGCCCCAGGGGACACCGCTCTCTCCTGGGACACTCTCCACTACCAGAGTGGTGTCAATCACTGCAGGAGGCTTGCAGAGAGCCAGGGTGATACCGAGCTGGCAAAAGCCTCAGTATTTGACTGGAGCCTCAGCTTTCCTCCACACCTGTCAAGCAGAGTGAGCCACACTCCTCTTAAGGCTGCGCATCCAGGGTGGTCTAAGCAAGAGAAAACTGCAGCCTCCCACACATCTATGACAGCCGTGGCTGCATTTGATGGGAGTACACAGAGAAGGCACAAACAGGGCCTTCTTTTCCCCTCACCTTTCCTCTTCCCAGCTCCTGGTCCCCAACAACTACCACTCCTGCTGCCCCAGCACAGCATTCATTACACACTTTTCACACCAGTTCAGAGGGTCCACAACAAAACAAGCTCCATCCTCCCTGCTTCAGTAAAAGCAAACCCGTCCACCACAGCCAGTGTTCCTCAACACAAACCTGGTCTGACTGTGCATATTTGTCCCAGTACCAGGGTGGAAATCCCCACAAGATGTGCCCATGCCAAACTGACAAGTGCATGAGACAAGTGCAAGGAAGCTTTTGGGTGAGCCAAGGGGACAGCAGCTTGCCCAGAGTCCCACAAAGCCATAAAAACACCTTGGCCAGGAACTATCAACCAGCCAGGCTCAGGACCTGGGGACAGGCCTTGAGAATCAGTGTCAATCCTTGTTGCAGGCTCATTCCTCAGACCAGGGAGGTTAGTGATTGTCCGTGCAGGGCGTGAGTTTCACCACCAGTGTGGAGGCAGAACGTGGAGTGTTGCAGCCTGTGCAGGGGCACGAGTCACACCCAGTGTGCTGGCAAACCCTCGCGTGTGTAACGAACGCATCCATGTGCAAAGAACTGCCATGGGAGGCAAACACAACCCAGACCACTTACTGTTTCCCTTCTAGGTTTCCTGCTGGGCAGGGAGACAGTGCTCACTTTAAAGGGTTTAAAGGAAAACTGTCAAAAGAAAACCATGTTTTAAAGTTGTTTCTTGAGGTCAGTGACACGAAGAGACCCACAGCATCTCCTCACCTCGTTCCAGGTGACAGCACCTGCTTTCTCTACACAACACGCTCTGCTTCACAACAGCCCTTGGGGTCTCTCTCTCCCCTGCCCTATTTCTTAGCCCCACTGGAAGGCAGCAGGGCTACAAACCACAGAGGACAGAGGAATAAAACAGGCTTCTTTCTGTGACAATCCCCTCCTGTTCCCATGGAAGCCTGTAAAATGATCTGGATGCATAATTCACTCTTTTCACTCTGATCTAATGTGTGTCAGCACAGCCAGTGCTGCTCAGGCAACGAGCTGCTGCCCAACCCGCACCGGGGACACCAGCACCTCACTCTGCATCCCACACTCCCTCAGCTTCCTACGGAGACCCCAATCACTCAGGGAAGCTGGCACAGGGAGGCCTTTCTGCCACCACGCTGGGAACCCTGAAGCCAAGGGCATTTCACCAGCGTGTGCTGCCACGCAGATGTGCATGCAAGAAAACTCTAAACCCACATTTTCCCAGCTCCCAATCTGCCACTTTTCCGCTGGGACAGGCCCCAAAAAAGCTTCTCAGACTGAGGTTTCTGAGGATTTGTTTCCTGCAAAAGACCGGAAGGCACCTGGCTAAAACCAGCTGTATTACTAATCCACCTGGTTGTCTAGCAGGGTGGAGAAAAGAGGCTGCAGTGCTCAGAAGGATCTTGCTCCAAGGCCCGAGTGCACCTCCTGAGGTTCCAGGGATGCCACACATCAAGCTGAGCAACTTTTGCATGCACAAGCTGCCCACTCAGGCTGAGATCAGCACCTAAGCTCTGTAGAGGGGTCTGCAAGGTACTTACAGAGTGCTCATCATGGTCAACGCTCTGTGCCAAGACAGGGCTGAACGACACGGGCGACAGAGCCCCTGGCTTCTTCCTCACAGCCCGGATCTGCAGTAGGGCACGGAAGGCTAGGAGAGAACAGCAAAGCAGGTGACCGTGTGGCCAAACAGGACCAGGCCATGCCAGACACGAGCCAGAGCTCCTTGCCTGCCTGGGTACAGTGACGTACAGAGCTCCTTCAGGTCTGACACTGTACAGCAGAGTAAGAAAAGTATAAGCTAAGCCTCAGGCAGGACACTGCAAACTACAGAATGGTGCAAGACCTCAAGTGAAATCACTTTGGATTCAGTCAGACCCCAGCAGTCTCAGCCCTGGAGTCCAGCTGGTACTGGAACCACCACAGGCTGCTCACTCACCCACCAACACTATGGTGGTGAGAGGTTCTGCAGTAGCTGCAAACCCAGCCAGAGTGTGAGTGGCTGAACTGCTGTCTCCAGCCCAGCAATCCCTCAGCCCCCAACCACAACAGCTTTGATCTCCACCCCCTGCCCACAGTCCCTTTTTCTATCTGCAGATCTTTCACATTGTTGGTTCCTCTGTGCTAAGGGCACGTATGAATGAGTCAGACATTTGCTCCGATGCAGCTGTAAGAACTTGCTCGTGCACATGAAGCCCAAGCATTTCTTATTGCACTCAGTTGCTTCCAAAATCAACCTAGAGCCAGAGGACAGAGGTGAAAATCTCTCCTCCCTGCCTCCGCATCCCCCAGATGCAAATTCCCAGGGAGTTGGATACGGGGGAACATTCCAAACAAACACAACACTCTGCTGCTGAGATAATGCTGTTCCTGTCTTTTAAGTTGTGCTGCTTATAGAAAAAGCTGTCTGGCGCTTCCTCTGGTAAGATCTTGCTTTTGGTTACTGCACGTTTGCCGAGTTTTAACTGTTTAGACTCAATTTCTCACGGTACACATCTGTCTAAGGCTCTTTTTTCCTTTTCCTGAGGAATACCAGTTAGGAACAATTGAACACACCTCAGAGACCAAGCCAAGGTAAAATACACAATCTGTCTGTCCCAGCAAACACAAAGGCATTTTCCCAAGATACTCCTACCCCTCTCTGCTTTTCAGAAAGGGCATGCAATTTAGCAAGTGTTGCCTGAGTATCAGAAAGGGGATTTAATTTTTTCCATCTTTTGGGAGCTGAGCAATGCAGGGCTTAAGCAGATCCTCCTAACCCTACTGACAAAGCAAAGGACTTCAAATTGACTGTTATCTCCTCTCTGCCTCCTCACTGAAGTCAAAGTAAGGTTGTCAGAGGGCAAAAAAAACCATGCAAAGAACTTGGACAGTTCTCCGGTGGGGCTGGATGCTGCCCCAGGCAGATACTCTCAGGATAAAACTCCTACATCCTCTTCTTCGGGGGGATTTTCTATCACCTTCACCAAAACACAAGTGGCCTGCATGGCTCAGCTCAGAGTACCTGCACCTTCAGTCGCCAGGGAGGCACAGGACAAAGGGCCGTCCTCCCACGTGTTCACCTCCTTCCCAGTTATTTTAGGTGCCAGGAATCGCCAGTGAGAGCAGCAGCATGTTTGATGCTACGTCTTGGGTTGGGGGATATAAAATACATGCTGTCTCTCACAGCCTGACTTCTCTGGAGCCTAAGAGGGAGAAAGATGCCCACGTCTGCTGGGCACATACTCACGCAGCCTGCAGATGGGGCAGTTGTTGGCCTGGTAGCGCAGGGTGTCGGCGCAGGAATTGCACAGACAGAGGTGTCTGCAGGGCAGGATGAGGGTGTCGCGGAGGTCCGACAGGCAAACCACACACTCGTTGCTGTTGTCGCTGTTCTCATCGTCTGAAGGCTGCAATGAGGCAAGATATCTGCACGTGAACAGAAAGGGCCACACAAAACTGCCAAGGGACACTGCAGCCTGGGGAAACTGCCCACCCAAAATGCTGTGAGAGAGCTGGCATCTTCTTTCTACAGCTTTCAGCCAGGGTTTCAGGGAGCTCCAGCCCACACAGCCCTGCTACGGACTGTGTTCCTTGCAGGCTCTGCTCTGGGCTCGCTGAAGGCCAGAGACCAGGACACTGTGAATTCACGGCATAGTTGTCCCTCCATGCTCCGCACACGCCAGAGCCCCTTCAGGGCAGGGACCTCCTTGACTGAGGGGGACCGGGAACACGCTCCTGCCCACTGGTCTGGTGGCTCCCAGGGGCATCAGGGAAGCAGGTTCTTTGTCAGCCCAGCCTATCTGCCCCGTGTCCACAGAGAGAACACATCCCCAAGAAGTCCCTGCTTGCTGACTGCGGCCGGCAGCAGGGCCAGGCTGCCCTCGGCTCGACAGGAGGAGGCATTCCAGCCATGTCCAGCCCAGTCTCCACAGGTTCTCTGAACAAGCAATAGAGTGAGTGGTTCTCCTGCCACCTTCACCAGTCTCCTGCGCAGGCACAAGCTCTGATGCAGCTGCAGGAGAACCAGCCTGTCTGTCCCATCACGTGCACTGCTCATCTACTTTGGGAGGCAGGGAGGGCAGGCTTTTCACTTTCCCATTCATGGGGTTTGTTAAGTACACAAGGAAGAACAGAAATGGCCCCCGGCCACTCGGCTGATGGGTCACAAATGTGTGATTGTTGGATCAAGAGCCTGAAGAACCCAAAGAGAAACCATCAATCCTCTTAAAAAGAGATCCTGTACAAAGGAAAACCTTTGAAAAGGCTTCTCCCTCCTGCCTCTTCAGGCAATACCTGTTGGCACAGGCAGAGAGAGATCACAGGGTGCTTTGGGCAGGACACTGCATTGTTTGGAAAGGAAATCCTGCCTGCCTTGCCCTTTGGCTACTCCTCTGTTTGCAAACCACACACAGGATCAGTCTGGTCCTGAGGCCAGCTCGTGGCACACTCAGCAGCCCAGGTGGCAGCAAAGGGCAGCTCTACTGAAGGCTGAAGCAAGTATAAAGCAGCTGATCTGCACAGGGCTGTGGCAGAAGCTCCTACCTAAAGGTGGGCACTGTTCCTGGTTAAGGCATTTGCGTATATATCCCCTAGTGATGCTGTGCTCCCTCTTGGTGGGGGATGCAGGCTGCTCTCTGGACACAGTCGAGCCCTAGAGCACACCGTTCCCTCCAATCCTTTGGGAACACACAGCCCTCCTGTTAAAAAATATAACTCTCCCCAAAAACCAGATACTCTAAGCTGTGCAAACTGGGCAGCACCCAGACTAGCCAGCAGGGCACCGCGAGCAGCAGCTGACACTGGCCCATTTTGTTTATAAGCCCTTAAGATCAGCTCTCTGCTCCAGAAGGAACTGATACTCTTCTCTCCCAGCAATTCCAGCCCCAGGGAGTATCCTCAAGAACCTCATGATATCTAAAGTGACCACAGCACAACTCCAGTGATTGTTTGGGCCTTACAACAAACATGACGACCTGTCATGCTTGGGCTTCTTCAGTGTCTACACACAGACTTGACAGTCACTCTGGGAAGCACCTCCAAGCCCCATAGTTAAGCTTAAAAGCAGAAGGTGCAGGCTGGAAACCCCCAGCTCAGGGAGCAGGAGCCTCAGGGGCACCTTTACCTTGGTCTCTTGGTTGTTTTTGTTCTCAATGCCGTAGATCTCCTGAAGCAGATAGCTCACCCGGTCAACCTAGGGAAGAAGACAACAGTTAAGAGTGCCAGCTGCTCTGTCACTGCTGCTTTGTGATCACCTCCTCTCCCTCCCCATGTTCATGTTACACCCATGGCAGCAGCCCCTAGAACCACTTAAAAAAATAACAGAAACAAATATTGCAAAGGATAGCTGGGAGATGAGTCCTTCCTTAAAAAGTGGTGCCCATCCTGTCTGGTCTGAGAAGGGAGCCCAAGCGATCACTTTTGTCACCATCAAAATCATCTTGAAAACAAGTACTCTGCTTGTCTCAGAGATCAAGAGGGAACACGCACTCATACCTCAAATCAGCCAGAGGTAACCAGAGAATCATAGAATTGCCAGGTTGGAAGAGACCCACCAGATCATCGAGTCCAACCATTCCGACCAATCTCTAAAGCATGCCCCTCAGCACCTCATCCATTCGCACCTGAAACCCCTCCAGGGAAGGCGACTCAACCACCTCCCTGGGCAGCCTCTGCCAGTGCCTAATGACCCTTTCTGTGAAGAATTTTTTCCTTATGGCGAGCCTGAACCTCCCCTGGCGGACCTTGAGGCCATTCCCTCTTGTCCTGTCCCCTGTCACTTGGGAGAAGAGCCCAGCTCCCTCCTCTCCACAACCTCCTGTGGGAGAGTAGCTTTCCCAGGAAGGGCAGAGTTCGCTCCAGCAGCTACTAGGTAACTCCTCTGTGTAGCAACTTTGTGTATCTTACCACCTGCAACATGGCAAGGCCAAGATACCCCTGCTGTACAACAACAGCATGCTAAGAAAGAGATACTGGGCCTGGGAAAGGAAGAACTTAGACACAACAGTAGCCTGCAAGTAGGAGAAAACCATGTAGCCACTATTTTTAAGAAGTAGCCAATTAGAAGTCTGTTGTTAGGTAAACGCCTCTCCTATGTCTTGTTAAGAAAGCTATATAACTTGTATAATCTGGCTAATAAACTGAAGCTTGTTTATCAATCATACTGGTTGTGCAGAGCTTCCCTCTCCGCGATAACCTCCTTTCAGGTACTTGGAGAGAGCAATGAGGTCTCTCCTCAGCCTCCTCTTCTCCACGATAAACACCCCCAGTTCTCTCAGACGTTCCTCATCAGGCCTGTTCTCCAGCCCCTTCACCAGCTTCCTTGCTCTTCTCTGGACACTCTCCAGAGCCTCAACATCCTTCTTGTCCTGAGGGGCCCAGAACTGAACACAGGATTCGAGGAGCGGTCTCACCAGTGCCGAGTCCAGCAGGGGAAGAACCTCCCTGGACCTGCTGGTCACACCAATTCTGATCCAAGCCAAGATGCCATTGGCCTTCTTGGCCACCTTGGCCACTGCTGGCTCATGTTCTCTCGGCTGTCGACCAACACCCCCAGGTCCCTCTCCTCCTGGCAGCTTTCCAGCCAGACTTCTCCCAGTCTGTAGCACTACTTGGGGTTGTTGTGCCCCAAGTGCAGGACCCGGCATTTGGCCTTGTTAAACCTCATCCCATTGGTCTCAGCCCAGCAGTCCAGCCTCCACAGCAATCAGCCTCCACAGTCCTTTCCTTCTGTGAAGTACAGCTCAGCTTTAGCCAAGATAGATTTCCACCATCTCTGTAACCTCAGGAGTTATTACAGCAGCTCATTACTGGTGCATCAATAGCTGAGCATCACCTGGGAGCAGAAGGTCAGACTGCTGAAGACAGACAAACCATTTCCCTTAGCATGAGAAGCACCTGAGGGACAATATTAGTGTCATTTGTTACCACCTCCAGGCTCTTGGTGGCATCTCTAATTTGGGGTGTGTGGTGGCAGAATGCTGGAAGCTGCCTGCAAACTCCACTGAGCAGCTGAATTAAAGCACTGAGGCAAGAAAGGCTGATAGTTGAACTCCCAGCAGGGCAAGCCCCTTTTGCACTGTGGGGTGTTCACAGAATCACAGAATGGTCTGGGTCGGAAGGGACCTTTACAGGTCACCCAGTCCAACGCCCCTGCAGGAGCAGGGACATCTTTTAACCACATCAGGGTGCTCAGAGCCCCATCCAACCTCACCTTGATTGTCTCCAAGGATGGAAGCTCCACCACCTCCTTAGGCAATCTGGGTCAGTGTTTCATCACCCCCATTGTAAAAAAATTCTACCTAATATACAGTCTAAATCTCCTCTCCTTTAGTTTAAAATCATTACTCCTTGTCCTGACGTAACCCCAGCCTTTCCTGGAGCCCCTTTTCAGTACTGGAGGCTGCTCTTAGGTCTCCCCGGAGCCTTCTCTTCTCCAGGCTGAATAACCCCAGATCTCTCAGACTGTCCTCGTGTGGGAGGTGCTCCAGCCCCCAGATAATTTTGGTGGTGCCCTGTTCCCTAACTCAGCCAGAAAGTACAACATGAGACTCTTAGAACCGTGAGAAGCAACCTCTACAAGGACGCAGAAAGATGCTGGTCCCCCAAGATGTGGTGCTACACAGCAGCTTCCCCAGAGCAGGGTGTGTTCCTCTGGCCAAGAGCCCACAAGAGGGAAATGGTTGCCGGAGATCAAACTGACACATCCTGCACGCAGGGAAGGAAACGCTTTCATGTCATCGTCAAGAACTGTCCAGTTGACACCATGCAGCGAAGCCAAGCCACAGGGAAGCCAGTGCTTCAACAGCTCACCCATCCCAAGGCTGTTGGCAATTCCACGTGTAACCGGCCTCTCTCCTCTCCTTTTGTCAAGCCAGGTGCTCAGAAAAGCAGTGCGATTTCAGTGCTGCAGCAGGCAACACGTGCCAAGTTGGGAGCAGGAGCTCATTATATTCAGCCTGTTTGCCAGTGTAGCTGGGATACAGCAGCTTTAGCGAACTAATTTCAGCATCATCCCGCTGAACTCAGCGTGCAGCTCACAGACAATCTGTTCTAGGCCTGCATTTCAAGGCAGTGAGGTCAGTTGCTGGACCGAGAAGTAAAATCCTCTGCAGCAGCTCCCAACTCACCCAGGAAGTCTGGGAACAATAAAACAGGAGATGTCCTTTTGTAATGTGACATTTCAAAGAGAGTCCTGTTAGAGCATCCTGACTCCTCGGAGGATCACGATGAGCAGCAAGGAGTGCAGAAGTGGTCAGCTCAAAGGAAAGAAGTAGTCTGGAAGAAGAAGCCAAGGCCTCTGCAGGAGACTAGTTCGTTTAACTGCTTGCCTCCAAAAATCCCAGGAAGCTCACATCCCAGTAGGAAAAGAGTGAGCACTGCAACATGGCTCTTACTAGAAAGACCTCTAGGTTTTAAGAGAGCAGGAGAAAATAAGGAGGGATAGGTTGATTGTACCCAGTGTAGCCCTTCACCTTCACACTTCTCCAAACCCTTCCACATCTCATCACCCTTCCAAAGAGCTCTGTTGCTATACGAAGCCTCAGCTGATGCACACAGGAGTCAACCCCAGGTCACATTTTCCTGCCAATCCATCTGTTCGCATTCATCCATGCTGAATTTCTTTAAACAGGTCAGTACGTACACTATGACTGATCTCAGCTGAGAGAAAAAAGCAGTTCAGCTTATCAGCCGCTGCTTCCTGCTCCCAAAGAGCTTGAGAGATGGATGCACATAAAAGGTACCCAGGAATCCTGGCAATGGCAAGGAGGGGAAGGCAAAAGAAAAGCATGAACAATGTTCACTGCAGGCAGGTACTTTATACCTCTGCTCTAGGCTCTCATGGGTGCAGATGCTATCTCAGTTTCAGCAGTACTGTGCGTACTTCTAGCAAGAGCTTCCTTCTATTTTAAAAGCCAGGAGAGAGAACATGCAAGTATTACATTTTACAGACTGCCAATAAAAAAAAAAAATACCCACAGCCAAACACTGAGTGGGAAGGTTACAGGCTCTGCCAGGGAAGACAGAAAAGCGCACACTGTTTCATTGCCGGAGTGAGCTAACCATCCTGTGGTAGGGTGGGAACCTCCCTGAGGAGCATTTTCAGCGAGACAGCCCTCATCTGGGGAGGCTGGACTGCTAAATGGAGAATGGGTCACACTGTGTTAGAGCAAACCTTAACCCAGTGGAGGCTCAGAGAGCTCACAGCCAGAGAACCAAATAAATAAATAAAATCCCCCCCAGATCTCCACAAGCAAGATAAATAAGCAGCTTTTCATCAGCTCATGAATGCTCTCCTCTGATCAGAAGAATACGCAAGAGACGTGCTGCTGGGACCACACTGCTCTGTTCCCTCAGCACCCAGGCAACCTCTCCCAGCACAGCGCACAAGCTCTCCCGTCGGAGCCATGACTCTTCCGGATGTTCCCACTACAAACCTGCCTTCATACACTCCACAGACTCTTTTCTGGAACAGTCTCTCATTGGATCCATTAAAAATACTTGCGGGACCCAGACTGATCCACTGGGCAGGAGATGAAGCTGCAGCACAGCCAAAGGAGGCACCATGGGAGCGAGGAAGCGCAGGTTGGTCTGGGACACACGGGGCTCAGAACAGACGTCAGGCTGAAGCTGCAGGGAACTTGTCACCAACACTGGAATAAAGCTCTGGCAGAGAGGGCTAATTTTGCTTCCATTGGGCATGAGGGAGCTTGAAAGACAGGGTGAGAGTCTCTGCAACAGCACTGGTGAGGATACAAACCACGAGTCCCGGGATGCTTGGAGAGGACACATGAGATGAGCTAAAAGGTCTCAGGCCCTGGGGCTGCTCCAGATTCCATGGGCACACAAAGGAGACTTGTGCAGGGAGAAGATGATCCCCTCCCCTTGTCACTTAACACACACAGTGAATTGCCAAATGCAATTTTGATGCATGATTAACTGGTACTCTTCAGCTTAGGGACTAGAAGGAACATCTTAGAGCAAAAAGTGTCTAATCAAGACACTTAATGACCTTCTTCATTGGAAAACACTTTTTAATTCAGATCAGAAAGCTACATCCAAAGCAGAATCACAGCACACATCTAAAGGTGAAGAGACTGACCCCAGAATCTCATCTCTTCCTCCAAGCCATTTCAAGCTGATTCTTGGAGCACAACTACCACCAGATTTCCTTTCCAGAGTTGAAATTCTTGGCAATCTTAGCAGTTTGTGGTTGTATTTCTCTCGATGCAAGACTGGATGCAATTTCAATCTTGATAAGGCAGTACACAGCGCCTGCACACCACGCCGGGCTGGGCTACAGCAGGGCTACAGATCCCTAATATTTCTCTGTTTGCCCACCTCTCTTCTTCCCTTCCCCTCAAAACATCTGCAGTGTACATAAACAACAGCTTCAAAGCAAGGCTGTTCCCGTAACTGCTCAAGTCCCAAGATACTTGGAAGGGACAGGCAACATCTCAGTCGCTGGGGCTGCTCCAGGGATACCACGGGCACAAGAAGGAAGCCTGTGCAGTGATATGATGATCCCAATCCTCTAATATCTTACCACACACACATGTGCAAAGCAAACAGTTTTCAGCCTCCAGGCAGGACATGGGGAACCTGCGAAGATATCCTTCCCTACCACAAAACATAGAACCCAAGGAGATCAGGCAGTGTCAGTGAACAGAAGTGCTTCATGCTATTTAATGAGCTTAAGCTCACATATACAAACCTGATTTTCTTACACCTATACAGACATGGAAGCACCAGTACAGTGGGATGTCCAGGAGCTCTGTCAGTTTTGTAGCCAAGCACCAAGCATCAGCAAGGGAGGATCGTATCAGGAAGACTGGACCTTTCCAGAGCGCCTGCCTCCCAGGGGAGCACGGAGCCCTGCACTATGGCTCTGCCAGTCCTGGCATTGTATTAGTTCCCTCAACACAAGAACCCACCCAGCATTAAGGGCTGCCTGCAGCCCACTGCCCGTGCTGGCAACAGCTGAGCTAATGAGGAGGATCACAGACTCTCTGTGAACTAACAGTGAAGCTTCCTGCTGGGTACAGCCCGTGTGACCCCAGCAAGCGTCTCTAATTGAACATCAGACAGAAAACAGGTACTTACGATCTGCTTCTGTTTTAATGGCTTCACAGAAAAACTGCCATCAACGTGCTAGCAGGAAAAAAAGAGAAAGAAAACATGTTAAACAGCTTAAGTGTAGAAATGAAGAGCAAAACAGCCTCATGATCAGAGGTGACCTAAGGGGAGGGTGGCAGGCGTATAACCAGGACAGCCTGAAGGGCAATCACTTCCAGCAGTTAGTGGAACAGGGTATCTGTCAGAGTGCTCCTTGTCTGCTCCAGCGCAGAGCCAGACAGGCTCGGCTCAAGTTAAACCTGGTTGCAGTGGGTCAGAGAAGCACAAACCCCCTGGATGCTCTCAGGCTGCGAGCAGTCCAGCTGGGTGTGAACACTTCTCCAGCAAGTCCAGTGAGACTTGGCAAAGGGCAGGTGCTAACACCCTAAATGCCATCCTGTTAGAGCTGTTCCAGAGCCTCAAGAGGGCAGGGGGCTGGCACAAGGCTGAGAACAAGGCTTTTCTGCTGGATGGAGACAGAAACAAGTCATGCATGCTCCACATTGCCATCTTCAGAGCTGCCGTGAACACCTAGAGCCTTTGATTTCCTCAGTGGTGGCAGGCACAGCTGGAACGATTCCGTATATACCTGGCGTCAGAACCAGTGAGAGAACAGCTTGCTAGTTCTATTTTCTCCACCAGCTGAACATAACCAAACCAGCTCCTTTGCCAGAGTCTAGAAAGCAGGCAAGGAGATTCAGGGGAAACTCCTGCAGGTGCTGCTGCTGTGAACAGTTGCAGCCGTGCCTCTGTTTGCTAAAGGAGTTTTCGAAGGAAGAGACAACATTGCACCAAAAGACAAAATAATACAGTTTTCCAGGCAAACACAAAGTGCCAACTTTCTGCTTTTGGAGGAGCTGCAAGACTAGCCTACACAGAGTGTCAAGGTTACTGTTCTGATCTTAAAGATAGGTATAAATAGCAAGTTTCCAAAGCCTGTTGGTCTGTGTCACAGAATCAGGAAATTCTTTGGTCAGAAGGGACCTTAAAGCCCAGACAGTTCCACCCCGCTGCCATGGGCAGGGACACCTCCCACTGGATCAGGGGCTCCAAGCCCCATCCAACCTGGCCTTGAACCCCTCCAGGGATGGGGCAGCCACCACTGCTCTGGGCAACCTGGGCCAGGGCCAGTTTCCAGTCTCACAAGACAGAGATTTCCAGAGCTTCCCTTCTGCCCTCCTGAAACTACATTCCCAATACGTGTGCACTTTCCTACTTTCTGTAAGGTGCTCTTACGAAGTGCTGGCCACAGGATGAGACAAACCCAGGTCCAAGCAAGAGCTCTACTCCCTGACCACAGAGGCCAGGCTTACTGCAGCAGCACTGTGTTTGGATACTTGGAAAACAGCAACTAGACACCTCTGCAAGTAAAAATCACACTGGCATCATCAAACCCAGAGATTAACCTGAACCTAGCTACAACCAGAAAGCTACAAGTGCAACAGCCAGGAGAGCAAACGTGAGTCCCGCAGATGAAGAAGGCAAACATGGGTAGAATACTTCAAAATGAGGCTGCAACATGCAGGAAGCTGGTAGTCTCATCTATTTTTCTCTCCTCAAAAATGGTTGATGATTCATTCTGCAAGGCTATGGAGCCTCCATCTACAGCACTTTCCCACCGAGACAACAGATGGGCTCCAAACACTGCAGGTCTCCCCAAGGACTCACTGCCCACACTGTCCTCTCGCAGGTGTTGCTGAACACCAGAGGGATTCCAGTGTGTTTTGTTTTCCCAGATCAGCTGGAGGAGAAAACCAGAAGAATAACATCCCTGATTGAGTCCTGGGGTGCTGCACTGACAGATTTCTAATTGCCAGGAGCAGAACTACCTACAGAGACAGTGCTCAGAGCAGCCTTTCCAACACAGGAAAACTCATTTTCTTCAATATAAAGTCAAAGGAGAAAAAACAACCCAGGCCACTTAGAGCATTTTCCAGCCACAGGGCTTCCTTAGGACCGACTGTGCTTCCAATGCCCTCTGACTCCGCTTGTCACCATCCACATTATCCACCTGGGAGGGAGAGAATTAGTCCTGACAACTTGCTGAGGGATACAGCAGGAACCGAGCAGGATGAGAAACAGAAAATCACCCACGTGCCAATCTGGAAATGGGGAATTTCTAACAGCACAGCACTGAGGCCGCTCCTCTCTACATGCCCAGCTCTGCTCCAGCGTTTCTTGCCTCACCTCAGCATGTCACTACAAGTTCACTCGCCCAGGATACGTGTCTGTAGCACGACTGCAACCAGGCACAACACAGTGCAGTTACGGATCATAGGACACAGAATGGCTTGGACCGTAAGGGATCTTAAAGCCCAGATAGTTCCACCCTGCTGCCATGGGCAGGGACACTTCCCATTGGATCAGGGGCTCCAAGCCCCATTCAACCTGGCCTTGAACCCCTCCAGGGATGGGGCAGCCCCCACTGCTCTGGGCAACCTGCCTCACCACCCTCACAAGAAAACACTTCTTGCTAATGTCTAATCTAAATCTTGTCCCTTCCAATTAAAAGCCATTCCCGCTTGACCTGTCGCTTCATGCCCATGTAAAAAGCAGCCCCCCCCCCCCCGATTTCCTGCAGCCCTTTTCACTACTGGAAGCTGCCCTAAGGTCTCCCCAGAGTCTTCTCCAGGCTGAACAACCCCAACTCTCTCAGCCTGTCCTCACATGGGAAATGTTCCAGCCCTCAGATCGTCTCCATGGCCTCCTCTGGACTCACTCCAACAGCTCCTGTGTCCTTCCTGTGCTGAGGATTCCAGAAGCAGACACAGGGTTCCAGGTGGGGTCAAACCAGGGGGGCAGAATCCCCTCCCTCGCTTGGCTGGTCCCACTGCTTTGGATGCAGCCCAGGACACGGCTGGTTTCTGGGCTGCAAGTGCACATTGATTTCACCACTGTGTGCAGGGTCCAGTTATCATGGGAAGAGATTGTGTTTATCAAGGTTTGTGCTTCTCCTGGCCATGTACGCAGCGCTCAGCCACATCAAACACTCAAAAAGCAGTGGAGCTCAAAGTCTCCATGCAGGATGTATCCTAATTCTTTAAAAGGGCTTGGTCCTACGTGTAAACTAAGGCCAAACAACAGGGTCTGGACACAGCAAATCCGGTTCTGCAAAGAGACTGTGAGGCCCCAGAAAGCTGCACAGCAGCAGACACGATCCACACCTACCACCTTCAAACAGCCCAGCCGCTGCGGCACACCCTGTCCCCATACACAGGAAACACCAGCTACAATTAGCTGAATGACCAGCTCAGGCACAAACGATAATTATGGGCTGTGCAGGAGCTGCCGCGAGCAATTATTTGTACAATAGCAGCGAGGAACCCCAGTCACAGGCCAGGGCTCCATTGTGTGAAGTGTTATATAAATACAAACTAATGACCCATGGAATCTTTTACATGTACAAGGACACTCGTACAAGGACAGGAACAGAGGGAACAAAGAACTGTTTTACCTTTTCAAATGCAGCCAGAAGAACATGGGCATGACCCGTCACCTCGACCACCACTGCCAACAAAACAAAGAGCAGTCTGGGTTAAATCTCAAAAGCAGCACAGGTATAAACCTACCATGAGCTGAATTTTAGTCCGTTTACAATTTCTAAACCACCACCTGCTCTGTTTTCATCTCCTCTTGCAATTTAAAGCTTTCCTTATCATGTCATCAGGCTGGTTCATCTCACACAGCCCCGCTGTGCTCCACGGCGGGCCCTACATGGCCATTTCTTTATTATCACAGGTGCTCCAAACCACCCTACTGTTTCCCGAGGTCACAGAGGGAAAGTAAAATAAAGTGCCCAGTGGATTCTGCTCTCCCCTCAAATTCATGGATTTAATTACCTGAATTTATCACTGAGATTAATAAACCTATCTGGTTTAACAGCAATTGGCAGCATTTCCAGCTCTGGTACCTATCGCTTTATTTCACTCGAATCCAACATACCAATAAAACATTTATTTCCCACAGCAATTTTGGACACAAATATCTCTGCCCAGTTCTCTGATTTTCTCCCCAAAGACAAACATCGCATCTTCCCTCTTCCAAACTCAAGGTTTCCCTCTTAACCCAACAGCACTGAGAAGGGGCTGTCAGAGGTTTTCTTCGCTGTGTTCATGGCTCCCTCAGCAAACAAAAACACAGCACAGAGGTACAACCCCAGTCTCTCTGGCTCAAGACTCTAAGGTTTTGTTCAGCTCCAACTGGTTGGACCTTTTTGCTTAATTATGTTCAGACTCATCATATGGAAATGGGAGACAGAGGTTGTGGAGGAGTCACTGAGGGAAGGGATATAACCACCTCGCCCTGCCCGGGCTGTGCTCAGCACACACAGAAGAGCTGGCAGACACCACTATCAGCTCTGCGCCAGAGCGCTGACAGGTGAAGACAGCAACTCCTGTGTTACCTAAAAGGGAAAGGAGTTCGACAGGTTCCTTTCGGCTCCCAGAGATCACAAGAGAAACCATTCATTGGACTGCAGCACAAAGATCACATTTGGAAACTGCAGTAGGTGGGAGAAGAGACCACGCCTGCAGATTTGCTGGGCAACTGAGACTGGTTCATAGAATCATAGAATCACCAGGTTGGAAAAGACCCACTGGATCATCGAGTCCAACCATTTCTATCTGCCACTGAACAATGTCTCCAAGCACCTCGTCTACCCATCTTTTGAACACCTCCAGGAAGGGTGACTCAATCCCCTCCCTGGGTAGCCTCTGCCAGTGAAAATTCTTTCTGTGAAAATTTTTTTCCTGATGTCCAGTGTGAACACTTCCCTGGTAGAGCTTGAGGTCATTCCCTCTCGTCCTGTCCCCTGGCACTTGGGAGAAGAGCCCAGCTCCCTCCTCTCCACAACCTCCCCTCAGGTAGTTGTAGAGAGCAATGAGGTCTCCCCTCAGCCTCCTCCAGGCTAAACAACCCCAGCTCCCTCAGTCGCTCCTCATAAGACTTGTTCTCCATTCCCTTCACCAGCTTTCATGGCAAGTTGGATGCCATCAGGAACACCACAGCATGCAGAAAAGAGAGCTAAAACTGGGAATTCATCTGCTTGCTTGCCCCACTCCCAGCCAAGAGCGAGGCTGTGACATTCAGGTCTCTCCTCACAATCTGAGCAGCCAAGAGAGCGCAGGCTTCACTTCCCTTCCTATCCTCCGTGGCATTCAAGCAGCATGTGGCTGGAGCTGCACAACCCATTTTGCGCAGCACCTTCCCTCCTCAAAGGGTTTCTGTACCGTTCGCCGAGAGCAATCCCGCTGGCAGGAACAGGAGAGGGCTAACACTGCGAACTCGCATTCTTCAAGGCACACAGTCACATCCTGGCAGAATTCAGTGCAAACCAACATCTCGCTGACTGCTATTTTCATTTGCCATTCAATCTTATTTAAAACAAGCAGTTCGAGGCCAGCTGTAATTTCCCAGGTGCTCCAAACATACAAGGCCAGCTCCTTCCAGTCCCAGCAGTTAAAAAAAATAGAATGAAAATACACTATTCTCCTCAAATTTCACTCATGTATCACATATTTTTGAGCTAATACTCTTTCCAGGAGAGGATTTAAAAGCAATTGCCTTTCCAGGTTATTAAAATAGATGACAATACATGGTTGGCTAAGGCTGAGCATGGTATGTGCATAAGCACATGCTTCCCGTGCCACCGTCTGTTCCGGTTTTGGTCCTTCTAGCCATGGCCAGCATCAGAAAGCACAAATACTCTGCCAAAAGCTCCATAAACAGAGGAAGGTCGTTTATATTTATTGTCAAGTAATACACATTATGTCAATCTTACTAACAGAGCCTAAAACCACTAAAAATAGATGCACTTTAGAAGTAACTGCCTTTATGTTGCACTGTGCTTTGTTAGTCACACTTTAAATTGCTTGATCCAGCTCTGTTTCGCTCTGCTTGGAGGGCTGGAAAAGAATGCAATGAGTTTCTGGGTACTTTCACATCTATAGCATAAGGAACCGAGCACAACGTCTGCGCTGAACAACGCAACCAACAATGGATTCTTTTTCCTTTCTAATTATCCTTGAATTTTGCACAGAACATTACGGAATGCAGCAGGGAAATCATAGAATCACCAGGTTGGAAGAGACCCACCAGAGTCCAACCATTCCCATCAATCACTAAACCATGTCCCTCAGCACCTCATCCACCCGCACCTTAAATCCCTCCAGGGAAGGTGAATCAACCACCTCCCCGGGCAGCCTCTGCCAGGGCCCAATGACCCTTTCTGTGAAAAAACTTTTCCTAATGTCCAGCCTGAACGTCCCCTGGCAGAGCTTGAGGCCATTCCCTCTTGTCCTGTCCCCTGTCACTTGGGAGAAGAGGCCATCCCCCTCCTCTCTACATCCTCCTTTCAGGTAGTTATAGAGAACAATGAGGTCAATAGACAGCAATGAGGTCTGAAATGCTGGTCCTGTGACCACAACAGCCCCCAGTTTGAGGGAAAACTGTTTTATTGTAACCAAGCAGAATTTTAAACAGCTGAGTGAAGCTGTATTTGTTTGAACAATGGCCTGAGCACCTTAAAGCTATTTGTTTGACTATTCCTTGGGGAAGGACCAACCTACAGTTAGCCAGAGCTTCTATGAAGGCAACTTACCTCGCAAAAAGGGGAAAAGACCAGCTCCCTCCTGCAAAGGCACAACTTGAAGAGAAAGGAAGTCATTTGCTCCAGTTTGTGATTGGCACTGTTGGCAGAGCCAGGAGTTCTGTTAAACACTTTTCCAACACTAAATATCTGGTCATTTTCTACAGCTCTTTGAAAGGAGGTTCTAGTGAGGTGGGTGCTGGTCTCTTCTCCCAAGTGATGGGATGAGAGGAAATGGCCTCAAGTTGTGCCAGGAGAGGTTCAGATTGAAAATAAGGAAAAATGTATTTTCTGACAGAGTGGTGAAGCCCTGGCAGAGGCTGCCCAGGGCAGTGAGGGAGTCTCCATCCATGGAGGGGTTCAAAAAACGACATAGACATAGTGCTTCAGGACAAGGTTTAGTGGGCATGGTGGGGTTTGGCTGATGGTTGGACAACGAGTTTAGAGATCTTTTCCAACTTTAACAAATCTACGATCTATAACTGGGTGGGGTCTGCACCATGTCCTGAAGACAGGACTCGATCACATGAAGAGCAGTTTGTGTGACGCTTGGAGGTCTCAGAAAAGCTAAAAACTTGAAAATACTGATTCTGTATCCAGTGCGTATTAGCACTTCTCTAGCGCAGGTGACTCGGTGTTGAGATGACGGTTCGACTGGATGAGCTTAGACGTCTTTTCCAACCTTAACAATTCTAGGAATCTAAAAAATGGAGGCTATTTTGAAAGCATATTTTTATGTAAGAACATATGTAAGAACATGGTTACCTGGGCCCTTTTAACACGAGGACGTTAAGGTGAACTCCTGAAATATTTTTATCCTGGAAGGGCTCCCCAGGCCTTTGCTATGGGTAAAATGTTTTCCTCGCCTTAGAAGGAGGCCTGTCCTAAAGGAGGCCTGTCACATAACCTGAGAGAAAACTAGAGGAGACCAAGGCAGCAGAGCACCATGCTTACCATCCCCTTCATCCACCACTGCTCGGATGACCACAGGGAACACGCCACGATCCAAGTCAAAGTTCAGCTGAGGGAAAGGAAAGAGATGAGGTTAGACAATTCACAGCAGGCTGGCCTGCAGGCAACGCTCAAGATAATATCGACAAGAAAGGACTGAAGGCTCCTTCTGATGGGCCACCAGCCCTGGTCTCAAACGGACATGACTGAGTGGAAAGATGTAAAATTCAAACATCAGTTTTCAAAGGCAGGCAGGCAGAATAACTACAACATCTATACACTGACACAGCACTAAGCATTGTGGATAGCAAAGGAAAGGATCTCTGTTAGGATTTTATATCTTTTTTAGTTCTCAATGAGTCATATACCTGGAAAACTAAGTGATTTGTAGGAGGACAGACTTCTTAAAATACAATTCATGCCATAGTTTTGCTTATGTGTGACAGGATACCCTGGTTATGACAGAGCAGGATAAGTTAAGCTCCCTACACCACAAGGAAACACTGACTATTGCACAAAGCTTTGGAAGATGGAGAGAAACACCCGCACAACTTCAAGCTTGGACAACTCTTCAAGGAAACACCAGACTGACTTTCATCTCTCAGCATGTTAGGAAATTCAGGTCCCTGACCTTCTAATGGACAAGAGTGAAAACTTAAGATCACATTTGAGTGCAAAGAAAACAGACTCAATTTCTTCCTTTGCCCTGCACTTCATTAAAGTACTTCAAAAGTTCCATCGTCTTACAAACACAAGAAAAACGCAACCCTACAAACACCGCACTGTGCCAGGAAGGGAAGTGGTTCAGAGACTGGATTTCTTTTTCTCTTGGGGCTTTTTGGTCTCATCTCTAGCCAAGAGAGAAAAAGATGTCGCTTCATCATGGTGTTGCAGGTCGTCTGTTTTCAGACCCAATTCAAAGCACCACAGCCCCATTCAGGTAGATGCCTTGAGGCTTCTCTCACTTTTCTGCAGCCACAATGTAATTTGCAGCGTGATTTTCTCCAGCCAGTCCCTCCAAAGACGAATTGTCAAGTCACAGTCACTGGCACCGATGGCAACCCAAAACACCCAGACGAGAGAGAGGTGACCTCCAGTTCAAACACGCTCAGCTGATTGCAGACAGAAAGCACATACTGCAACACCTTGGCCTGGCAAGTCTTCAGACCCAGGTGATATTGCTTTTCATCCTCTATATAGTGGTTTTACATCTTATTCATCCCTTAAACTACCAGAATTTGTTCTCTTTCGAAAATAGCAAAGTAACACAGTGAACACAGCAATCTCATTTAATTTCTCAGTCCTGGTTATAGAAGAGACTCATTGAACTGCTATTTTCCAGCCTGCATTTTTGAACCATTAAGGCACGCCACAGAGGGAAAATTCATCGAGGACAATTGATTAAAACTGCTGAAAGAAGCTTATGGGTTTGCTTTGCTTCCTGCTGTGATTTATTACAGTACGACAACAATTACCGTTTTCCCATTTGAAGTTCAAGTCACATCATAGAATTGCGGTTGTCTTACGATACAAACTTTTGCATTTGCAGACAAAAGGCCTCTTTAAGGGCCCATTTCACACTCATCTTTAAGGACCTGAAAACAACTGCCTCAACACAAGCCATAAAATAACTTACAACCAAATCAATGTCTTAAGAAGAGAAAGCAAACTTGTATAAATCTTTCCACATAACAACCCAGTGTAACATCATTTTCCCCTCTGTTGGCCAGCCAAGAACTACATCGTATGCAAATATTACACTGAGCAAAACTATGAAGTAAATCTGAGGGTTTTGGACAACGCCAGTAACAAAGCTGGAAAGCAATCTGAAGCAGGCAGTCATACACAGCTCAGTGATAACACTGCCAGCTGCTTCAGATCAAAGTGCTGCCTTTCAGTGGCCAGTTAAGAAGATTAAGCTCTCTGTGTTTTACTGGACTTGAGTAGACAAGGACTGATACGTGCACAGCCCCAAAACAGGAGAAGAAACATTTCCAAATCCCAGTGCTTGTTCCGTAATTTCTCTACAACCAGAGCCCTCAGTGAAAAACAAGGAGAGGGGATGCAGTGGAATCAAGGAAAGGGAGCTCAAAGCTTACTTTTCCACAGCATCTCCTGCTTTAAGCTGTCAGAGGGACATGACTTTAGTACTTCAGTTCAAACCTTGCTGGCAGGAACAAAAGGGAAAATTAAGCTTCTCAATTCTTTATGAAGAAAGGGCTCCAGNTTTTTTTTTTTAAACTGTTAAGAGTTCTCTCCCAGGGTTCACATAGCCAATACTCTCACACAGGCCTGGGTCAGGAAATGAACGCTGTATCTGTGCTGACCTGGGAAGAGGTGTCCACAGGAAAAAATGCCTCAGCAGTAGCTACAGACCGACTCCTCTGCATCACAAGTCTCTTATGGCACCTCTCCACAGAGCAGGAGAAGGACCAAGGCCTCCCTGTCTAGCCTCACATAGAATCATAGAATCACCAGGTCGGAAAAGACCCACCGGATCATCGAGTCCAACCATTCCCATCAAACACTAACCCATGTCCCTCAGTACCTCATCCACCCATCCCTTAAACACCTCCAGAGATGGGGACTCAACCACCTCCCTGGGCAGCCTCTGACAGGGCCCAATGACCCTTTCTGTAAAAAATTCNCTGCACTTCATTAAAGTACTTCAAAAGTTCCATCGTCTTACAAACACAAGAAAAACGCAACCCTACAAACACCGCACTGTGCCAGGAAGGGAAGTGGTTCAGAGACTGGATTTCTTTTTCTCTTGGGGCTTTTTGGTCTCATCTCTAGCCAAGAGAGAAAAAGATGTCGCTTCATCATGGTGTTGCAGGTCGTCTGTTTTCAGACCCAATTCAAAGCACCACAGCCCCATTCAGGTAGATGCCTTGAGGCTTCTCTCACTTTTCTGCAGCCACAATGTAATTTGCAGCGTGATTTTCTCCAGCCAGTCCCTCCAAATATGAATTGTCAAGTTACAGCCATTGGCACCGATGGCAACCCAAAACACCCAGACGAGAGAGAGGTGACCTCCAGTTCAAACACGCTCAGCTGATTGCAGACAGAAAGCACATACTGCAACACCTTGGCCTGGCAAGTCTTCAGACCCGAGTGATATTGCTTTTCATCCTCTATATAGTGGTTTTACATCTTATTCATCCCTTAAACTACCAGAATTTGTTCTCTTTCGAAAATAGCAAAGTAACACAGTGAACACAGCAATCTCATTTAATTTCTCAGTCCTGGTTATAGAAGAGACTCATTGAACTGCTATTTTCCAGCCTGCATTTTTGAACCATTAAGGCACGCCACAGAGGGAAAATTCATCGAGGACAATTGATTAAAACTGCTGAAAGAAGCTTATGGGTTTGCTTTGCTTCCTGCTGTGATTTATTACAGTACGACAACAATTACCGTTTTCCCATTTGAAGTTCAAGTCACATCATAGAATTGCGGTTGTTTTACGATACAAACTTTTGCATTTGCAGACAAAAGGCCTCTTTAAGGGCCCATTTCACACTCATCTTTAAGGACCTGAAAACAACTGCCTCAACACAAGCCATAAAATAACTTACAACCAAATCAATGTCTTAAGAAGAGAAAGTAAACTTGTATAAATCTTTCCACATAACAACCCAGTGTAACATCATTTTCCCCTCTGTTGGCCAGCCAAGAACTACATCGTATGCAAATATTACACTGAGCAAAACTATGAAGTAAATCTGAGGGTTTTGGACAACGCCAGTAACAAAGCTGGAAAGCAATCTGAAGCAGGCAGTCATACACAGCTCAGTGATAACACTGCCAGCTGCTTCAGATCAAAGTGCTGCCTTTCGGTGGCCAGTTAAGAAGATTAAGCTCTCTGTGTTTTACTGGACTTGAGTAGACAAGGACTGATACGTGCACAGCCCCAAAACAGGAGAAGAAACATTTCCAAATCCCAGTGCTTGTTCCGTAATTTCTCTACAACCAGAGCCCTCAGTGAAAAACAAGGAGAGGGGATGCAGTGGAATCAAGGAAAGGGAGCTCAAAGCTTACTTTTCCACAGCATCTCCTGCTTTAAGCTGTCAGAGGGACATGACTTTAGTACTTCAGTTCAAACCTTGCTGGCAGGAACAAAAGGGAAAATTAAGCTTCTCAATTCTTTATGAAGAAAGGGCTCCAGGCTCCAAGCTCCTGCTTTCCAGCTCTCTCAAGACAACAGAAGGGACTGAAAAGCAGCTCTGCCAGGTTTTTGTAGGCTGAACTGGTGAAATCATACATCAGAAGAGAAGCCAAGACATCGGGAGACCAGACACTGCAGATTTTTGGTAACCGCCACAGCACTTGGTAAGGCACGGGACTGATTATGCTTATAACTGTAACTTCAAGACAATAGCTATTCAATCTTTTCAAAATACATGAAACAGCACTTCTTCCCTTTCTTTTTTTTTTTTTTTTATTT
>WAAB01021689.1:30293-50767 GCA_013389865.1 Piaya cayana | reverse complement strand
CTCATAAGGCCTGTTCTCCAGCCCCCTCACCAGCTTCACTGCTCTTGGGGTTAGAGGAAGCTTAACTGGCTTCACCTCGACTGCATAAGTAACACCAAGTGCAAAGAAAGTTTTCCAAAGAAAAGCTTTGAGCTGCCATTGCCCCCTACTCCAAGCAGCACAGTATTACTCGATACTTGTTGTTTCAGGAACAAAAAAAGCCCTTTGTCCCTAGAAGATGTAAGCCACTGGCAGAGACTGGACTACGAGGTGCAACACACTTCAATAAATTGCAGCAGACACCAAATCAGCCACTTCTCATACCAGTAATTCAACTACAAGGAGCTTGAGGGAACAGTAACGATATCAGGCGTACTTCTTATGATAAAACATCGACATAGTACTTAAGGCAGCACTTTTAATTACGCAAAGACACAGCTGATCGTAAAAGCACTCTGCTCTTGCTCAAACATGTCGCTCTTCTCTGGACACGTGTTGGAGAAACCCCTTGGGCCAAAGCCCAGAGGCTCAAGGAGCAAAGTTACAGCCTGGGTTAGAATTTTGCTATTAATAGGACTCCACAGATCTTGCTGTGTAGTAAAAGCCATGGAGCTTCATTAAAATGAAGCCCTCGTCTGTTTGCAGTTACGGGTTAAAGTAAAAGGAGGAGGGTATTTGCTTATTCAGCACTAATGCACCAGTGTGAGTGAGTCTGCCCCAGGAGGGAGAGTTTCCTCCCACAACGCTGTCCCGCTGCAGTCAATAATGCAGGATGTGGTCCTCTAACAGAACGGGGTGGTCTCCAAATGATTTTGATGACTCATCCCATCAATAAAAAATTCTGAGCACATACTCCCACTCTATGTATATTTATTATTTAAAAGATACAGAAGTTATTTCCGTATCCCAGTGAACTGTCTTGCACGCACCCCACTTCAGAGACCGTTTTTCTAGAGCACCAGCC
The DNA here is from genome assembly GCA_013389865.1 of Piaya cayana. Taxonomy (NCBI): domain Eukaryota; kingdom Metazoa; phylum Chordata; class Aves; order Cuculiformes; family Coccyzidae; genus Piaya; species Piaya cayana. The sequence continues at coordinate 49,824 of WAAB01021689.1, read as the reverse complement.
AAAAAAAACACAAAACCCAAAACCCACAAAAACAAAGACATCAAGACAGACATTTGCTCCCACAAGCTCTTTGGCTGCAGGGAGAGCAAGACTGAAGGGCAGCGAGTTCCTCCAGGAACAGCTCCAGTGCCAGTCTCTGCAGTCTCCCTCCTACTCCAGATGCTGGGATGCCAGCTGAGCAGCGATATCCACAGTCGCTTCTTTGGGTTTCTTCCCTGTTTGCCTCACCTTCCTGCCAATTCTCAGTGTTCTTACCTGTTCCTGCCAGGGCCCCACAGCCTCCCACCCACAAACATGCCACAGCAGCTGGGAGAGGGCGGCTTCCAGCCATAACTTCCTGACATTAAAGAGTCCAGTGCTTCTGGGACAACAGGGTTGTAGAAGAAGGGGACACTGAGAAGAGTCTTACCTCATCATCCTTCCACTCTGAGAAATCAATCTTGAAGGAAGGCAGGGAGAACTGCTGGCTTACCCCTCTCTTGTAATGAACCGTCTCCGACTGCAGAGAGGGGTTCTTTGTGCTGTATCTGAAAAAAGGGGGGAAAAAGAACATTTGCTATAACAAACGATTGCTCTCTGCTAGGCTCTCATTCATTCACGCCTGGCGGGCTCTCAGGAGTCACAAGTGGCAGCTCTAAGAGGCAGAGCCGGCAGGGACTGGCAGCCATTCCGTGGGGATACAAAAAAAAGGGAAGGGAAAGGTCAAAGCAAGGAGAGCACAGGGCAGGGAAAGCAGCGCACACGGGCAAGGTCTGTTTGGATCCAGACTGACCTGCCTGGAAACACCGAGTGCCAGAGGAATACGGGGGGTGCAGCAGCCTAGTAAAGGCCAGCTCACAGGTCCAGGGCCCGGACAACACAGGCTTTCGGCCCAGCACACAGCTTTATTTTCTGCAGGAAACTCAGGAAGAATGAGCAGTGATCTAACAGTGGCAACACACAACCCAATACAGCGCTGGAAGTTCTGCCATGCCTCCGCAGGACACCTCTGCACCGAGAAGCACAGCTCAGCTCGCCATTGTCCTGGGGAACAAGAACCATTCCAATTCACTCCTCTGTTCCTCGTGTGTTTCCCCAGAGGTGTTGCAGGGCTACCAACACCGCCAGAGAGCCACTGAGTAGTTCTCCATGCCACTCACAATTCTTCCACTGTCTTGCAGCCCAGCACTGAAACATCAGCACCACCAGTCTGGGACAAACATCTCTGGAATTGGCATCACTGTCTTTTGCACCCAGATCCCACCCCACACTGTCTGCCCCAAGAGAGACGCTTCACTTCTCACCGATGATCACTACAGATTGTGGGATACACAGTGGGCTTCTGCGGCAAAACAGGATCAAGAGATTCTCACCCCTTTCTGGAGGGCTGTTTCTGAGCTGGATGTGCACAGCCTCTCACCGTGCCAACTCTGAAACAAGAGAGGAGGCAGCAAACTCCAAAGCAGGGTGGGAACATTTGAAGCTGGTTGTACGTCTAACAGTGTGTTCAGAGCATGCTGACAAACCAGAGAGAACGTTAGAGGCCCCCTGCCCAAGAGGCTTACCCTGCAGAAACAAGAACCTGTTCTGGCACAGCAACAAGACCAGTCTGGCTCCAGCTCTACGAGGAGCTGGAGCAACGGGACATTCACTCTCCTCCTGCACAATAACCATCACCTCCTAACCAGAGCTTCACCAGGTGAAACACGGAGAGCATGAGCCTCCAGCCCCCACACACAGAACAGCTACAAGCTTGAAGCCTTGCTGACTGCTCAAACTTAATTGCCACTGTTCTTGATCAATCGGACAGCGTAGGGATGGGTGTCACAGTAGCACCAGGAACAACAGGCTGAAGTGTTTCGTTAATTCAACCTGGGACACCACTAAAAACCAGCTCCTCAGACTTGGCTGACTCTGTTTCTCAAACAACACAGGCTACCGGTGCCAGCCCTGCAAAGGAGACACCAGAGGAGATGGAGGCTTTGATGTGGTGATTTAGGAAGGAGCCCTGTTAAGCAGAGCAGTTAACAGAGCATGCACAGAGGCAAAGAAAAGAGCTTCCTTGCTTGAAGAACAGGATTATATACTTTTGAGGACTTTCAGCTGCTCTGAAACACAGACACAGTTGACAAACCCCCACATACGCATGCAAAGGTTGGAAAGCTCCAAGGTCCTTCAGCCTAACTGCACTTCATGGAGGAGCACAGCACACAAAAAGGGGGTGGCAATCCAAAGCTATTCTACATCCAAGGTAATGCCTTTTGGGTTTTGTAACTGCGCTGGGCAGCTCACTTCCAGACAAGGTGAAGTAAAAACAGTTGGAAAAGCCCCTGGGGCAGAGTCCACCAAGAACTGCAGAACTGAGTATGACACCAGGGTTGTGAAGACCAGGCTGGAGGACAGCAGAGGTGACTCATAGAATCATGGAAAGGTTTGGGTTGGAAAGGACCTTAAAGCCCATCTAGTTCCAACCTCCTGCCAGGGGCAGTGACACCTCCCACTCGATCAGATTGCTCAAAGCTTCATCCAAATTGGTCTTGAACTAGATTCTCTTGATTAGAAAGCACATGCCTGAAGTAAAAATTCAACTTTAAGAGATGCTGTGGACATTTTACAGTCTAGGGAAGGTTCTAGGTTCCCTACCTGCTGCCAGAGCAGATGTGCTCACAGAGACAGCAGGCTGCCCTCTTGGATTCCAGCAAGCCAGCACTTCCAGCCAGAGACCCTCAATGCACGATGACTAGGGTGTGTTTTGCAACTGAAGGTATAAGAACCTGGATGCCAAAAGATGATGAATATTTATCAACCCCTCTCAAACCCAATGAGGTAAATAAAGGCTCCCCTCTGCATGAATTGCTGCCCTTCTCTGGAAAGCCAATGTAGTTCCTGCACCTTCAGAGGTTCCAGAAGGCTTATCCAGTGTCCCAAAGTCCACAGTAAATTCTAGAAGGCCAGGTTCACTGCATCCACTCCATTCTTCCTGCCAGCGAAGGTGCACTACGTTATTTCTGAAAATACCTTAAAGATCGCTCTTTACTGTGCTGAAATTGTGCTGCTTTAAGTCTCGCTCCATCCTTTGCATTTAAAGCACGGTGTGGGAGAGATCAGAATGACAGGTCTTTTATATGTGAACTACAGAGTGTGCAATTGAGTGAAGTTTTATTTACTGAGTTGTCAAGCACCATGAATAGAGCAAGCCTGTATCTAGCTCCTTTTGTGGTGCTCTCAAAGCTTCCCAGCACTGCAGAGAGGCGCAATTCTCCCTCCACAGCTGGCAAAGCAGAGGATGGAAGAGCGACTAAGGTGTCAGCAAGTCAGGAACCTACTGGAAATAAAGTGGAGAGGAGAGAGGGGAGGCCAGAGACTGCCTGGATGACACACACCATGGGATTCACGTCCCTCTCTCTTCCACCCTCATGCTCCTCTTTCATTTTGGACCAGGATCTCACAGGTCAGCTTTCAGGGAAGTTGAGCAAGTGTCTCAACCTAAAGTGATTTTTATTGACAGAAGAAACACTCTTGATATACAAGAAGGCTGTAGCCCTGGGTCTCAGTCAGAGTTCAGCAAAGTTCAGGCCAAACAGGGTCCTACACAGAGTTTGGAGGTTAACCGGGTGCTAAGTTGGTACACAGCAGTCCCTCCAGTCTTCTCCTCACCTCCTGCTTCCTCCTAGGATGGAGTTTCCACTCCAGGCTGAGGGAAACAAACTTCTTCTCAGTCAGTCAAAGGCCTGCTACCCGCGTCCTGCTCCAGCGCCTGCAGAGCTTTGCTTCCAGCTGCTGAGCTCACACTCACGACTCCAAACAGGTTTCAAAGCCGGCAGCTGACATAACGGCTACAGAGAGAGGCACAAAGGCCAGAACTCTCATTAAAGACAGAGGGTTTGTCTGCTCGGTGAAATCCATAGAATTTAGCTCTTCAGCCTGTGAACTTCCCACACTACAGTGTTCCCTTGGGGACTGGGGCCTGCCTGGATCAAAGCAGGCTTTGGCTGTAAAGGCTTGCGCTTCACAGAAATCAGCACTCGCCTGCGATTTCTTCACACAGAAGAAACCTCTCTGCACAAAGAATTCATATTAATCACCACATCCACAGCCAAAAGCAGCAAGAGCACCTTTCAAAGGCCTTGAATAGACAGAGGTTATTAAATAACCAAAGGCATATCTGAGTGCCTCTGTCTCTCCTACGCAAGCTCTACTGCAAACAGGCATGTGCTGAGCTCTCATTTCAGCTGGATTTCATTTTGTGAACCAGCTATTCCAATTTCCACATGCAGACAGAATTTATCACCTATTGCAGCGTCACGGCCACTGTCAGCTTAAAAGACTGTGGTGGGATGTTTGCGATGAGTATAGCAGGCATTACAAAACAAACAGGGAAATGAGAATTCCTTTAAAATAAAGAATCCTGTGCACATGTTTGTGCATCAGCGACACAAACAGCACAGCCCTGACAACGGGCAAGGATCACAGAGCTCGACTGACCTATTTTCATTGTGTTTTCTCTTTATAATGAAAAAACAGAGCCTAGCAACATTACCAGGATATGAAAGAGAACCTTTTCTGTCCAGAGAGGAGGATCTTTTTCATAACAATGGACTTCAGAACTCAAACCTCTCACATCACGTTTATCATCAGCTCCTGATCTGCCTGGACTGCTTCAGAGCTGGCTGTTTTAAGTGCTTCCAGCTACAGGGCTGGTTTGACTCCTTCCCCTGAGGAAACAACCGCTGCTGTCATGTTTTAACTACACAAACCTTCCTGCTAGTCAGCAGGATACCTGCAGCTGGAAAGTCCCGGGGGCCCTCCCAGGAAGAGGCTCACTGTGTGCACACCAAATCTTTGCTAGAAAAGGAGAAGAAGCACTTGCAGAGCACACATGAAAAAAGAACACAGACTTCTCTGTAGCCTGTTCAAAAAAACATACCTGTCGCCTAAACCAAAGACATGTAAGGGTACAAACAGAGGAACCAGTTACTGCAGGAGGAGGCAGGCTACGAACTGCAAGTCCTTCAACTGTTCTCTCAAAGCTGCTGAGGAGCATTGCCAGCCCTGCAATGGAAATGCAATGTGAAAGACCTTTTCGTTTATCTGAGGGAAATTATATGTTTATGGCAATCACTAGTGAGCAGCCAAGGACAGTTCATACATCCGCATGTCTGTGCCTCCTATACGCCAAGGCAGAGACTCTCACCCTATTTAGACACGGCCCACCACAGTGCCCCTTCACCTTTCAGCTGAGGTGGCTGAACCCATCACCTCTCCTGCAGGCTGCCTCTCAGGCTGGCAAGTCTTCAAACCCAGTTAGCATCACAGATTCTGACAGCAAATTTCTCGTTGTTTGTAGGACATTTTCAAAGCTGACAGGCACCTCTGAGCCTCAGTGACACTGAGCAATACAAGGCTCGTCCTCACGGGTGAGCAGTCAAGCTGTTATGGTGGTTTCCCCAACCAGGGTCTGCCCGGCTTTCTACCCTGCTGCCGGGAAGCTGAAGCCAAAGAAAAGGACAAACTGAAAAATATCGCTCTTTCCAAGCCAGCCAGAGCTCTGAACAGCAACCCCAGAGCACACCCACCACTAAGCAAAGACGAGAGCAGATCCTCAGGGAAGATGCTCTGCTACAGTTTGCGGCAGGGACTGCACAGGAAACACGCTGAACAGCTGTGTAAAACTCAAGGCAATGGACATCACCAAGAAAAGAAACAAAATTGAGGATATCGGGGGGCTCGAGGTGTTCAGAGGCAGTTCATCACTAATTCCATGCCATCAGAGACTCTGGACACAGGCAGATCTGGTCTCTATTACCTCTGCGATAATACCCCAGATGGTCCTCTGAACTAATGTATTTTACTCTAACAAGCCTCTAGGCTCATGACAAAGCAGCCAGGCAAAAGATACACAGAAAGGGAGAGCAGCAATCCCCTCTAGAGTTAAACTAATTTCCATTTCATCCAAGAGACTCCCACAGATACCTGCAGCAGCACCAGAATGTGCTGGGTACCTTCCCCTGGGTGTGGGGCTGCAGAGGTGAGGACACCTCAGCAATCACCAGCAGCCACACAGCTGCCTTCTCCATCTGCTACTGGGCAGTTCTGGTCCTGCAAAGGTGACACTGCAGCTCCACCTGAACCTCAGAGCTCAAAAGTTCTGCACAAGAGGCAGGCAACGGTTGGGAGCTACATGTTCTGAAGATCTTGGCTGGGAAATGGTATAGCTGAGCACATCTCCCAGCACCATCACCTGGAAAAGTCTGCTGAGCACTCCTTTCAGACAGGTTAGGACAGGCAGCACGTACTGATAACACCACCAGCTTTTAACTGGAGCCCAAACAACTCTAGGGGGAAGCTTCCTGGCTTGCAGGAAGAAAGATTTCCCTTTGGTCATGGAGTTCAGACACTCCTGAAGGGAGGCTCACGACACTCAGAGCACTGTGGCTCTTGGATTTGCAGAGCCTCTACAATAAGAAATGCTCCTGCTGATGGAGAGTCACCTTCCCTCCTCTCCCCTCAAACTCCATGAACATAACAATATTCCTGGGAGTGTCACAGGAGCAGGAGCACTGATGCTATCAGGATCAGTGGTTGTTTCAGCAGAGAAGCAAGAATAACTCGTTTAGCGCTTCTAAGGAGCCATGCGGCAGGCTGGGGACTAGGAGAAAATTTCTGCTTTGGACAAGGGTCCAGAAAGTTTCTCCCATTTTAGGATTTAGCATCAATTTAGGAGAGTGGAAAAAAAAAAAAAGTAGTTTGTTTCACAGAGCATCTTCTTCCCAATCAAGTGCTGGGCACAGTGATAAAAAGAGCTCTGAGAATACACCCAGTGCAGCTTTCACACATCCTTGTTCCTTGAATGTAACTTTTAGTACCAAAGGAATTGAGAAAAAGGAGGAACTACCAGCCCGGATGAGGAAGCTGCACTGCTATCAGTGCACTAAAAATGCACTGAGAGCTCTGAGAATGCAGCCTGGATTTTTTTTTTTTCCACTAGGATTTGAAAAGAATAAATCAAAGTAATTATAGCGCTGCCCTTTCAGAACTGCTTTGCAAAGCCAAAATCAGAGCTTCAGAAGGTTTTTACAAGCAGCCAGCAAATCCAGAGAAGCAGAGATGCCTACTTCAGGCAGCTGCACTGGCCCCAAGACGTGCTTCATGAGCTGCTTTCATGTGGAAAAATAGCCTGGGTTGAATCAAAGCAGCTTATAAAGTCTATATTTGTAACTTGCTTCCCCCAGCCCTTATTACCTACATATCTGCATAAAATCAGGATCGTGCCTTCCAAAAGGATCCCTGGCTTCTGGTGCAGCCCTCCCCCTCACCTTTATTGTCTGAGAACTCCGGAGCAGAGACAGACAGCTCATCACTCCTATACTAGTGGGAAATTAAAGTCTGATTTACTAAATAAAAGGCCAGCAGTGGAAGCAAGAGCTGAATCAGAGCACTTTGGATTCTGACGTAAAGGTTTATTGCGCTGGGAAATGCTGCTGGCTACGTTTCGCTAGCAAGGCAGTGACTGCTCACTACTGATCCTGGTTTCATGCAGAGGCAGGAAGGGCTTATGACCAAAGGTTTTTCCTCTGCCATCTGAACAGAGATCCATCTCTCAACGACCCATGGACAGGGTGGATTAGAAAATTCAGATTTAAACCAAACATCTTTTGGAGGTTGACAGTTGCATTAACTTTCAGGAACTTTAATTGTTCCAATTCAATTTAAAAAGCAAATAAGGCAGCTCAAATCTGCTGCACAAGCTTTAAGGAAGAAACAAAAGCACTGGTGACAATCACTGGCTTAGTGCATGGCACTACATTTCAGTAAAATGTGTTCTTAAGTGAATTAGAAACAGTGTTTTCCACCTCCAGTCAACCAACAGAGTCGTGCACAGAGAGCTACCAGTTACAGAGGAGTGAAAACACTGTCTGTCCAGAAACAATTCCTTATATTTGCAACTACAAGATTTCCATTAAGAAATTAATATTCAAAGCACAACTTGACAAGAGAGTCTCTTTAAAGAGTCCAACACAGAGCAATTTAACCAACAAGAATGCTACGCTGCTGGTCTCTGGTGATTTAATTGAAGCTCCATGCCAATACGACTTGGGTCAAGACACAGATTTAAAAAAAGGTGTCTTTTTTTTTAAGAAAAACTCTCTATTTTGCCATTTTGACATAAAATGCAAAACTAGAGGAGTCTGAAGAAATACATACTGCTTACTCTTTAGAGCCTTAAACTCTCTGTACAATGCAGCACCAAGTTTGATGTGGTGCTTACAGTGAGTTGTAAATGAAGATGTTTCATCATTATAGATCAGTGACAAATTCTCCTCAAGGAAACCTAACAGGGGAATATGCAAAACAAGATCAAATTGATGATTTAGGACAAGGTTCGCTGCTTTAAGCCGTGCCTGAAGTCTGGCAATGTAAATGCATCCACCCTGGCCATAGAGGCCCTCAGTGCTCCCCAAAACCCCACAGGTGGTTTTCCAGGTCAAGAACCAAGGAAAACTGCAGAGCAGCACAAGGGACACTGGCCACCTCTCCACGCTGTACCTGTATTAGGAAAAGAGGACTTCAATCTCCAAGGTTGCCATTCCAACACCTTCACTAAGCACTAAATTCACAGGAAACCTAAGGACCTAAGAGACAGAACATGGAAACTCAGTCGGGATTTCTAAAGCATCCTGCTGCAGTCAGCTCTGCTCAGGAAAAGCTGGACCTGAACAAAAAGCATTTTCAGAGTTTGTCGAGAGATATTTCCCAAGCACTTAAGAGGAGCTGATTTATTACCTCCCCAAAATAAAGGTAGCCACAGGCTTCAACAGAAGAAAAGGGGCCTGAAAACCATAGAACAATTTGGGTTGAAAGGGACCTTAGAGCCCATCCAGTCTCAACTCCCCTGCTATGGGCAGGGACACCTCCCACTGGATCAGGGTTTCCAAGCCCCATCCAACCTGGCCTTGAACAGAAATTCTGGATCAGAATATCCTCCAGCCTGGAGGAATGCACATCTGGATGGGAGCACTGGGCTGGTCTCATTTCCAAAAACATACCATTCATTGATCATTGCTGGGATGGTCATCCTTTGTATAAAACACATGAGCCATTTTACAGTTTGTCACGCACATTCCTCCCTGTGGAAACCTCTGCAGATGCCTTCAACAAACCTAAATCGACCCCCAAATCTGGAGCACCACTGCAGAAGCCGTCAGCACCACGTGCACAGAGCCGCTGAGTAGCCAAAAGCCTCTACTAGAGGAAGCCAAGAGCTTCTGCAGCCTGAATCTTCCTCTACCCATAGAACAACAAGAATTCTTTGTCCCATGGCCACTGGAAGCCTGCCACAACGTAGCAGCAGCTCACCTGCACCCAGTTCACACCAGGGAGACTATGCTACAGCCATCTTCAATCTTAATGCAAAGCAGACTTTTTTCTGTCTTATAGGATAAAGTGTTGATTGGAATGGTTTAAATATGCCAATTTGGATTAAAAAGCTTTAAAATCTGTAGGGACACACTACCAGGATATCAAAAAGACTCCACAGATGATGTTTTGACTGATATAGGTACCTGGCAGGTAACACAGGGCTTAAGGCAGCAAATCCTCCTGAGAACCACCTCACAGAGCCTGTGTGGAGGGGTCATTTAGCCCAAAAGGGGCTCGGGGTGGGCCTCACTTCCACACAACCCGCTATGTAAATGTCACACTGAACTTTATGTTGGTGGCTTGGATGTTCTAGTTGCAGAGAACACAAATTCAAGGAGTCAGGTGATCTGGAAAAAAGCTGGTAGTGTTTGAAGGGAAGGGTGGTTGCTTTTTTAACTTCATAGAACACCTTGCTGACACAGCCTCAGCTGTGAGTTCCTCTCCTTTGTTGCGCACAGAACGGTTTCCCCAAACCCAAACAACAAACCAGAGAAGGAACAAGGGAGGATATTGGCTCTGTGGGGAAGAAAAGTGAAAGCAATAGTCAAAGCTATCAGAATATATGGATCGAAACAGGAAAAGAAGAGGTCTCCCCCTCCACCCCCCCCAGCAGCGGTGCCCTTGGGGGTGATAACAAGAGATGTTTGACAGGCTCACCCCTCGAGAGCTCCTGTGCCACCTCCCCATGCCCACTAGCCCAGGACTTACACTGCCATGCCACCAACGAACTCTTCTGTAGCCTGGCAGTAGATCGTGATGGCAACACGGGCATCTGCATCAAACGTGAACTCCAGGCTGTACAGGACTTTCTGCTTCCCGTTCTCCTCAGTAGGACTATCAACATCATCTTTATATCTGAAAGACAATGCCAGAGGATTAGAATGTGTATTTATGAGCTATTATCAAGATTACTCTGGAAATCTGGACACGAGCACTCCAATCTAGACATTCTGGGCAGAGAAAACACCATGGGGCTTCCTAGATTTCCATTCCTTCCTCTTGAGGAAGGGTCTTTCAAGATTTTGCTGAGGTTATTGAAGTAGAATATACACAGGCAGTGTTGAGGGATCTCACCCAAGCTGTACAGTGCCAGGACACGGGATGAGACAAGAATGTCTTGTCTTGAGACAAATATGGACTCTTGAAAGTCAAACCCTTAGGAGAAGAAACACTCCTCCTCTTTTCAAACCTTCACATTAGGGTCAGTATTTGGACTAAAGAAATCCTGCGTGGGCCTGGGAAGCCTGAAGCCTAATTCTGCTAACTCTGCAAAATGAAATGGCGCATGACAAGATAAAAACAAGCTTTCTGTAACACAAAGAATTCCTTAAGCTCAACAAAGGGTACCTGCAGCGTCACACAGAAGGTGACACTCAGATCAGAAAGCATCCAAGTTAAGGAATTTCAAATACCTTTAAATGTGCAATCATCAACTAAACATTTGATGCTGAAGCTTTCACATATCTATTGTACGAGCAAAAATTAACTCATTCAACTGTGTAACAGATGGGATAATCGATACAAAAAAGAGTTCAGAAGTCATTTCAATTAATGTAAAGGTGAGTCATAACTTGGCTATGGGCTGCTGTACAGCTCGACACCACCATGTGACCAGCACTGCCTGGCACTGCTGCTGCAGAAGGTAGGTAACAAATCCAGTGAAGAAGGTGGAACAGAGGGCAGTGAGCAATGGGCACGGACAAACAGTGAGCTCTGGCGTGCCAGGAGCAGCCAGGGAGACCTGCAGATCCTGGAGCAAGCAGCCAACACAGCACACCATGAGATCTCCTCTGCCTGGAAGTGCGAAGTGATAGAGAGAATAGAAGAATAGATGCGATGACGTGATTCTCTGGCAGAGCAGCAACAGATTCTCACATGTAAATTCAAACCCTGCTGTAAGCCCATGACTGCAGGCGCTTCCGTTAGCTCACACACCACGTAGGAACAGCAAGCGCAGCAGGTTGCCTGTGAGAGGTGTGCACTGCTGCTCGATTTGCCACCCAGCTCCAGCCTCACTGATCTATTGGTGCTACCTTAGCTGCCACGATGCCTGAGTCAAAGCCAAGGAGCTGAACTGTTCAGGAAAAGCTTGGCACTGTCTCTGATTTCACGGTACCAATCAGCCTCTCCCTTCATTAGGCAGCGTCATGGATACACTGCACTGCTGAAATACTCATGCCAGCCACACCTCCGTAACTCAACCTTAAAACTGTCAGAGCACTCCTGAGTTACCACATTCACTGAGGTGTAATAACTGCTGCCTAATTAAGAGGGTTCCACAGCATGAATTTTCTTTAATACCGCACTGAACAAGAACGATATGTTCAGCTTCAGCAATCTGCTACAGAAGGTGCAAAATATAATTTCACATCAGTACAATCAAATAGAATCATTGAATAATTTGAGTTGGAAGGGATGTTAAAGATCATCCAGTTCCAACCCCACCAACCATGGGCAGGGACACCTTCCATTGGATCAGGCTATGCAAGGCTCCATCCAACCTGGCCTTGAACACCTCCAGGGATGGGGCAGCCAAAACTTCCCTGGGCAACCTGTGCCAGGGCCTCACCATTCTCATGGTGAAGAAATTCTTCCTTAAGTCTAGTCTAAATCTGCCCCTCCCCAGTTTATACCTAACAAACACACTTATACTAACGTAACCCTAGCAATTCACTGCAGTGCACACCGGCATTGCTGGCTGAGGAACTTGGAGCGCTTCAAACAAGACTTTTGCCAGAGGTTCACCCCGGTCAGAGCAGCACATCAAGCCAGAATACACCCAACACGCTACTATGAAGAAGACAAATGCCAAGAACGGAGAATGCAAACCTAGATATGACAGAGTGCAGCAGGCAGTGGTATTTTCACATCAGTTGCATTCAAAGAATAAATTCACAGCACCTGAAGGCTGTAAACAAGAATCAGTCCAGCCAGCAGGGCAGGTTTGCCTTGAAAGGTTGTGGGCAGCCTCAGAACATTGTGCTGGACTGACCCAAGAACACAGATGGAAACAACCCATTCACAAGTGTTGTGTGTGTCCAAGAAAGCAGCAGCAGGAGCTTCCGCAAATTATCTCTTGCTGTGCTGCCCTCCATCAACCCAAGGGCAGCAGTGAAAGATCCAGGCTACAGTCCACTTGTCGCTTCTTCCAGAAGAAGGGTAAAGGAGGAACAGAAAGGGCCACTGGGCACTGGAACAGGCTGCCCAGGGAGGTGGTTGAGTCACCTTCCCTGGAGGTGTTTAAGGCATGGGTGGACAAGGTTTAGTGTTTGATGGGAACGGTTGGACTCAATGATCCAGTGGGTCTCTTCCAACCTGGTTGTTCTATGATTCTATGATTCTGTGAACCAGCACCCCTCAAAGGCACACATGGATGGAAGCTTCTCCATGACCTGGACCCACTGCATATATAGGGAATATTGAACCAGAGATGCCCAATGCGCAAGAGTTACAGATCAACACCACCACAGGTCTGGATACCTGTAAAAACTACCCTAAGAAACAAGGTGGGAGACGCAAGGGAGAGCCCATCAAAGAAAAACATGCCAATAGTAAAATCACTGGCTGTTTCATTTTCCATGTGTGGCCTCACAAAGCAAAGAGGTTCCCAGATCACCTTCCTGTTCTTAACTTCACCTCTGCACTCAGAACATGCTTCCATATTTTCAAGAAGAAAAGGGGTTAAGCCTAGACTAGACGAGATCTGTTGCCCTGGGAAACCACTGAGGGGCCATCACCAACTGCAGTGCCTGGAGAGAAGGTTTCTGGAGCCCTGTCTGCACTCAGCAGCATCACTGGAGCAGGGGCAAAGTATAGAGGCCTGAACAGTGACAGCCACACCAAGCCTGTGCACACATCTCCCAGCTGTAACGTGTGTGGTGCCGGAGTTGAAGAAAATCTGCCACATAGCAAGGAGTTCAGGACAGAAAAGACTGCACGAGCAACTACACCAGCTGGTAGCTGGACCAAGGAACAAGCAAGAACTACTTTGGTGCATACTTTGAGAGGCAGAGACATCTCGTGTTCCATTTTACAGTGCAGGACTGGTGGGATGTAACATCAAGGGAGTAACAAGACAAAATCACACGTTTTGCATGCCTTCCATTTTTGCAATAGCCTTGGTAGACACAGAGGTGGTTCAGGTGGTTCAAGAGCTCCTCTGGCTCCACCTGCACTGGATGTTTACAGTGTACATTTAGCCCAGCCCTGCACACAGTGCTGATGTGAGGTGGGCACAGATGCATGCACGAACTTAGGAACCAGTGACTTTTCTAGGTGTGCTCTTTGGTCATGCACACGAGATAATCACGCAGCCTTCACAATCACGTGTACGGAGCAGAGAGACTGACCACTTCTGAGAACAAAGAGCTCATCCAATGTTATGATGGAAAGGGCAAAGCGGAATGACCAAGGGAGCTGAGGCCACTTGGTTTGGCATCACTTCTGGATAAAGCAATGGAAATGCTGGAACTTTTTGTTTGTCTGTTAAAGAATTAAAAGACAAAAATATCATTAACAGCAGCCACAACAACTTTATAGAATAGGTTAAGTTGAACCCAATTTCATCCCTTGAGAAGACTGAAGTTTGACCAATGACCTAGCAGATGAGCAGGTTAAAAGCTAAGTATCACTTGACTTACTAAGGTGGGATACATGTTACAACAGTGTTAGGGCAGGCACTAAGGGAAGGAAGAACCAGCTGACATCTCTGTCAGCACTGACATTCATGGGAGATCATCATCATCTAGTGGAGGCTTCTCTACTTGGTTGGTTCTGCAGAGATCAGGACAGTTTAACACTACCCAGGGCTGCGAGGCAGCCATCCCAGCATGCTCACCAGCACCACCTCCACCCCAAGATAAACCACTCCAAGGCTCAATGTCAGTCCCGCTGTGCTGGAAACGGAAGAGGAGGGATCTCCCTTCTCTCACTCACAGCAACTCACCTGCCTCCCCTCATCCCTTATCACCTGCCTCCCTTATCCAAAATGTTTGGGTGTCCCACTACTCTCCTTGATACTGCTGCTGCTTCAGACACATTCCCAAACCACCCCAGTTGTCAATTCCTTTGGTGCTTTTGTTCTGTGACACCATCCAAAGGTCATGCTGAAGCAGAGAGGGTGACCTATGCAAGTCTTCCACAAAACACATCGCCTCATGAGCATGTTTCCCTCCTGCAACTGGAGGTGTTTTCATGGTACAAGTAAACAGCCAATTCCAGCCCTCAGCTCTGAAACAAAGCTTCCAACCCAGGGCCAAAGAGGGACACACAACAGACACGAGGCAGTCGTCTTCTGTTAGTGGTTAAGAGCAAAACTCATGCTATGCTCCTCTGAGGTTTCCAGAGTCCCATCCTGCTAGAAACCAAGCACTTACACAAGGTGTTAAAGGTTCAGAAGTTCAACACCAATATCCACAGGTTTATTGCTTCTCTCCATAAGTGTCCTAAATATTCAGGAATTGGCAAAGGTCAGCATTTTGTCAGGTCAGAGCTAGATAGGAAGCCCAAAGTGGACATTTCCTCATGCTCCTCCATAAAGCCTTAAGCTCCAAATTATGGATCAACACCGTCTTCACAGGTAAACAATTACTTTTTCAGTTAATCACAAGTTTAAACAAGAAACTTGTGAGGTCTTTACCATCAGAACCTATTTTACACTTAAGACACTTGGCTCCACGTCATTTTAGTTGGTGGAGGAGGTGGTGAATTAAACTTAACCAGTTCTGGAAAGAATGCACACATCTCAACCACTGGTTGTAAATAAACCAAGCTGGAGAGGGCACAAAGCATCTTTACGTGCACAGAGGGAGAGAGGAAAAGCCTCCAGTCCAGAGCAGTAGAAAAGCACAAGACAGAATGTGCTCTCGGGGAACCAGCAATTAAAATCTCTTTTTGGGTCTACATCAGTACAAAATTAAATACAGTAATGCTGGCAGTGGTATCGTCAGCACTAACACAGCAGCTCAAGAGCCTCATGAGGCAGAGAAAGAACCCATAGTACCAGGAATTAGGCCCTGGTATTAAACCTCGACGCTGTGAAGGTGCACAGACACCATATTTTATAGAATAACAGAATCATTAAGGTTGGAAAAGACCTGTAAGCTCATCCAGTCTAACAAACAGCCCAATCCCACTGTGCCCACTAAACCATACCTCCAGGTGCCAAATCCAAATGCTTTTTGAACCCCTCCAGGTATGGAGACTCCACCACTCCTCTGGGCAGCCTCTGCCCGGGCTTCACTACTCTGTCAGGAAAGAAATATTTCCTGATATCCAATCTAAACCTTCCCTGGCACAACCTGAGGCCATTTCCTCTCATTTCACCAGTTGTCACTTGGGAAAGGAGGAGCAATTTCCAATAGTCCAGCACTGCAACTCTGCTTGAGGGTACAGGACATGCAACCACGCTCAGCAGGAAGACAGAACTGCAGGGACTAAACCCCACCAACTCCTCCTTCCACAGCAAGACCTCCTCCAGTGAAAAAGCCACTTCCCATTTGGCTTCTATGAGATGTTACATTGCTTACATGGATGCTTGCAAAGAGAACAAAATCCCCTTTCCACAGCAAGTCTGGGAGGAAAGCAAGACAGTTTCCTAGAGAAGTATTTCACCCTTTAGCTAAAATGGCCAGATGGTGTTCTGAGCAGTTTACCAATGGTTACTTTTTCTTAAGTTCTTCCCTCTTTTCCTGTTCAATCAGGTTTGAAACCACAGGTACAGTTCACTTAAAAAAAAATACTAAAGTAAATAAAACCAACCTTCAGTTTTCACACACAAACAAACTCAGGGTTTTGTGTCCTTGTGACTCAAATGACTCACGTTTATGCCATGCTCTCAGATCCACCTTGGCTGAGCACTGAAGCTGGGCCCCTGCCAGCACTCCAGCCCTGCGCCTGACACATGGAATTTGGGAGTGACTCAAGGAACTTTGAGAAACTCTCTGCCTGGACACCTGCCCGGTCGCTCAGACCAAAACAAAGTGTGGTTTGCTGGGCCCCTGTACCTCAGCCGTCTGTTTGAAAGAGGTTGGAGTGTTAGCCGCTGCATTTAACCCAGCTAGTGCTGGTTTAGATCTCAGCATAGAGCATGAAAGGTAACACATCTCCAGGATCGTCCAGACCTTCTCTTATACATGGCTCACAGACCATCTAAACCAATACATAACAGTGGGACCAAACTTTAATCTCGGCATTAGGAGAAATCCAAAGAAGCTTCACTCAGGATCAGTCTTCCCAGCCCATGACTTGCACCAGGATCAACTGCCTGTTGGCTTCTCCTTGCACAAGAATGCAGAAAGGAATCTGTCTGTGGGGTTTATTGACCTGAGTAACACCTTCTGTTCAGGCTAATGATTTCATGGGTTTGTTTACCACTCTGTCAGCCCTGCAGAGACAGATACATTGCTGATCCTATTTGGAAACACTGACTGCTCAAGGTTTTCCAGAGATGTCGTGGCTGCCCCATCCCTGGAGGTGTTCAAAGCCAAGTTGGATGGAGCTAGGAGCCCCAGATCCAGTGGGAGGTGTCCCTGCCCATGGCAGGGGTGGAACTGGATGGGCTTTGAGGTCCCTTCCAACCCAAACCATCCCGTGATTCTATAAAGTCTGGGGATAGGGAGCACATGAACCACCTGATAGTTCTGATCACAAGGGAATGCAGAAGCCTCTGGACATATCTGGCAACAAGGATATGGAATTCAGCTATTTCTCTAAAACTTTATCCAATACAGCTCGCCTCTGGATGACAGGTTGCTGAGAACAAGGAAAGGTTCAGGCAGTGACAGTACCTCACCAGTCGGAGAGAGTCTTTGCGGATATTCACCAAACTTCTCAGTGTCTTCACTGGCTCATGTGGAGCTGGAGTTACATACGGAAACTGGAACAAAAAGGCAAATAATTCTCCTATTATTGTACTATAAAAGGTAGCAGCACGTTACTTGGCATACAACTACCCAAAGCAAGAAACATCAACCTTTAAGGGTACTCAGTACGACAGCCACAAGAAACAGTAACAGAGAATTTTATTTACAGATGAATCAAGCACACAGGTGAAAATCCTGCTCTGGCCCAGCAATAGCTCATATTGGGAGTACATGCTTTAAGAAAGGGCACTTTCACAAGCTTTTTTTTCTGCATCCTGAATTCTCAGTCTGAAAAGCCTTGCTCTCACTAGCTTTTATTTCCACTAAAGAAACCACCTCCAGCTTCAGCAGAAGAAATGCAGCTCTTTCATGTGTGTTACAGCATGCAAACAGTGACTTGACTGCTAATCAGCCACCTCAATCCCTGGATTACAGGATAAAACTCTTTCTATTCTGAAACAATGGGACAAATGTTCTGGAAAAGAAAGAAAAGACATGGGGACAGGGGGGCTCATTCTATTCTACAGTCAAGAGCCCTTCTCTCACAGACTGATGATGTTTCAGACTGAAATTCTCCTTACTGGTCATAGAGTCTCCTGCACAAAATGCAAAGGAACTGCCACTGTGGTGACCACAACCTGCACAGCTGCAGGTCTGCCTGCTGGATCTCCCATCTGGTCAGAGAAGGCTGAAACTGAGCCATCCACTCGCACAACTGCCAGGTTTGATAGGTGCTCAGACTGGAGACACGGCTGTGCCCGAAGGCAGAGCAACAGCACGACACAAGGGTACAGCACTACGTGACAGGATCTCAGGCAGGTTATTCTGAGTGCCTCCAGCAACAGTGCCACCACGCAGACTCGCTAGAGCTGGGGTTCTTCAAACACACATCTCCTAGCTGCCCTGCAGCGTAGCGAAAGTGACTGACTAGAACGGGAGTACCAGGCACCACCAATATATGACTTTCCTTAGAAACGCAGAGTCTGCTGAACAGGCAGCTGAAAGCTGCTGCAGCTGGACTTCAGGGCAGCTCCAGGACACAGTCCTTCAGTGTTGCCCCCTCCAAGCGCTGGAGGGACAAGAATTCATAGCCAGAGGTAAAACGTGCTGTTTCCTCACTGACATGAGAACATCACAGAAGACCTCGTGCCACAGCCAGCAGAGAAGGCGGCAGCAGCAGCTACTGTTCTTGCACCCCGACTGCTTGGTGCTGTGGCTGGTAGCACTGCTCTACACAGAGCAGCCGAGACCTCAGTTATTCTAAAGCAAGAACTTGGCCCACGCTCAGAAAGTCATTTTGCTGCTCTGTGTTCAAGTGGTTTCTTCCCCTGAAGATTAATCAGAGCTGGCAAAGGGCACTAACTTTACATAGGAAACTACACACCACAGCAGCCTCCCTCTCTTACACCTATTTGGCAAAGGTCCCACTGTGTTAACAGCACGGTTACATCCAGAACAATTTGCATCTTAAGTCCCTCTTTCCTAATTCTGCTGCTCATCTGCACTCCCTGCTCCAACAAGGGCTTTCTGGATTCTCCCTTGTCCCACCCTGCAGAGCCCTGTTAACTGTGGTGCCGAGAAAACCAATGGCACAGCCCAAGGACAACTCAGAAAGCAGAACGTCCTTGTCGCTGGTCCAATTCAAACAGTGAGTCACCTTGCCTCAGTTTCCCCCTTCTGCAAAGCAGTGGTGATACTGAACCGCCTTCAAGCACCACAAGCACGAATTCACAGGCAGTCAAAGCTTTTCTGAAGATGAAAACCTTGACATCAACTTTTCTTTTTCATGTTTTGAAGCTGCATAAACAACTAGGAGAGCAGCTGGCAAAGGACACAGCTCTTTTCCCTTTCTTCTCCAGCACATTGAAAACATCTCCAAATGGATCCTGCTCTGCTACCTTTTGTTTCTGTTTAAGCAGTTCTGAAATGCCAGAGAAAGGGCTCAACACAGAGTGGAATTCATCCAGCACGCCCAGGAGCCCTGTGAACCTCAAGCTCTGAGAGCGCATCTGCTTCCCCGCCTGCTCCTCTCTGCAGCACGTTTTACGCTCACTCAGGCAGGCGAGTCTCATGGAAAAAAGCCATAAGAACCTCCAAAATCTGTGCTTCTGAGTCCCTACCCTTCTTCCCCCACTAGTCCTTCCTTCTGCCCTAAGTGAAAATAAGCCCAGAAGGTGAATGTGGATTCAGGTCCAGGGAGGTTCTTCTCCCTCTGTACTCGGCACTGGGGAGACCGCTCCTCGAATCCTGTGTTCAGTTCTGGCCCCTCA
>WAAB01021689.1:3634-20316 GCA_013389865.1 Piaya cayana | reverse complement strand
AATCTCCCCTGGCAGAGCTTGAGGCCATTCACTCTTGTCCTGTCCCCTGTCCCTTGGGAGAAGAGCCCAGCTCCCTCCTCTCCACAACCTCTGCTCAGGTAGTGGTAGAGAGCAATGAGGTCTCCCCTCAGCCTCCTCTTCTCCAGGCTAAACACCCCTGGCTCTCTCAGCTGCTCCTCATCAGGCCTGTTCTCCAGCCCCCTCAGCTTTGTTGCTCTTCTCTGGACTCGCTCTAGAGCCTAAACATCCTTCCTGTGGTGAGGGGCCCAGAACTATCACCACAGACCTTTGTAAACAGCTTCCCAGCTTTCTTGTAGCCCCTTCAGGTACTGGAAGGTCTCTATAAGATCTCCTCGGAGCTTTCTCTTCTCCAGGCTGAACAACCCCAACTCTCTCAGCCTGTCCTCGGATGGGAGGACACACAGGGACACACTACACAGGGATGCATGGAGACAGAGCCTGCACAGGGATGCACAGGAACACACTCTGCTCAGGGATGCACACAGAGGATGCACATGGACACAGCCTGCACAGAGATGCACCTTGCAAATATGCACAGGCAAAGTGGGCAGTAGGAATTACGTGCCCATTTCATGCTGTTTCACTCAGCCCTGGGAATGATTAACCCACTAGCAGTTGTTTTCCAGCAGAGCTTTGCACCACACCACCGCAAACATCCCCACCAGCCTCCTTTCCCTGGCTGGTGGTGCATCCCCACGCATGGCTGCTCCATTCTGGGACAGGGAGGTATGGGGAGCCTGCAGACCACGGGGACCAAATTGGGTAGCCGTGCGCCTTCTGGGATGTTTGGCACAGGGATTCATTTTCCAGGCCAGTTCTCAGGGGTGGTGCCTGCTCCCAGATGAGGCTCGCTGCCAGCAGGACAGGAAGACGATGCATCTTCCCATGTGGCATGCACACAGGAAAACCTCCTCTGGGATCTTCCTCTCACAGATAATCCACATAGGAAAGCAAATGAAGGTGTCTGAGGTTTGGAGATGACAGCAGGGAGTAGCTGCAGGCTGCCTTCCAGGATGCAACAGCCAGGAGGGTGGCTTGGAGGAACAGGCATGAAAGACCCCCCCACCAACAGCCCAACATGGAGCCCTATCCCCTCTGGCACCTCTTGCAAAGGGGCAGGGAAGAGCTCCCAAGGTTCGGCTTGTTCATCGAATCATAGAATCACCAGGTTGGAAGAGACCCAACAGATCATCGAGTCCAACCATTCCCCCCAATCTCTAAACCGTGTCCCTCAGCACTTCATCCACCCACACCCTAAACACCTCCAGGGAAGGCGAGTCAACCACCTTCCTTGGCAGCCCGTTCCATTGCCTAATGACCCTTTCTAATGTTGTTGAAAGAGGCACCTGCCTGCACCACACTGCAAAGGAACTGGGGACCCACATTCCCAGCAGTGGAGTCAGGTTTCCCAGGGAGAAATGAAGGAGCTGAGGTGGCTTTGGGAGCAGGAGACTGGCACTGGAAGAGGGCTGGGATGCAAGGAGGCAGGACACGGATGAGAACCAAGCCTGCCAGCACGGGAGGCTTTTGATAACAAGCAGGATGGTGGGTGGAATTTGCTGGCCATAAACACAAACTAAAACACACCCAGTGGGAAAAAGCAAACAAACCCACGGGTAAATGTGCTTCCAGATCGTTATTACCTTTGCAGTCATTGTGGCCACCTCGAGCACAGCTGCTGTGTGCTGGCAGGGCCACACGAGTCACAGGCTGTGGTGCAACAGATGTTGGGGGTGAGGACAGGACCAGACCTTGCTCTGCTGCATCCCATGGTGCAGCAGGCTGGGAAGGATAGTGAAAAGCCAGGGAACTGGCAACACCCACGTTCTACTGGCAAACTGGATACCCAGCACATGGCACAGGGAGACCAGGGCTCTGCCTTGCTGCCCGCTGCATTGCCCAGGATCTTGCTGGCACCCAGAGCAACAGTGGCTCTTGCGCAACCAGCCTCTCCGTGCAAGAGTTTCTCGTGACAGAAATTGCACAGAGAGTGAGGAACAGAGTCTGCTGACTGGCAAAGCAACACCCAGCCCGTGTGTGCTGCCCTGGAGCGTGTCCTGGCTGTTCCCTGCCTGCACAGGCAGCTCCAAGATGCTCCTTGGTGCTGGGAGTGCACCTGGGGCAGTGCCCTAGCAGCACTGATCTGATGCAAACAGCATCACCAGCAACCCCAAACCGAGCAGGGTGAACCCATAAACTCCTGTGGGGTCACCCTCCGCACCAGCAGCCCAGTTTGGGGCTTGATGCAGAAGCAGACCCGGCATGGAAAAGCTCAGCAGCTCCATCGCCCCGTATCACACTGGGAACCAGCTGGCCATGAGCACAGGGGCAAACCAGAACCATCTTGGCACCACACAGCAGAGTGAGGTGGGGAATTCGCACAGGGACAGAAGACAAAGGTCCCTCTCCCTTCCCTCCTGCATCCTGAGCATTGAAAGCATCCTGCCTCTCCCCAGCCCAAGCAGGCAACTGCCCCAACGCTGTCCCCTGAGCTCTTCCAGAGATAGAAGCAGCTCTCCCAGCACCATATGGGTTAAGTAGGGAAGCAGAGCAGAGAGCTGGCATCCCAGCAAGCAGTGGGACGCTGGCACTGCTCGGCCGGGGAAGCAGCTGTGCCAGGAGGCTTTTGTTGTTGTGCAAAACCTCCACCAGCGGAAGGGTCCCTTTGGGACTGCGGAGCTTTCTGGACCTCAGAGGAAGCGGTTGGGCCCCTGGGAGGGTTTATTGTCATCTGGGGGGGCAGGAGCCTTTGCTGGAGAATATCTTTGCCAGAGCCCTGCTCGGTGAGGCGCATGTGACTGACAACTACAATAGCAGCAGCGTGCCAGGGCCAGGCTCAGCCCTTCTGTTCCAAACCCCAGGGTCTGAAGTGAGTGGTGGAGCTGAAGGGCAGCACCTCCAGCGGATGGCAGCTTCTTTACACCCACCCAGCCTGGGGGATGTGGGCACTGGCACACACAAAGGCAGGATATTGCACCACTCGCCTCCTTCATCTCTCACAGGAGCTGCTGCCAGCAGCACAGGGCTTCCAGAGGTGACAAGAAACAAGGCTTTTCCCCAAAGTAAAGGATGAGAGGAAATGGCCTCAAGTTGTGCCAGGGGAGGTTTAGATCGGGTATTAGGAAAAATTTCTTCACTTAACAGGTTCTCAGGCACTGGCAGAGTCTTCCCAGGGCAGTGGTGGAGTCACCATCCCTGGAGGTGTTCAAAGAACATGCAGATATGTTGCTTCAGGACATGGGTTAGCGGGCATGGTGGCACTGTGCTGATGGTTAGACTCGATTAGCTTAGAGGTCTTTTCCAACCTTAATGATTCTACGATTCTATGACAATAGCCCCACAAACCCTGGCGGTGCCAACAGGTGTGGGTTTTGTTGCTTCACCCTTCACCTCCAGGCTCCGAGCCCATATTCTCTTGCTCAGTGTGGTGCTGCCAGCCCATGCCCTGCACCAGGATGAGGACGGAGAGAGAGGAAGGCCACCAAGGTGGAAGACCCACCCTGACATTCCCCACAAAGGGATAAACCCACTCCCATGAGGTACAAGGGAGCCTGGAACTCCAGGTGCAATCATTGTGCAGAGAGCAGCCAAGCTGGAGAGGACCAGGGTGAAACTGGGCCAGGGTCTTGCCTCCAGCACCCTGTGGAGCCTCAGAGGTGGCGAGGAGGCCTCGGGTCCTCTGCTGCCTTCCAGCTCAACCATTTTTCCTGCTGGGCAAAGCCCATCCAAGGAAGGGCGACTCTGGAGCACACCTTGGAGATGGGCAGCTGGATAGTGGCGGGATACTTCATTCGTGAGCCCATGTCCTCTGCCAGGTCTCAAGGCTCCATGCTGCTCATTTGTACGTTCACTATCACCACAGGTCATGTGGCCATGTCCCAGAACCAGCTGGTCTCCATCACTCCTTCTGCAAAATGTGGATGAAAAAGGAGTTTTGAAGCTGGACACATTTCACACACCAGCATCCACAACTTGCCCTTCACAAGTCTCCTTGGACGTCTCTACTGGGGAGGCAGCTACAAGCACACCCGCGTAAACAAGAAATCTGTTTGCCTGCAAACCTTCCACCCACCGGAGCAGCTCATCCAAAGTCCAGCTGTCCAGGGGTTTATTACCCCATGAAGCAAGTTGCTTTGTC
Organism: Piaya cayana; assembly: GCA_013389865.1. Lineage (NCBI taxonomy): Eukaryota > Metazoa > Chordata > Aves > Cuculiformes > Coccyzidae > Piaya > Piaya cayana. The sequence continues at coordinate 16,157 of WAAB01021689.1, read as the reverse complement.
TCAGTTTTCCCCTCCCCGCTGCTGTCACTCCCTTTGTTTGTCAGGTACTTGTATAACAACAAGGTCCAGGAACCCTGGAGGCTACACGTAGAGTTATTCTGTGCCAGAAGAGTGAGCCCATGAACTTTGCCTTCTTAAACAGTGCCCTACTCCAAAGGGCTTGCAGCCCTTCCTGAGATTGAGAGCATGAAGCTTGAAACCCAGCCCTTCCATTTTAAACATCGAACCGCAAGGTTGCTAAGAATGTCTGGTTCTTTTTCATTAAAATAATCCTTTGGGAGAGATTTGGTTTTTCCAGCTTTATTTACACCTTGCTGGCTACACATCTCCCTCTTGCCACTTCCCCTTGGGGTTGTCTCAACTGGTCGCCTCTTGATGCATCCCACTGCCGCCCCGGTACAGCTGTTCCCTCACTTCGATCAGGGCAGGGGAGGAAAAATCCCCTTGGCCCTGGCCTCCTCCAAGGTCTGGAGTACTTTGCATGATTGCTAAATGAGACATGGAAGAAGTCGGCTTTGGACAATAGCAGAGCAAATCTGTGCCAAACAGCGGAGGTTGCAAACCCTTCAGGTCAAATGCATGACCTGCACGAGTTTCAGTGATTAATCCTCATGGCTCAGCAACATCTGAAACGCCAGCCAGGGGCAGAGGTGTTGGTGAACAAAGCACTTGTGGCGACGCTAAGCCCCAACACAAATTGCAGGAAGGAGACCAGAATCCCTCAGGAAATATGGAGGAGGCCAGGGGTCTTCAAAGCTCTGTGGAGCCAACAGTTGTCCTGGTCTTGCCCTGCTTTTTCCCTTGGTTTATCATCACCAGCTGCTCCAGCCGCCTGCCCGTGCCTGCTTATCGTCTCTTGGACCTTAGCAGCACCATCGTCCCCCTTGGGTGGCAGCACCTGCCAGGCTGCATGTTTCTATCTGCTCTGGCAATCTCCAGCTCTCCTATAATCCTTTCATGCTGCTGAGAGCCTCCAAAAACCTTCCAGAACCTTCCCTCACTGCCACCTCTCCTCTTACACCTCAGCAGCAACATCAGAGGGGTGCAAGGATGCACCCAGGGAGTGAGAAGAGCAGCTCTGCCAGGGGAACTGGGCAACCCCTCGTGTTCTGTCGGCTCTGTGGGGATCCCTAGGACAGACCTGGCTCTGGGAGCCTCCCAACACCTTCCAGAACCTTCCCTGTGTGCAACCTCTGCTCTTGCAGCTTGGTTGTCACATCAGAAGGGCGTGGGGTGCACCCAGCGAGCGAGGGGAGCCGCTCTCCTGGGGGAGCTGCATAACCCCCCCTTTTTTATCAGCGCTGTGAGGACCCTCTAGACAAGACCTGGGCCCCTGAGCCACCGTACCCTGTCCCCGCAGGCACCGGGGCCACGAGGTGAGAAGAGATATCGGTATCCCCAGGCAAGTGAGGGCGGGCGAGGCCCCACCAGACACCTACAAGCCGAGGGGGCGACCTGAGGACCTGCAGAGAGCCCCTCGCCGCCCCCCACCCGGTGCCGCTCCCCACCCGCCCCGCCCGTCAACAGGAAACCGCACGCGGCCGGCTGTAAACAGCGCCCGCCCACGTGACGCGCGTCGCCCCGCCCCTGCCGCGCTCCGATTGGCCGCCACCGCGTTGTTGACCATATAAGGTCAGGTCCTGCCGAGCCGCGGGCGGTGGTTGGTGGGTGCTGCGCGTCACTCAAGGCGTGCCGGCCGCTCCGCAAACAAAGCGGGTGTTGATGGGAGTTGTAGTCCGGGCTCTGCGGAGACGCCATAGGGGAGGCGGGGCGGGGCACTACAACTCCCAGGGTGTCCCCGCGCGTGCGGCGGGGCTCGCCGGGCGCCGTGAGTCAGTGCCCAGTAAACATTGGCGTGAGCCGCGCCGGCTCCGCCATGGTGGCGGCACCGTGAGGGCGGCGGGGCGGGCCGGGAGCGGGGGCGAGGGGCCGGCGCCATGGACGAGCTCAAGCACCAGGTGATGATCAACCAGTTCGTGCTGGCGGCCGGCTGCGCCGCCGACCAGGCCAAGCAGCTGCTGCAGGCGGCGCACTGGCAGTTCGAGGTGAGGCCGCCGCTCCGCCGGGGGGGCTGGGGACGCCACCTGCCCCCGCCTGGGCCCTGGGGCGCGGTCCCTGCCCGCCTCCAGGCTCCCTGGGCCGCGTGGGGGACCGTGTCGCGCGAGGCTTCCCACCCACCCACCCATCCGAACACCCCAGTCTGGACCCTCCCGCGTGGCCGTGGGGTGCAGATTGCCGCTCCGGGACCGAGCCTCATGCTCCTCTTCCCCCTCGACCGGTTCCAGCTGTAGGGTGCAAATCCTCACCGCAGAACCAAGCCCCGTGCTCCTTTTCTCCCCCTCTCCCCGACCTGTTCTAGCTGTAGGGTGCAAATCTNGGCCAAGCAGCTGCTGCAGGCGGCGCACTGGCAGTTCGAGGTGAGGCCGCCGCTCCGCCGGGGGGGCTGGGGACGCCACCTGCCCCCGCCTGGGCCCTGGGGCGCGGTCCCTGCCCGCCTCCAGGCTCCCTGGGCCGCGTGGGGGACCGTGTCGCGCGAGGCTTCCCTCCCACCCACCCATCCGAACACCCCAGTCTGGACCCTCCCGCGTGGCCGTGGGGTGCAGATTGCCGCTCCGGGACCGAGCCTCATGCTCCTCTTCCCCCTCGACCGGTTCCAGCTGTAGGGTGCAAATCCTCACCGCAGAACCAAGCCCCGTGCTCCTTTTCTCCCCCTCTCCCCGACCTGTTCCAGCTGTAGGGTGCAAATCCCCTCCCCAGAACCGAGCCCCACGCTCCTTCTCTTCCCCCTTGACCCATTCCACCTGTAGGGTGCAAATCCCCTCCTCAGAACCAAGCCCCACGCTCCTTCCCTTCCCCATCCTGACCCAGAACCCCCACGTGGCCGTGGGGTGCAATCCCCCACCTCAGGACCGAACCCCACGCTCCTTCTCTCCCTTCCACCCACCCCGCTCTCGTCCAGACCCTCCACTGTAAACTTCTCTGTGGCCTTAGGGTGCAAATGCCCCACCCCACCCCCCAAGAGCGAGGCCTACGTTTCTTCCTTCTCCGTCCTGGTTCAGACCCTGCCGTGTGGTTGTGGGGTGCAAAATCCCCTCCCCAGGACTGAGACCCACGGTACTTCCTTGCCACCCACTCATGCACCCCAGCCTGGAACCCCCCGCTTGGCTGTGGAGTGAAACCCCCCACCCCAGCCTTCCCCACGTCCCAGCCTCCGAGTCACACGGAGGCAGCAGTGGGAGAGGAGATGTTATAGGACAAAGCTTTTCTAGCCCCAGACGCCTTTTCCTCTTGCTTGCAGGCAGGACACTCTGTGATATCATGTGTTGCGATGGATTGTGACCCACAAGGCAGCCTCTCTGGGTGCTCTGCTTCTGCAGAAATCCCTGGAGCTAAAGCACGAGGAGCGCAGAGACTGTAGTGAACAAAGCTCTTTCTAAATAGGAATTTTTCCCTAGTCTGGAGCTGATGGATTTGATGCTAATGGCACCTTTGTAATGGAAGTGTCTGTTTTGTGATGCAGGAGGAGGTCTGAGTCAGGCTGGAGAGTGGAGGGTTGTGTTCATGCTAGGGAACCTCTCGCTTATCTCCTAACAGCCTGAGTGCAAGCGCACTGGCAGGGCTTGTACCTTATTCGGGGCTTGGACTGGACACGGAAGCAGGTCACCGTGTGCAGCCACAGGATTCCCAGCGGCTAAATCAGAGGCTGAGAGGGATTCAAAGCCAACCGTGTGTGGTGGGTGTGTGGGGCTGTGCAGAAAGCCGGGGCGACGTTCCCCTTCGCCGTGCCCGCTGAACGCCACGGCCGCTTCCGGGAGCGCGGATGGCAGTGGATACGCTGCGTGTGTAACATCCTCTGGGTTTTGTTTACTAATACAGTTTGACCGTGGCCCTTTGGGACGGGTGGGATCCGCTTCCACCACCTACGCGCCTGTCACGGAAGAGCCGAGAACAGATGACAAAAGTTTTAACTTCTCTTTCCGAAGGCTTTTTTTTTTTTTTTGCAGAACTTTGCCACCGGTTGGCGAGTTGCACAAGCACAAACGGCTGCCTGCAGCCGGCTTGGCACTCACGTGACTCGGAGGAAGCTGGGCTGTAAACAAAGGCGCTGCAAGGAGCGGTTACCATGTTCCCACTCTCTTTTGGTGCAACGGTCAGATTGTTCCCTTTGCAAAATGGCCGCTGGGCACGGCTTCTTCAGAGTCTCCTGACTCCAGCGTGCTCTCTCCTCGTGCCTGGGATGCTCTGGGGCTTTTGGTAGTCCGGTGCGGTACCCAGCTGCTGGCCTGCATCCGCAGCGAGAATAAATTGGTAGTTGGGGCAAGTTTGGTGGTGATTTATGCTGCCTCCTAGTCTCCTTGGGTTCAAAGCGTTGCCCCAGGGGTGTAATATGGAGCAATCCCAAGGATGTCGCTCCTGTCTGTAAGATCAGTGTGGGGAGAGGTGTTCCCACCAGCTGGCCTGGAGACAAGCCAGCAGAAGCTGGGCTCTCCCAGCTCTGTGTGTCCGTCCCGGTGTCCAGCTGCTCAACTCAGGACCTTTCCTACATGGGCCGTGCTTGTCACAGCCTGGCAGGGAGCAGGAGCTGTTGGATCACTGTCAGGAGCTCCCTCCTGCCAGTGGAGGGCAGCTTTAGATGGTAGGATGTCGATTTTTGGGGACCATTTTCCTGGGCTTGGGTTGTTTGGGGCTGCAGAGAGGGTTTGCTGTGCGTGGTGTCCTACCAACTGTCAGACCTGGAGTTTGTCTGAAGGGAAGGAATGTAATCCAGGACAGTGAGCAGGGCAGGAGGTCGGGAAAGCAATGGGGATATAGCTGCCTTGGATGCTGGTCAGAGCCTGTATTGGACTCGGGGGGTTGACAGTGGAGCTGTTTATTTTGCACCCTCTCCATCCTCGGAGAGAGGAGCAGCTCGTGGGTAGCACATGGATCGCCTCTCCCACTCTCCCTGGCTCCGCTCCTGTTCCGTAGGGACCCGGAGCCGGCTTTGTCACAACACGCCCAGCGGAGTTCGCAGCTCTCGCATCGCTGAGAGCTCTGCTGTGCTTCCAGGGGCAGCCTCAGTGGGTGCCAGCAGGAGTGGCTGTGCCAGCCCAGCCCTCCAGCAGCTGGAGCAGGGCCGTGGCTGATCCAGGGAGGCGGGCAGGCTGAAGGAAGCCACTTGGAGCGTCTGAGTGAGGATTGGCACTCAGTCTTGGAGGCCGCAGGTGCCGGCTTTTTGGGAGAAGCCAGAGAAGACAGCAGGTACCTCCAGTGTGCCTGGAACCCAGGCTGCCGTGGTGGATTCCCAAGTGGAAGAGTATTAATTGCCTTTGTTATGTGCTGATCACCCCTGGAGCTGGCTGGGAAGGATAAGACATCAGCTTTATTAAAAAAACACACCCATTCTTTCCTTTTTCCTGGTGCCAAGTGTGTTTCTGCTCAGTGTAGTGAGGTTGTGCGCAGGGAACAAGAGGAGGTGCAGGGACTTGGCTCTGCCTGCTGTATCCACAGTTGGATTTCCGCTTCCTCTTCTGATTGATAGATGTTCTATTCAGCCCCTATCCAGCCCCTTTCCCTTTCCGTTGTGGCTCAAGGGCAGGGTGCTCCAGGGCTACTCTAGCTGCTCCTTGGTGCTGGTTTTACATCCCCTGTGCTGGCAGTGGCTGCAACTCACACGTGTAGCAGCAATCGGCAAGGGATCACACCGCACTCAGGATCTCTTCTGAGCAGCTGCAGAGGGCTGGGTCTCCTGCTTCTCCGGGCTGAGTTTGTTCTGTTCAGCACCTCGTGTTCCCCTCCCCACCCAGCCCCTGCAGCCACCATCCTGCCTCGAGCTGGTCACCACTGTGTGATCTGCCTCCTGCGAAGCTCTTGGGTTTGCATCCCACGGGGAAGGCAGTCCAGGGGCAGGACTGAGCTGCAGCTCAGGCTCCTTCTCAAGCAGAGGAGCCTTAGTGGGCTTCGTTGTCACACCGGTTGCCCTCAGTATTTGTGGCTCTGGCTGGAGACCAGGCAGTGTCAGCAGCTTTGGTTCCATGTGCGGCCCTGGCCCACCTTGCTGAGGGAATGGGAGTGTGGGCCTCTTGCAGGCCTGGGTTTGAGCTGCTGGAGGTCCTGGCTCCTCCTGGCAGGTGGCAGCTGGTCTCTGCAGCTGGAGGGATGTGGGTGGTGGGCAGCAGGGTTGCTTCTGCCATGCTTGGGAAGGGGCAGATGGAGGGGAGGGGATGCAGTGTTTTAGGCAGACTGGCCTGTGACGGTGGGGTGCTTGCTCCACCTGGGTTACAGTTTTCATGCCAGTGCTAGCGTGGATCTGTGGGGACCTTCTCTGTCCCCGTGTGCTGATGGCACAGTCGAGGCCACTTGCAAAACAGGAGCACAGAGCATATTTAATCAGCTTATGGGATCTCCACACCTCTGCTCGTGCTTCCCGTTTGCTTTTTCCCCCCTTTCTTATCATGATCCTTTCAGTCAGAGCAACAGGGCCTGTGGGTGTTGGCATTGGACCTCACCCAGGACGAAGGGTAGCGCAATTGATTCACAGACGTGTGCTGGCCTGTTCTGAGCCAGCCTTGGGGACTGCAGACCCCTCATCCCACTCTATGGCTGTTGCTGAAATCCAGTGGGTCCTGCCTGTGGCTGGGTCCAGGCTTTGGGTGCTGTGTTATTAAACACACAGCTCTGGCAGGGAAGAGCCTTGCCAGCCCAGCTATCACATGTTCCCCTCGGGATCTGGTTGCTGCTGGCTCTACAGCAGGAATTGCTACCCCCACCCCAGTCTGGATGATTTTGTGTGCAGCGATCGTGCCTGGCTGCCACCTGTTCTTGCTGAGAGTTTACCCTGCTTTGATCAGGAAGCCATAAACCCTGGCTCCAGCTCCACAGCGATGCCAGTGCAGCTCCCTCACCTTCCCAGGGCCTGCCAGCCCGGGTGTTTTGGAGCGGAATTGTTTTCCATCAGATCACTGAGCTGACTTCTTCATCCTGGGTGTGATGGGAGTGTGCGGCTGTGGGCACCAGGACAAGGTGTGGGGGAGTGGTGGGACTGTGCCTGCTGCAGTCACACAGGGCTTAGTGCAACCTGCCACTGCTTTTTCCAGGCTTTTTTTCTTTGTTTCTAGCAGCTTGTTTTGTTTTAGCTCTAATCACTGGCTTGCAGGAAGGGAGCAAAGTCTGGGGTGGGGTGGCAGCACCCACAGCCTCGTGGGACAGGACAAGAGGGAATGGTCTCAAGCTCCACNTCTATGATTCTATAATTCTATGTCTCACATCCCAAGGCGTAAAGCTGCGAGCTGGCTGCTGTGGGGAGAGGGGGGAGCTTCTCCTCCAACCAGAATGGAACCCAACCCAGTTCTCTAACATTTATCATGCCTGGCCTGCAGCTGAATCAAAATATCATTCCCTAGTCCTAACTCAGCTGAAGTCTGGTGCAGGAGAGGAGTCAGCTGCTTCTTCACCAGTCCTGAATCAGCCTGATCCCCAGGGGTTTTGCTGCCTCCAGGACCCAGCCTGGTGTCGGCTCTCCTGGCCACCCCAGCATTCCCTCCCTGCAACCCCCATTGACGTATTTACTGGATTATTACTGGTCTGAACTGGAAGCTAAGCAAAATTATGCCTGTGCTAACTGTACCCTGCCTGTGAAAGAGTTGGAAAAGCTCTGCTATGCAGGGTGGGCTAGTTGTGGTGCCAGTTCTGGGGAACTCCTAGCACGCATACGGTGACTGCGATCTTGTCCTGTTAAGGACACGCATCTAACTGGTTCCTGCTGGGCTTCCCCTGCTGGGTTTGGATTTGGTTTCCCTCCTCTCCCCCTGCACGCAGTGGTTACGGACCATCGCTGTGAGTTATGAAATGCCTGCTGGGTTCTGCTCCAGCAGTGGCTGCTTCTGAGCTACAAGCACAGTGATCCCAAAGATCCCTTCCCGTCTTGCTGCAGACATGGATCTCTGTGTGGGGATGTGGGAGCAGCTGTGTGCAGCACTTTCCTGTGCAAACAAGGGGCTGCAGGCACGATCCAGCCCTCCAGAGCCTGTGTTGGATCATCTTGGGGTCTTGTGAAGCCCTGCCCTCATGTGCAGGATGAGCTGGGTGCCCGGTCTGTGTGCTGGTGGTAACGTATCTTCCTTTTTTTCTTTTCCAGACTGCTCTCAGTGCTTTTTTCCAAGAAACAAACATCCCCTACAGCCACCACCATCAGATGGTAAGTGCTTTCCCACCTCTCCAGCAGTCTCCTGGGACACAGCACCAGCTGGTGGGCGCTTTGGGCTGTTGCTGCACAGCTCCAGCAGTGCAGGCAGGGAGGTCTGGCTGGGTGCTGTCAAGCTTCCCGAGAGAAAGGTTTTCCTGGAGAGCAGCTGGAGTGGCGCAGCCTGCCCTGCGCAGGTCCAGGAGCGCCCTCAGATCCCTGCAGAGGGATTGGGGCAGCTCTTCGGAGAGGGATGGTCTGACAGACCATGGCAAATGGTCCAGATCAGCCTCCACATGGCAGAGAGCACCCAGGGAAGGTCTGAAGCACCAGGCTATTGTAGATCCAAGCCTTCTACTGTCCCCAGACTCGGTCCGTTTAACTCTGATGCGCCAGGAGCCTGTAATCCTCCTGGGCAGATGTGTCTTAGGGATTTGCTGGCTGCTGTGGCCTCATTTGACTCTCTGGGACAATTGGGGATTTGGAGCGTGCAGGAAGCGTGCACACCGAGTGCCTGGCAGGGTCAGAGCTTGCCTGGTCTCCGTGGGGTGGGAGCTGAGCCTGAGCCTTGTGCCTGCCGAGCCATAAAGCTGCACACGAAGGGTGGTACCAGCAGGAGCTGGAGGAGAGGGGTCCCTGACTTGGCTGGGTCCCGCCTGGGCCCTCTGTCAGGAGCTCTCACCACAGCATTACTTCAGAGCCTTAAATAACTGCTGCTTGCAGGCAGCATTTTCACAGAATGCGAGTCCAGCAGCTCCATGTGCTGCAGCGCTGGGGGCAGAGGGTCTTGTGCTGGGCCGTGGTGGGAGGCAGAAGCTGGAGACCCCCCAACACTCCTGATCCCGTGTCTCCTTCCTGCAGATGTGCACTCCTGCCAACACACCGGCCACGCCGCCCAACTTCCCTGATGCCCTCACCATGTTCTCCCGCCTCAAGGCCTCCGAGAGCTTCAACAGCAGCAGCCCCGTGGCCTCCATGGCAACTTCTCCGCCGCCTCCGGCCCCGCCGCTGCCCCAGCATGGGGCTTTCAACCCTGCTTGGCCCGCGGCTTCGCCTCCCGGCCAGCAGCAGAGCATGTGGACTCCGGCCCCGCCAGCGCAGCCTGCGGGCTGGCCAGCCGCCGTCTCCCAGCAGGCCACGGCAGAACAGAAGGCCAACGTGACCATGGAGGCAGAGAGATGAGCCCACGGTGGAGAGCAAACGCAGCGGGGACCCCTACGGATAAATATATATATTTTTTTCCCCCCCTCCCCAAAGAGGAGAGGAACTTTGCTGCCGGGGCATCTGGCAGCCGCCGAGACACACGAGTAAATAGCTGCCTTGCATGGGTTTGGTTTGAAGTAGTTTTTACTTGTCCTCGAGCTGAAGGGAGCTCCCCAGAGACAGCAGGAGGCTGCGTGGGACATGGGACCGGTGCTGGCCTCTGCCTGGGACCCCGCCGCTGCCGGGCTCTCGGGGAGGGAGCACCCCCTCCTCTCCTGGGACACCGGAGTTTGCATGCAAGTGACATTTATGGAGGAAGTCCCTTCTTCACGGTCCCCTGGGCCACCCCACCAAGCAGGGTGGGTTGTGCCTGTGTCTTTCCACCCCATCCCCCATCCCTCACCCCCTCTCAACCAGCTTTGGGGCAGAAACCTCACACGGGTTGTTTTTTGTAAGTGGGGGGGGAGAGAGCAAGGACTGTTCCTGCTCGGCCACAGCCTCTACCCCACATAAGCTCGCTGGTGAGCAGGGCTGGGGGCTACTGGCTCCTGGCAAGGTGCTCACTGGGGCTGGGCCAGGATGGGGAACTTGGGGTGGCCCAGCGGGGCCAGCACAGCCTCCCCTCACCCTCCTGAGATGGGGTTTGCTCCAGGGCTGTTTGCATGACACAGTGTAACCCTAGAGACTGGCATTGTTTTTAACCCCTCTGTTCTTTTCTCCCGGCGGCTGGAAGTCTCTCCGGATGCGCCGCAGCCGCTTGCAATACACGCTCTTCTGCTTTGAACTTAGTGTCTTTGCTTCGTTTGCAGTAGTGGTGGGATGCAAGGAAGGGTGACCTGACCATGGAGTGTTGCAGGATCTACTCTCCTAGCAGGTCCTTGTGTGTCGTGCCTCCGAGCTGGGGCTGGCTGCATTTCCACTGGATGCTTGCTACTCCAAACACCCTGTCCCAGCTGTGTGGTGACTGCCAGCTGCCCCACCACAGCAGCTGTGGCGGTGAGACTCCACAAGGAGCAGGGGCAGGCTCATAGCACCCCCTATGTGACACTTGCAGGTCCTGGCTGTCTTCCAGAGGGACCTGGACAGGCTGGAGAAGTGGGGCTGTGAGAACTTTGTAAGGTTCAACAGGGCCAAGTGCAAGGTCCTGCACCTGTGTCGGGGCAAGCCCCGTTTTCAGTGCACTGTTAGGGATGATGTGATTGAGAGCAGCCGTGCAGAGAAGGACTTGGGGTGCTTGTTGATGAGAAGCTCAACATGAGCCATCAGTGTGTGCTCACAGCCCAGAAGATCAACAGTATCCTGGGCAGCAACAAAAGCAGCAAGGCCAGCAGGTTGAGAGAAGTGATTCTTGAGGGACCTCGTCTGGAGTGTTGTGTCCAGTTCTGGAATCCTCAACTTAAGAAGGAGATGGAGCTGTTGGAATGGGCCCAGAGGTGGCTACAAGGATGATCTGAGGGCTGGAGCAGCTCCCGTATGAGGACAGGCTGAGACAGTTGGGCTTGTTCAGTCTCCGAGGAAAACTTATAGCGATCTTCCAGTACCTGAAGGGGCTACAAGAAAGCTGAGGAGGGACTGTTTGCAAAGGCTTGGAGTGATAGCTTGAGGGACATTGGGTAGAAACTGGAGAGGGGCAGATTTAGGCTAGACAAGGAGGAATTTCTTCACGGTGAGAGTGATGAGGCCCTGGAACAGGTTTCCCAGGGAAGTTGTGGCTGCCCCATCCCTGGAGGGGTTCAAGGCCAGTTTGGATGGGGCTTGGAGCCCCTGATCCAGTGGGAGGTGTCCTTGCCCATGGCAGGGGGAGTGGAACTAGGTCCTTTCCAACTCAAACTGTTCTTTGATTCCACGATCCCTGTGACCTGGCTCCAATCCACTCTTCACCGCATGATGGGGACCGTGTCCCTCAGAGGACACCATCCCTGCCAAGCCCTCTTCCCATGAGGCCACATCCCTGCATCCTTGCACTCACCAATCAATAATTAATGTCATTCTCTTCTTTCTGTTGCTGAAATAAACACTGTAGGAATGATGGTGTCACCCAGGCTGCCTCCTGTACAGAGGGAACAAGGATTGGAGATGCTGCTGGCCCTCTGAACCCTCCCAGTGCAGGCTTGTGCTGGAGCTGGGTGGCTCAATCCTGCAGAGAGACAACGGCAGAGGGAGCGTCTTTATGGCCTGTGGTAACCTGCTCCAGTGAGTGACTTTGGGACAGTGTGGCCCCCACCCCAGCAGTCCCCAGACCTGGGCATGGCAAGGTTTGCAGACCCCAAACCTGCACTGGCAGTGGGTTGCAGACCCCAGCGTCAGCCTGGTGGGGGTGCAGACTCATGCTGGAAGATGTACAGACCCCTGACCTGCACTGGGAGGGGTTGCAGACCCCAGACTCATGCTGCAGGGCGTGCCAACCCCAAACATGCACTGGCAGGGGTGCAGACCCCAGACCTGGACTTGCCAGAGTTTGCAGACCCCAGATTCGCACTGGCAGTGGGTTGCAGACCCCAGCCCCACCCTGGTGGGGGTGCAGACTCACGATGGAAGATGTACAGACCCCAGATTCACACTGGAGGGGCTTGCAGACCCCAGACCCAGCCTGCTGGGGGGTGCAGACCCCAGATTCACACTGGCAGAGGGTGCAGACCCCAGCCCAGCACTGACAGGGGGAGCAGACCCCAAACCTGCACTTGACAGGGTTTGCAGCTCCTAGCCCCAGCCAGTACTGGTGCCTCCATCCCTGCGTGCTCTGCAACTGTACTCTGAGCCCGTGGGAGGCAAGGGGAGCCCCTCCATCAGTGCTGGTTTGGAAAAGAGGAATGGAGATACTGCCCCATTGATTCTTTGGGGGCAGCGCTGGTCCAGGTGGAGCGGAGAGGAGCTCATAGCATTCGCTGCGAGTTGTGCATCTCCAGGAAAAGAGGTAGGGATTGATGGGGAATGTGGGTCTGGGCTCGGGGTGGTCCCCAGCGCTGCCCATCCGGAAAAAAATGCCCCAGAGGGCAATAAAATGCTACAAGGTGCTCCTCAGACATCCCACAGCTCCAGCTTGATGCCCTCCACAGCCCAGGGAAGGGCTAGATGTGAGGAAATTTAATCGTCTGGAAAGTGAGGTGGTGTGCTTCGGGGAGAGAAGGTTTTCCAGTGTAAGGTGAGCTCTCGCGCCCT
>WAAB01021688.1:3132-51141 GCA_013389865.1 Piaya cayana | reverse complement strand
TGTTCCTCCCCAACTCCACTGTTGGAGCTGAGGGATCCAACTGGGAGCTGAGGGATCCAACCTTCCTTCCCCAGAGAGCACACCACAAGGGGATATGTGAGGTCCCCCTACTCCAGATGTTGACATCTGCTCCTTCCCTGCAGATCCTGCAGAAGCCGACTCATGAGCTGAAGCAGCAGCTGGCAAGCTATTCCAAGCATGTGGCCAGCTCCGTCACTGAGCTCATCCAGGCAGCTGAAGCCATGAAAGGTAAGGAAGGGTCTTGCTCAGAGAGGCAGGATCAAGGGCTGGCATTAGCGTGGAAGATGCAGGAGCTGATGGAGGAAGTAGGGTGACTCAGAAATGGGGCCACACACAGGCTGAACCTGCTTTGCTTCCCATTTTTTCTAGGGACAGAGTGGGTTGACCCAGAAGACCCCACTGTCATTGCTGAGAATGAGCTGCTGGGGGCAGCTGCTGCCATTGAGGCTGCAGCCAAGAAGTTGGAGCAGCTGAAACCGAGGGCCAAACCTAAGGTAGCAGTGCTGAGCCCTGGCTGACTTCCATGCTCTGATTGGGATGGGCTGAGGCTCTCCTGTCTGTGCTTCAGCCAGGTGTGAAGGGTTATGCATGGGAAGTGCTATATGGCCACCAGTACCCCATCCCGTGCTCCTGGTGCCTCCCACATCGCCAACTGGACCTTCCATAGGCAGCCTCCTGTGCCCCACAGCCCTTAATCCAACACTCTATGTGCACCCTCGGCCCCCTGACATCATCCAGCTCTGCCTTGTCTGTCCCAGCTCTCCTGCCTGGGACTCACACCCTGCTTTTGCCTGCAGCAAGCAGACGAGAGCCTGAACTTTGAGGAGCAGATCCTGGAAGCTGCCAAATCCATTGCTGCAGCCACAAGCGCCCTGGTGAAGGCAGCCTCAGCGGCCCAGCGAGAACTAGTGGCTCAAGGAAAGGTAAGGCTGGAAGAGGGAAAGAAAGAAAGAAGAAAATGTCAGGCTGTGGTGGGCTGTTCCCTCTCTCTGAGGCTGCCTACAGCCCTTGTGCCCTGTAGCCAGCTGTGCTCAGGGTGANGCCTCAAGCCCCACCAGGGGAGGTTCAGGCTGGACATTAGGAAAAAATATTTCACAGAAAGTGTCATTGGGCACTGGAACAGGCTGCCCAGGGAGGTGCTTGAGTCACCTTCCCTGAAGGAGTTTAAGGGACATGTGGGTGAGGTGCTGAGGGACATGGTTTAGTGATTGATGGGAATGGTTGGACTTGATGATCCCATGGGTCTTTTCCAACCTGGTGCTTCTATGGTTCTATGAGTCCAGTCTTGTGGCCATGGGCAGGGTTTCTCTGGCTGCTCGGGTGGGTTTGGGGATCATCTGTGGGCAGCCCCCCTCCCAGCATGGGCAGGGAATCAGTGACTGCCCTGGGATACCATGTTAGGTCCCACTGTACCTGAGAACTGCCACTGCACTGTGAAGCTGAAGGTGGGCTGCGTCTTGGTACTGGGGTGCTGCTGGGTCCCTTGGAGGGGTGACACCAGGATCTTCTTGTTGGTGGCTGCCACAGCAGTGTGGTAGGATCCCAAGAAAGTCCCAGATACATCCAGGGCCGAAAGGGTCATGTTGGAGCCCAGCTCATTCCTCCACAGGCCCTGCAGGTCACACTGGAGACCGGGGGTCATGTAGAAGCCAAGCCAGGACCCTCACTCCAGCCTGCCAGCCAGTGTGTCCCCTGCTTGTGCAGGGGTTGGCACAGACTCTGTGCATGACAGCTGGGACCAGTGGCATGGGCACCACCTGGGCCAGCACTTCCCGCTCCCAAGTCAGAGCTGGGGGTGCTTGGCTATGCCCCATGCCAGAGGCAGGTGACAACACTGTCCCTGGGGACAGCACAGCCAGAGGTGGCAGCTCCATCAGTCATGCACACTGTCTGTGTGGGTGGAACACCACAGCTGTAAGGGCACACAGCAGGGCACAACAATAGCCATGCAGCCCCTCAGCCACAAACACTGTGTGCTGCGATGGCACGGTAAGGCCTATTATGGCACAGTGCAGTGCAGTGCCACACAGCACCGTGTGGCACAGCCCAGAGGAGTGCAGCATAGCATGGCACAGCATGGCATTAACCAGCTCAGTATGGCACAGCACAGCATGGCATGGCAAGGCTAGGCTCAAAAAAGCACAGCATGGCATGACACAGCTCAGAAGAGTGCGGCATGGCATGACATGTCTCACAAAAGTGCAGCATGGCATGGCACAGCATGGCACAGCACAGCACAGCAGAACTGGGCAGCCACCAGGCTGCACTTACCTTCCTGGCGGCTGCAGAGCCAGGGCCAAGCAGGGCCAGGGTGAGCAGGAGGCAGCAGCTGAGGCTCTGCATGGCAGTGGCGGTGGTGGCTCCTGTATGATGCCCGGGTTCTGCTGCCCCTTGCTCACTCAGCCCCTTTTATAGCAGGGGGTGTTGCTCCAGGCAGTGGCCTCTCCTGCTGGGCCTCCTGCCAAAGGGCATCCTGGTGGGAGATGGGCAGCCGGCCACTCTGACGGACCACATGGGGTCCTGCTCTCCCAAGCAGAGCAGGGTTCAAGGGGGAGCGTGTTGGAGCTGGGATGGAGGAACTGGGGCCATGGGCTGAAGGTCACACAGCAGGGGACACACATCAAGCCTCAGAGAGGCTGTGAGACGCCATGGAGGGCCCAGAGGAATTTGAGCATTAAGCCACAACACAACAGAAGCCAAGAGGACATTTTGCCGCAAAGTTTTATTGGGAGAAGCTGGAGAAAGGGTATGATGGGGGGTCTGCACCCCTGGTGCTGCTGCTGACATAGGCAACTCCACACTGCCATCCTCACTCCTGAGACTGCAGGCGGGTGAAGACGTTCATGCCAACCCTGCAGAGATGCACAGGGAGGAATCATAAGGGTGACAAACTCACCTTGGCACAGGGTGAATGCACCCGTGTGCTGCAGAATGACCACCCTGCACTGTCCAACACCCAGCAGCATTTGCACCTGGCAGGACCCCCAGGGACCCTGTGCACGAGTGGCTCATCCGCAGTCACCCCTGCACTGGCAGCAGCTCTGCTGGGCTCCCCAAGCCCTCGGGGATGTGCAGGGCACCCATGCAAGGCAGGGACAGGGACTTACATGGTGGCTTTCCAGTCGTCCTTGATGCTGTTCACACGTGAACGCAGGAGCCACATGGTCTTCAAAATCTCCTTTCCATACTCGTCCACAAAACACTGGCCAGTAAAGACGGTGACGGATTCTGCAGGCACGGGGCAAGAGTTGGGGTTGAGCACGGCCACGGGGGCAGGTCAGTGCCGAGCCGTGGTCCTGCAGCCTGTCTCAGAGCAGGGGACAGTAAATCCAGGCTGTCCCTGCCCTCTGGTGGCAGCAGTGATGGGGAGAGCAGGCAGGAGATGTCAGAGAGGTCAGCACCTCGCGTGGAGACGGGCAGAGAGCAGCGCGCTTCAGCCCCCAGCACAATTTCTGCTTTCTGGGACTGGGATGTGACACCAGCCAAGGAGCTCCAGGATCAGGGGTGAGGGAAGATCAGGGACACCACTGGACATGGGAGAGCACCAGGGTTATGGTAGCAGGAGCCAGGGAATCATCAGGGACACCACAAAGGAGGGCAGGGGAGCATTACGGACTTCAGAGGGAGAGCAGGGAAGCTCTGAAAGGATGACAAGTAGATCAGAGGAGCTCTGGGGATATCACAGTGAGGCCAGAAAAGGATAAATACCTGAAAACTTCCAATTGACGGTGAAGCCAAAGGTGGGCTGGCTCTGCTGGTTTGTGTGGTGCTGGGACCCATGCAGTGGTGACAACAGGATCTTGTTGGAGGTGGCAGTAACAGCCGTGTGGTAGGAACCAGAGAATTCGCCTTTTCCGTTCAAAGCCCCAATGGTCATGTTGGAGCCCAGGTCATTGATCCACCTCCCGGTCAGCACACACTGGAACAGAGGGGACTCAGAATTATTGCCACAGCACAGGTCGGGCACAGACAGAGTGGCAGGGGTGGGCAGCCCCAGGAGATGCAGCCTCCCTACCCACCCTTCCCCATGCATCCCAGCATTGCCATTACCTTTCTTGCAGAGAGGCCAGGAGCCACCAGTGCCAGGCTGAGCACCAGGAGAAAGGGAGTCACTTGCCCCATCTCTGCAGCAGGCAGACAGCTGGCATATGCAGGGATGTGCTCCTCAGAGGGTTCTGACAATGTGCTTGCTCCCTTGCCCTTTTATAGCTGCCAGGTTATGGGTGGCAGCTCTGGTCAGCACATTGTGCAATATGGGTGTTTCCAAATTTGCAGTTCCCAGTTGTATGAGAGGGTGGGTGCACACAGATATTGTCAGAATTGCCTGCTGAAAGTGTCCCCCCTTGCTCATCGTTCCCTGGCACCTCGCAGGGGGGACCTTGGCTTTGTCATATGAGTGACTGCCAAGACGGATGCTTAGCAAGGGAAATTCCCTGCATTTATCTTGGCAGCTGGGGTGTCTGTCAGGAGGTCCTGTACCTTCTACCCCTTGTCACCCTGTTGCTATGCCCAGGGTGCATAGGGGTGTCCCAACACACCCCAAGTCTGGCTGCCGCACATCATTTCAGCCTGATCCTTCTCTCCAGGCATCCCCATGCAAACCCACCCAGCGTGGGGCTCCTCTTGGGGCTTTCTTTTACGCCCTACCCAGTAGTGAAGCAACCACAGATAAGTCTCTTCTTGCCTCAGGCTAGCATGAAGATTTGCTGCTGTTTTCACAAGATTTCTTTTGTTGGAAGGAAATTATTTCGCTTATTGGAAATAAACATTGCTTGGATATCTTGGATATAACATTTTAATGCTGTCAAAAACTGTGTTTACGTAGGAGCTCTTAAATAACTCTCAGTATGCATTTATGTAATTCCTTTCACATCATAGTTGTTGCTGGACAGGAAAGCCAAAGTGGTTCAGTTCACAGGAGATTTTCTCACTCATTCCTCAATGATTTTCAAGGCAATTTCCTAAAATATGTGAGTTTTAATTCCCCAGTCATCACAGCAAGAGCTGATGGAGACCCCTGCACCAGAAAACACTCTTTTTCTACAAACAGAGATAAGGCAACATCTCAGAAATTCTTCCCAATTTTTATGTTCCCTTTAATTTGAGCCTCAGTTTCAATCTGATCATAAAATTCACTGCTGCCTGCACTGGGGAGCTTTGATTTTCTGCTGTTGACATCTCAATGCCCCCTGCTCCTCTTTACAGGAGACTCACAGCCCTCTTGCACCTCTCCTAGCCAGTAAGCAGCTGCCTGTGGGAAATTCCCAGCATTTGCTTCTCTCAGTCTGGGAAATTAACTGCACAGCAAGGTATGTTTTCCCATGGAGCTGCTGTTTGCTTTGGCTGTTTTGTTGGCAGGTAGGCACTGCCCAGTCCATGCTCGAGGTTCATGGTAATGAGCATGATCAGAGTGGGAAAGCTGCAGGGGGTAGAAGGGGCAGCCGTCACCCCCTTGCCACCACCTCCTTGCCATCACCTTGGTTCCAGGAGCTCCCACAGGCATCCCATGGCCGCAGGTGGGCAGAAGGATAGGGAGCACAAGGTTTCCGTGCTGGCACCATTGCACATGGCACCCTGCAGTTCATTTGCAGCTGACAGTTTATTTTAGCATCACACAAACAATATTGGTGTTACCTGCCCATAATGTTTCCTGTACTGAACAATCTATACCTAAGCCACTTAGCTTGCAAGGACTGGGATCAGCTCACTTCTCAAGGACATGGATTTATTGACCATTCTTAGCAGACTCAAAAGTAAAACAAGGCAAGAGCTGGGACATCTCCATGGGGTTTGCACCCTCCAAAGGGCAGCCAGCGAAGCGGCACGGTACTGGCAATCATTAGCGCAGCTAAATCCTGCAGTGCCAGGCTGCAGTCCTGGGCAAGGGGGAACAGGCAGGCAGGGAAGAGCAAGTCAGAAAGTGCAGAAGAAGTCAAAAGCTGGCAGGCCTGTGGTTTAAACTGGTGTACTCCAGGGGTCAAGAAAGGGATAATGGATAATGAGAAGAAAGGGTTAATGAACAATTAAACTTGCTGCTCCAGCTGAGATTGAATCAGCCTTGAAAATCAGTAGCACTGCAAATGTTATAGAAAATCCTATCTGTGACCAAGTCTCATCCTCCCAGCCTGCAGCTGTGCCCCTGTGGGAGCTGCTGATAGCTGAGCCGAGAAGATACCGGCTTTATTGGTGTGATACAGGCAAGAGAGTGGCAGAGAACAGAACTGTCCCTTCATGCACACCAAATGCCCCAACCTTTGAAAGAAAGTCTCCCAGCAACCCATCCCCTGGGGTTAAGGAGCGATGCTGATGGGTCACAGAAATAACACCCAACTGGGTCAGAAACTGTGCTGGATTTGGCACCAGCTTTTGTCCCTTTGCCAGCTGGATCAGGACAATCACTGTCCCTGGTGGCTGCCAACACAAGACAGATGGACGCAGGCAGCCCAGGTGAGCCTAGCCCCTGTCCTGGCACTCCTGCTCCCCTCCAGCCTCCACGCAGTGATCCTAAAGGAGAGCAGCTTGGTTCTTCTCCATCAGACCTGGGCTGGTTCAGGGGGCTGCATCAGGGACAACCTGTGCTTCCCAGACTGCATTATTCCTCTGCCCAGGCTGATGCAGAATGCTCTCCCAGGGAGTGCAAAAAGGGCATTTATTATCCACGGGCAGCACTGGGCAGCTCCAGCTCCCAGGGAAGGCAAGGGCTGGGGTGCAATCACAGTGGGGAGGACAGGCTGCTTCCCACCTGGCCCTAACAGCACATAAGGATTACGGGACAGCATCAGAGTAAATCTGAAGTGTGCGAAACACCTCCTAGCAAAACCTAGGGATTAGGTCACCTCCCAGTTCCTCAAAACCAGGCAGCTCTAGCCTCCAAGTTCTGCGTTGCCACAGGAAGCCAGAAATGGAAGTGAAGTGCCCGGTCTGAGGTAGGGAAGCATATAGTTTGGTCCAAGGCCAGGCCTAGGAAGCACTGCTCCCCAAAAAGACATTTTCAGGAGGAACACAAGTCTCCTTACCTTCCTCTGTGCCTCACAGGCAGAAGAGAGAAGAGGGAGGTCTCTCATGCCATTACAACTCAGGGAGACAGGCAGATCATGCTCCTTGTAGCAAAACCCCACAAAAGCCCCCAAGAGCCACCTTGTAATTAGGGCTTACTTCCCATACTGCCCCTGCCCAGGAAGAAAAGGAGGAAGCAACAGACCTTCCCCAGTCTAGCTTGCCCCCATGACAGAGAACACACCCAACAAGAGAGTGAGCTGGATGAGTTTATTTAAAGATTTTAAAATTATATATCCCCTAAAGTGTTCTGCACTGCCAACTTGTGGCACCATCAGGGAGGGGTGTCACAGTACCAGACCAGGACCTGCTGCTTGGGCTCCGATTGTCACCTGCTAGGGAGCCAGGCTCCCCTGGGAATTTTATCTGCCACTGTCCCAGGGGAGCCTGTCAGCCTATGCTTGCAGTGTCACACAATGGAGGGACAGCATCCACATGCCTGTGTGCACCAGTCCAATGTCTTCACACACTCACACATTTTTGTGCCTTGCAGGCCAGCTCCTTCCTACTGCAGGACAGAGGTCTCCTGTAGTCCTGGGCAAGGTACCAGCTCCAGTGAAGGAAGGCTGGGAGTTCCGCAGGCTGTCAGAGCCCTGAGTGGCAGAGAAGGGGACGCACAGGCACCAGTAATGCCTCCTTATCCTGCCCCTTTCCTCTCCAGGGAGAGATCACCCACACACCTCTGGCCCCTGTCACGCTCAGCATTGGTGGCTAGAAGCCTCCTGAGGTGAAGGGAATGTAGTGGAGGTAGGGAAGGAAAACAGCAATATGAATGTTATCAAAGAGTGTGAAGGAAGGGTCCCTGTCCCCCAGCTGAGGTGTGTCCCTCCAGTCCCTCAATGCACCCACTGCCCTGCTCTGTGCCATCAGGCTCAAGGGTGGGTGGGGATCTGGGAGGGCTGTGCAGGTGCTGGTGCCTGGCTGGCTCTGCGCTCCAGGGCCAGCTGCATGCTCCAGATGCTAAGGGGCCGCATGTAAGCCAGTGAACGGTAGACTTTCTTCTCCCGATAGGCCTCTGGTGTCTGGAAAGCCATGCCCAGTCGTTCCCAAACTGTTCGGTAGCAGCCCTCTGCCGTACGAAAGCCTTCTTCCACCATCCCCTGCAGTAGACAGAAGACAATCATCAGCCCACCCTTAGGGTGCAAGGAGAGGAGACATGCTGAGGAGGGCAGCATCAATACTCACCTCCTGGATCATGGTGGCAGCCAAGGCATACACTACACCAATCCACACCTCATCAGACTGAACACTGGAGGTGTCAGGCACACCATCAGGTCTCATGCCATTCACTGCTCCCATAGTGCCACCAGCAAAGCCCATGACATTCTTCTCAAAGATCGTCTTGAGTGCACTGATAACATGACTCTTGGGGAAGACCTGCATAGAAAGAGAGGTTTGGGCTCAGTAGCCATATCAATGGCTCTGATTCGGTTTTCAGGAAGCAGGGTTAAATTTTCCATTAGAAAGAGGTCAACGCTGCTTGGTGAGAAAAGAGCCATTTGTGTAAAGAAACAGGAAGTAAAAAAACCCTTTTTCTCCAAAAAGATAAGAAAAAAAAAAAAGAAAGCAGTTGCTCAGTAAGAGCAATGCTGAACTTTACCTTCTTCCTAGGGAGGAAAACAGCATCATCTAACTAGTGTGTCCATCAGCCCCTTCTTCATCTCTTGTGAGTTTGCTTTGAAAACCTGGCCAACCACACCATCCTCATCTTATTTTATGTTCACCACTGCTACTTTCTCAGGCTAATTTGAGGTCTAGGCTTTCTACTGATAAAACCACTGTGCTGTTCTCTCAGGTTGCTTGCACCAGCTGCAAGAGGCACTGCAACACACCCACAGGAGATGAGACACTGGTCAAGTAGGCCAAAGGATGGCCTGGGATCAGTGAGGCTGAGGTATCTTCTGGCCAGATGGTAAGAATACAGGAAATGCAGTTTGAGGAAGGGAGAATGAATCCACTGGTATCCAAAGTCAAGGTTGTGGATACCAGTGGATTTTTTCAGTAAATACTGAGAATCTTGGAGAAAAAAAGGAATAGGAAAGGAAAAGAATAGGAAAGGAAAAGAATAGGAAAGGAAAAGAATAGGAAAGGAAAAGAATAGGAAAGGAAAAGAATAGGAAAGGAAAAGAATAGGAAAGGAAAAGAAAGGGTTTCAGCTTCAGCTCAGGGTGAAAGTAAAACCGAAACTTATTTTTTGAGTGATTTCAAAAGGACTTCTAATCCTTCCGATTTTGTAATTGGAGGGTGATGCAAGTTTGTGGCTGGACCAAAGGAAGTTTGCGGTGAGAGGAGGGGCAGCCTAGGGATGAAGAGGTCAGACTGAGTTGCATAGGATGCCTGATGATTTTCTGTGCCTGGTAGGAGAGATTATAAACTTTCATGCCAAATAGAAGTTAAAAGACTTATGAAATGTTAATAGTGCTCACTGGTAAAAAGCCATTTCAGGACATTACTAGGAGATACTAAAACCCCTTTTCTGGTAATAAGGGAAAAACCCACGTTGTGCAACAAACTAAGGCCAAGAACTCAAAACAGTTATGAGAACAGACTGAAGTATCATGCTGAGTAAGCTCTTAACATAAAGGAAAAAAAAAAGAAACCTTACAAATGAAAAAAACCCCAAACAACCGCACCTGAGCATGAAAACACCTGCCAGACCAACAAAAAGCAGCAGAGCAGCAATGCACTGAGAACTGATTTAAGATGAAAAGCCTCTGTGCATAGCTGCAAGTAAATAAATTTTTAAATAAAATTTTTGCACTGTTTCCATTATTAGCAATACAGTTAGGAAGTATCAGCGCAGCAGAAGTCACTGCCTTGGTGAGAAAAGCAAAGGTCAAGATCTGGTGCGAAGGTTGGCTCCTCTCCATCCCAGCTAGAAAGACATAAGAACTCTGCAGGGTGACCAAGGTCAGAAGTGATATCACAGAACATGTACGACATCTAACTGCAAGAAAGGGAACAGCCAGGCAGCTCTCAGCTCATCAGCATAGCCCAGGGATTTTCCAGTTCATTCTTGACACTTTGGCAATATCAGAGCCAGGGAAAGCAGAAGATGTGAGGATACCAGGCAGAAGGTTGCCTAGAGAAGCTGGGCAGTCCAACCAGACAGCTTTGATGGACTTAAAGGAAAGGGAGCTGATCTTTTATTCACGTTAAAGCCAAGCATTCAATAGTCATTTTAACCTGAGCTCCGCAGACAAGCTCAAGTGCTTTTAGGAAGCAGGAGTCAGCAGAGGGTTGCTGTGAAGCAGTTGTCTCTGGCAGAAGGCTTTCGGGCACAGTTTCTTCAGGACTGTGGTCACAGGCTTTTCTTACTTTGTATTTCATTACTGACCTGTGCAAGCAGCAGGAGTGCATTAATGAGGTTACAAACAGGAGTGCTGCCAGCCAGGCAAGGGATCAAAGAACATGGAAAAAAAAAATCCCCTCATTGCTCATAATAACAGCAGCTCACCAATCCTATTTCCAGTAAGCACAAAGCTCACCAGTGAGCAAAGAACAGTGCCACCTTCAGCAACAAAAGTCCAAGGCTACAGAGATGAGATTTTTGGACTGCACAGTGCTGTTTTCCTGCACAAAAGGCATGTTTGGGTACTGCTGCACAAGTTCTGCACCAGATCCTGCCTGGAGCCCAGACACAGGCCCAGTGCCTATGGTCTAGAGACCCACACTGGGATAAAGGCAGGAGAGCACAGCCAAGCACCCACTTCTCATTAAATCCCGCAGCATTCAGCACAAGCTGCTCCCAGGAACAGTCCCTTGATACTCCCCTCTGGTACTAACAGATGAAATGGTACATCATCCTCATGCAACTGAGGGTCATCCCCTCCTTCAGTTAGCCAAAGTGTTTGCCCGCCCATCACCACCACAAGCAGCTTTGATCTTGCAACTGTTTGTGGGTCAATAGTAGTCCATACAATGGCTCCTTACTTTCCAGCTCTCTTCCAGGTGTTATCCCACCAGCAGCTGCTCTTCCCGTCCCATCAGACAAGAGCAGTCCAGCCAATTAATTCTCTTGCAACTGAAAAGCAATGGACTTAGGTGTCCCAAATATACCTTACTCCCCTTTGATACTAATTTATGACTTTAAACTGGACACAGTTTAAATAACACATGGAAAATTTCACACACTTTTTTCTACCACTTTTAAACCAACACACTGGCTAGAAACCTGCCTAGCAGAAAAAGACCTGGGGAGCTGGTTGACAGCCAACAGAACAGGAGCCAGCAGTGAACCTAGGTGGTCAAGAAGGGCAACAGCATCCTAACTAGTATCAGGAAGTGTCGTCAGCACGAGCAGGGAAGGGATTGCGCCCCTGTACTCAACTGAGGCTGCACCTTGAATCCTGTGCTCAGTTTTGGGACCCTCACTACAAGACAGATATTAAGGGGCTGAAGCACGTCCAGTAGAGGGCAACAAAGCTGGGGAAGGGTCTGGAGCACAGGGATTATGAGCAGCAGCTAAGGGAAGCGGGGGTGTTCAAATTGGAGTAAAGAAGGTTGAGGAGAGACCTATTGCACTCTACCACTCCCTGAAAGGAAGCTGTAGTGAGGCACGTTTCCCTCTTCTTCCAATAAGTGATAGGATGAGAGGAATAGCTTTGAGATGTGCAAGGGGATGTTTAGATTGGATAGAAGGAAAAATGTCTTTACTAAAAAAGTGGCAAAGCATTGGAAAAGGCTGCCCAGGGAAGAAGCAGAGTCTCTATCCCTGGAGGTGTTCAAAAAGCACTTTAGGACGTGGTTTAGTAGGCAGAATGGTGTTGAGCTGACAGTTTGACTTGATGATCTTAGAGGTCTTTTCCAAGTGTAACATCAGCCTCACCTCTATGCCTAGGAAAACCATGGAACAAATTCTTCTAGAAGTTATGCTAAAGCACACAGAGGACACGGAGGCGATTAATGGCAGCCAGCATGACATCAAGGACAATTCCTGTTTGACCAACCCAGTGGCTTGCTATCATAGGGAAACCACAGCAGCAGACAGGAAAACCAAGAGGTGTGATCTACCTGGACATCTGCAAAGCCTTTGACTCAGTCCCCCACAACATCCCTCTCTCTAAATTGGAGAGGTATCGATTTGATGGGTGGACTGGTTAGTGGATGAGAAACTAGTTGGATGTTTGTATTCAGAGAGTAGTGGTCAATGGCTTGAAGTCCCGATGGAGATCCACGACAAGTAGTGCCCCTCAGGGGTCTGTACTGGGACCGGTGCTGTTTAGTATCTTCATCAATGATACTGACAGAAAGATCCAGTGCACCCTCAGCAAGTTTGCAAATGACAGCAAGTGGAGTGGTGCAGTTGCTACAGCAGAAGGATGGGATGTCATCCAGATGGACCTGGACAGGCTAGAGAATTGGGCCTGTGAGAACCCCATGAGGTTCAAACAAGGCCAAGTGCAAGGCCCTACAACTGGGTCAGGGCAATCCACCAGTTCAATACACGACGGGGGATGATGTGATTGAGAGCAGTCCTGCAGAGAAGGACTTGAGGGTGCTGATTGATGAGAAGCTCAACATAAGCCAGTAATGTGTACTCACAGCCCAGTATCCCATATCCTGGGCTGCATCAAAAAAAGTGTGGCCAGCAGGTCAAGGGAGGTGATTCTGCAACTCTATTCCTCTCTTGTGAGACCTCATCTGGATTAATGTGTCCAGTTCTGGAATCCTCAGCATCAGAAGCATGTGGAACTGTCAGAACAGGTCCAGAGGAGGGCTACAAAGAAGATCAGAGGGCTGGAGCACCTTCCATATGAGGACAGGCTGAGAGAGTCGAGATTGTTCAGCCTGGAGAAGAGAAGGCTCTGAGACCTTACAGCAATCATCCAGTACCTGAAGGGGGTGTAAAAGAAAGCTGGGGAGGGATTTTTTTTAAAAAAGGCATATAGTGATGGGACAAGACGGGATGGCTTTAAACTGGAGAGGGACAGATTTATATTAGGAAGAAGTCATTCACAATGAGGGTGGTGAGTCACTGGCACAGGTTGCCCAGGGAAGCTGTGGATGCCCCATCCCTGGGAGTGTTCAGGGTCAGGTTGGATGGGGGTGTTGGGACCCTGGTCTGGTGAGAGGTGTCCATGCCCATGGCAGGGGCCTTGAAACTGGGTGATTTTTAAGATCCATTCCAACTCAAACCGTTCTATGATTCCAATATCCTATAAACCCCAGTCGGACCTTTCTCCCAGTGTGCCAGAGCTGACCACAGTTATCCACCCTTACTGCACTGTACTTCCAATAGTTGATTTTGGTTTAGGTGGGCTGCACTGATGTGAATCCAAAAGGCTCCAGCCAAGCACACAATACTGTACGGCAGCAGGCTGACAGCCTCGCACCAGCCTCTAACACTTAACCCATGCCACAAATGAGCCTTGCCGCTCTTCTCCCACACATCCCAGCTCATGCTGCAGGCCCCTTTTCTCTTACCTCAAACTCTCCTTGGCCCAGGCCACAAGCCCCAAGAAACCACTGACCAGCACACTGGTCTGACATGATGCTGCTGGAAGTGTCACTCCCACTGCTGTCATAGTTGTAGTATTTTCCTGTAAAAAAAAAAACCAAACCAACAAAAAACAACAACAAAAAAACCCACTAAGTAGCTTTAAATGCATAGTTTAGGACCCCGGGTCGTGTGCACTGTCTCTACACTCCACATCATGAGAAAGGAGCATAGTAGCTTTTCCAGAAGGCTCCCCTCTTTCCTTTCCCAAACCACCAGAGCTTTCTGTTCCCACCCTTGTACAAGCTCCTTCCCTACCCCTGAAGGGACAGCACATATCCTCTTTGCCCCATCCCCTGCAAGGCTTTGTGAGCCAAAGAGGATCCATCCCCTTCCAAAGAGACATGTGGCCACCTAAGCACAGTTTCCCGCCAGCAAACACCCACCGTTCCAAAGCATCCTTTCAAAGGCCTCCTTGCCCTTGCTCAGGATGTCCTTGTATTTCTGCTGGATCTCAGCATCCCCAAGCACCTCTGCCATCTTGCACATCATGCAGACGGCTGCCAACCACAGCCCACCACAGTAGGCACTACCAGAGCCAAAAGGAAAAAAGCATCAGCAACACAGGGCACATCATGGGTTACACAGAGCTCTCACAACAAATTGGGACCGCAGTCCAGCTCTGAGCTATGTCCTCATCCCACAATCCCCATCTCCAACCTCCACCTGCCTCCCTTGCTCACCTGGCTCCATTTACCACCCATGCATCATACGTCTGGTCAGCAAAGCCACCATTTTCAATGAGTCCATCATTATCTGTATCAAACTTCAGCTCTGACTCCATCACAGCCTGTGGGAGAGGCACAAGATGGTCAACGCAGCCCCTGCATCCTGCCTGCCCTTCACATTCTGCTTGGGAGCATCCATTCCCTTGGGATGTCACACAGCTCCCAAGGGAAGTGAGAAGGGAGGCAGTTCCCCATGGTCTGACCTCCTCCCCGTACCTGGCAGACTGGCCACATGTCCTGCAAGTAGAGGGAGTCATGTGTCAAGTAATAGTCACGGTACACCTGCAGCACAAACTTCAGGTTGAGGTCCTTCCAGTCGGCTGTATCATGCATCAGGTAGGCGTTGACACGCTGCCATGGCTCATCATCTAAAGAGAAGGAGGACAGCAGCAAGCAATGAACAACCCCTCTCCCGCCCAGCAGCAAAGCCCTAAGGGTGTCATGATCTAGCACCACTAAAACAACACATTGTACACTGTGCCATCTCTAGCAAGAGCAGCCTTCTTGCTACCGCTTAGTTTCCCTCTGGCTTCTCATGCTCCATGCATGGTCCTCCTCACTATCACCACCTCAAACCATCTAAGTTTTTCATTCCCAGGAAAAAAAACAAAACCAAAACCAAAAGCAGTGTATTCCACAGACCACACCTCTCCTTATCCCGAGACCCTTGCCTGAGCCTCACCTGGGTCCCCAATGTCATGTGGTACCACATTCTTCAGCTTCACCTGGGCTGTCTGACCACACATCAAGTATTGCCGAGGCTGGATGTCCTCATTCACCACTGTGACAGCTGGAGAGGACACAGTGTGAGGGATGCTGGAAAGGCAGCAGGCACTACAGCAGTAAGCTCCAAGCACAGGCATGGGCAGGGCCACCAGCACTGGCACATCAGGCTCCCCTGTGGGGCTCTGACTGCAAGGCTGTAGCCCTCTGCACAAAGTCAAGGGGACAACAGGCTGCTCCTGTTGGCAGGGAACATGTGGCTGCCACCGCTCCCTTGAGCAAGGTGGTAGCGGCACCCAGGGTTAGAAGGGAACTCCAGTGGGTTCAGCCCTGCCACAGCCCACCAGACAGCTGTGTTCCACCATCAGCTGGGCCAAGGTATGAGGGTCTGTAAACAGTTCCGTGCTTCTCTGTGAGGGGCATGGGGACATCTGGCAAGATCTGAGAACCCCTCCAGGGCAGGCAGAGCCAACTGTGCACTCCTGGTGTGGCATGAGAACATCCCAGGGCTGGGTAGAGTGGTGCCAAGAAGCACTGGTGTTGGTTCTGCAAGTTCCAGGGCTAGCAGAGGAGCTGGAGGGGGGAATGTTGACTCCATAGCCGATTTCTATTGCAGATACTGTCCCAAATACTTCCTCTCTTCCCTAGATGAGGGCATAAGCAGGCACATGGCTCCAGTCAGGCACTCCTATGTCACTCACCGATGTCATACTGCAGACTGGTCTGCAGCTTGGGCCACAGCATGACAAGAGCGAAGGAGGCATAGAAATGGACATCATAGGTGTTGTACATCCGGTACTCCTGGCCTGGAAATATCAGTGCAATGGTGAGGGATGGTCAAAGGGAAGGGAAAGGAGGGGCAGGTCCTCCTTCACAAATGGCCAAGAAAGGTGGCCTCTTTCCCAGCACCAGCAAGGGCTCCCGTTAGAAGTGGGTTTTATTCTGGAGAAGACCTCACACAATATCCTACAGGGCTTTGCTCTGCAAGGCGTTTTGCTTGCAACAGCACTGCTCCCTACCCA
Organism: Piaya cayana; assembly: GCA_013389865.1. Classification (NCBI taxonomy): domain Eukaryota; kingdom Metazoa; phylum Chordata; class Aves; order Cuculiformes; family Coccyzidae; genus Piaya; species Piaya cayana. The sequence continues at coordinate 35,092 of WAAB01021688.1, read as the reverse complement.
CAAAGCTGTGAAAAGTATCCCCACAGCAGATTGAAAACCACCTGGTGACACCAATGGGGAAGAGGTTAGTTGGGACAATTCATCATATCCCTGCAAGTTACCTTCCAAATAAGCAAACCTTCCGTACTCCCGCAGGACAGGGAGGAGATGAGAAAGGCCAGCCCCTGCCGGCCCCTGCAGGTCCTCAGCACAGCAGTCTGGGGGCAGTTCCACCCAAATAGTGCCCCCATCCGTCACGAAGTACAGCTCATTGAAGAGGGCCGATTTGTACCAGGAAGGCAGCTGGCTGTGGGCAAGAGGCAAACTCAACCACAGCAGCCAAGGTGGTGATGTTCCTGGGCTGACTGAGAAAGCGCTTCTGTTAACCTTACCTGTTCTCCAGGATGGGCTTCTGCCATGCTTCGATCTTCCTCTCCCACTCCTCATAGCAGGTCAGGGCATGATGCAACAGGGCAGGAGCAGCATCACCTCCACTGCCAAAAAAGCGTGTGTACCGCCTGCGGAGCAGGGCTTTGGTGAGTGTGCCATGGGCTCAGGCTGGGAAACCCACCTGGCCACAGGAGAGGGCTTGGACTACACAACTGCTACTACAGGGGTGTTGAGGAGCAGGGGCTGGGGCAAAGATCTCCTCCATGAGCTGGCACAGCCACAGCCACAGGGAATGGGTGGTACAAGGCTTCCCAAGCAGCACTGAAGCCTGGAGACAGGAAGAAGGGGGCTTTAGGGGTGTGAGCCAAGCCCCACCGGAGACAACCCACCCACCTGAAGTGCAGCTTCTCCCTGGAGCCGAAGTGAACACGGGGCATGTCCCAAGCCAGGGCCAGCTCCAGTATCCTGTGTCCCCAGGCAGGCACCCTGCAGCTGGCACACACTGCTGCCGCTGTCACCTCCCCCTTCTTCGTCGGGCTGCTTTTACCTGCCATTAAAAAAAACCCTCAAACATATTTATAAGAGACCAAGGAAGCCCACAAAGCAATGACTGATGCTCCTACACTCCCTGAGAGGGGACAAGATGATTTAGCAAGGGTGCTGGGGTATGCCTACCTGGATGGTATATCCCCAGGATTTTAAGGCATGACATTTCATTACCACACGTAACTGCTTTTTGCAAGCAGGAAAGAATACCTGCCGTGGGTGGAGGGGTTAAAAAATAAGTCACCAAAGCAGACAAACAAACCAGGCAGGAAAAGCCACCAGGCACAAGTGGAAGGGATAGAGAATCCCATGACTTTGTAACTGCACTAAGAGAGACTGTGACTTTCTAGTGACAGTCATTGTTTCCAGCTTTTGGCAGGGTGCTTGAACTGCGCCCACACTGAAGGGAAGCCCTGAGGTGACTGGATAATTATACACTGGTTCTGACACGTATACCAGGTAAAGTCATTAAAGCAACAATTTTAACAGAAGCACAGATCTTGCCTATGATAATGTCTGGCACACACAAAGGAAAACCATATCCCAGTAGCCAGTGTGTCTAGGCAGGAAACTTAAGTTTTCTAGAAATATTTAAGTAAACACTTTGTTTACATAATTTAAGCTTCAAGAAATCTTGTAAAGGCCCAGTGCTAGCATCACTAGTTTGTCAGCATCATCCTTGTTCAAAAGCTGGCAGAGACATTAGGCAAATGGTCGCTTATTGAGATAAGAAGTTGGCAGCAAGGACTGGGAGAGACTTCCCTGCTTCAAGGCTCCTGCCAAGGGAGGGAGTAGGCAATTGAGAATGATGCACAAGTATCAAATGAACAGCCAGAGACCTTCATGGAGCAAATATAGTAACAAAAGGACAGCAAGCAATGGTGGTACCAAGCCCCAAAGAGTGCTAAACACCTGCTGGAACAAATCTGACAGCATCTAGCTTGCAGATCTTCTGGTAACGGGAACTCGGGGAAGGTTGCTGAGCATTACCCTGGTTATGCAACCAAAATCTTAAGAGTGCCACCCTGCAGAGTCTAATAAGATAACAGCATGTGTAATCAGAATATCTGAGAAGAGCCCCAAAGTGGTGTGAACAGGTTTTGGGGAATCACGAGCACAGCATGACAAGCAATGGGAAATTCTGACATAGCCTACAGCTGAGAACAAGCCATAGCATCACCAAGAGCCTTCTGTAACGACACCAAGGTGGACTTCCTGCCCTTTGGTTACCCTTGCTAGGTGCCCTGTGCCCCATAATCAGCGTGGCTACTCATACGTCTGCTCCCCCCTCACCTATCCCATGGAGGATAGAGGGACTCACCAGCAGGAGAATCCAGCTTGCCATCCTGCAGGAGATCCTGCCACACCTCTCTACCCAATCCTGTGGGATCGAATGCTGTGAGGTGGGTGACTGTCGTGCCAGCCTGGGAAAGGGAAGATCGTCATCAAGGACTGGTACTTTTGGGATGCATCTTTGGCAGATGCAGCTCCCCTGCCAACAACTCTGGGACCCAGACTTGCTCCACACATGCTGCCCAGCAATGCTACCTCCAAACCTACTCACCTGCTATCCTGCAAGCATTATCTACAGCTTCTCTCCTAGCACCCACCCCCAAAGAGGATGCCCTTGAGAAAGTTATGTTCCCATACCTGCTTCAGTGGTCAGACAAGCAGTGAGGATAGATGCCAACCCCAGCCATTCACATTCATCCTTCACCAGCTACCTAGAAGCAGCCCCACTGTGTTCAGCAGGGTTGTCCCAACACTCCAACAGCAAGAGCCACACTACCAGTATCAGCCCTTTACCTTCTCCCGGGCAGAGATGGCAAAGGTAAAGGGGTTCACGCATGTGCAATGGTGCAGCAGGACTCCAGCAACTCGCTCGCACTCCTTCTCAAAGGCAAAAGGTTCATTCCAGTGCCCTCCACTTCTGTCTTCCTTCGTTCCTGTGCCGTTCTGCAGGCTGAACATGATGGAGACCTCCACGTCCTCATCCCTCCTGTTCTCTATCTCCCAAATGAACACTCCCACTGGCAGGCTGGAGTCCTGATGGAGACAGACAACATTGTGTACAGGGCTGGTGCTCCACAGTCAGTCTTTGGAGCACCACTTCTGTGCCTGGGGAGGCAGCAGGAGCAAAAGCACCAGGAACAACTTGGTCTTGGAATCTGCCACCAAGCTGGGGAGCAGCAGTGGGAGTAGAAGAATTTAGGTGGCAGGCAATACAAAATTCAGATCATGTTGGGCAATACACAGAGGGAAAGCACCGTTTAAGACTCAGACAGGTGTCTCACCACCTATCTGCTCAGCAGGTTGACACAGGCTCATGTGCTTCGCTGGGGTAAGAGGAAGGTCAGGTGTGTTGGCAGTGCAGGCTGACACCCTCACCTGGGGCTGTGAGTGAGCCAGAGCAGCATGCAGGAGCAGCAATGCATCCCTCACTGCCATCCCAAGCTTCCGCATTGCTGAGGGGGTTCCTCCTGCCTAGGATCATTGCTGAGTGGAGACACGAGGAAATGTTGGGAAAGACCAGATAATAACCATCTCTTCCCTTGGGGATGACAGGCAAAAGCCAGCTAAGACTCTCAGAAACACACAGCTGACAACCAACAAGAACAAACTGAGAATTTCTCAAAACACTAGCACTGGGTCCTTTGGACATGAAAGACCACAGTCCTCGACCTGCCATTACAGGTGGACAGGAACTGGGATGGCCACAGGACAAAACCAAAACCAAGTAATACAAAGAGACAAAACACAGGGCACAGGGGAAAAGATCAGCTATGAGAGTTAATCACAAGAGAAAAAGGGATAAACCTTCCAGCATCATCAACAGCCCCAAGACAGGCAATTTTTCCAGGGTCCTGCTGCTACTCTCCTGGCAGCTGACACTGGGGACAAAGTCTTAGGACAGAAGAGACCAGGCCCAAAAAGAACTTTAACAAGGTGGCAAGCCTGGTTGTCTTCAAGGAACGCTGAGCTGGGCAGGAGGGACAAGAAGCTTCTTTACTGCAGCATCACCAGACCCACAGGCAATGCTCAGGGATCAGAAAGTCACCTCTGCTACCAAAACAGGACACAGAGCACCATACAGTACGGCCTCATCCTGCTGTGCCAATCCTTTTCTCCTTCCATGCATGCAGCTCTGCCACATCCCTGCTAACCTGCTCCATATAAGCAGTGCTGCTGTAGTGCAGTGTGGCCCAGTGCTCCCATGGTGCAACCAGTATCGAACCGTCACCTCCTTACCTTATAGTCATGGGGGATGACAGGAGAGACCTGGCGGCATGTAAGCACCACATTTTGTCCTGGGAGCTCATAGACCATCCAGGCACGGGGGTACAGGGCATGATAGAAGGCATAGTGGCCGCAGAAGCCCCAGTTCCAGCCCTGCAGTGTGCTGGGTCTTTCCACGGACAAGACCTGCTGGTAAACCGTCTGCCCCTTGCAACGCAGACACACCGTGAACTGGGGAGGAGCATATGGAGGGAATGAGACAAGCCCAAGAGCAGGCACCTCAACCACCCCAGCTGCTGCAGTGCAGCTTGCATCACTCACAGGCTCTGTGGCACCTACCTGGTTGGCAATAACCGTTTCGTAGTGATAAATGCCAGGGTTCAGCTGCCAGCGGCAGAACTCGCCCCGCCAGCCACGGGTGATGGTGCCACCCCCGATCCCACCCAGGGGACACCCTGGCAAAGATAGCAGAAATTAGCAACCCTACTCCTCCGCATGGTGGGATCTGTCTCAAGGACCCCCACACCGTGCAGCTCCAAAGGCTCCTTGGCACTGCCTGAATTCCAGAAACTCCTTGACCCACCTCTAACACTTTGATGCCCCCACATGAATCCCTGCCCACCCAGCACATCATACCACCCCAGTGCCCAAACTGGATGCTGACCATAGATCTGCTGCAGAGGAATTGCACACAAGAGGTCAATAAAGGCAGACTTCTTCTCTATGCGGGTCTTCTTGTACCACCACCTGAAATATCTGCAAGGGAAAGAGACATATGAAAGAAGACTGGACCAGGTGTCACTGTTCCTTCCATGACACTGGGAAGGACATGACCAGCACACATTGCAGATGCCCCTTTCGTAGAAAGGTACAATGGGAACCTGTGTCCCAGGGCAAATGAGGTGGTAGCCCCTGCCATCCATCTGCAGCGTGTGTCTGCCGGCAGCCATAAGCAGGCAGAACTCAGGACTGCCCACAAGGGCACAATGTGGAAACAATGTCCTCTGGTACTGGAGAGCAGGGCTCCCAGCTCATGCAGGGACAGGAAGTTTTCCCAGATGCCTGTGGAGAAGTGGGAATGCACACAAGGACCACCACTACCACGGTTGGCAGGGCATGTCTTGCTAAGGAAGGTCTGGGAGCAGAGGCACAAGTCCAGAGAAGCCACATACTCCTCCAAAGATGAGCCTTGCTCTTCTGCCTCCATGTCCCCATTGTCAGACATAGCCCTGCCACATCCCAGCACCACATCCTCAGGTACAGACAGCACAGGGCAGCCTTGCCCTGGGGGAAGGTGATGCTTCCTGTCTGCATCTGGCAGGATCCTGGGGACTCACGTCTGCTCACATGCCAGCTGTGCAGTCAGACACTGCCCATCAGATAATTTCTCACCCAAAGGCTTGGGAAGAGCCACTCAAGCACAGGCACACCTGCACCTGGGTGTGCCAGCACCACTCCAGGCAGTCTGAGAAGGGCTGGGCTGCAAATCAGCACTCATAAAAAACTGGCTTTTGCTAATGAACCGCCCCAAGTTAAATCTTCCATGTGGAGGCAATTACCATGGAAGCCAGTTACCAGACCAGAAGAAGTTGCTGAAAAGAGACGCAAGACCCAATTGGCAGCTTAAGGGCTCTGGGTGCCAGTGGCATGGGAGCCCTACAGTGGGCCACGTGACCAAGCTATTGCAGGTAATGATACTGTACTGCCAAGAGAAGAAAGCCACCCCAGCCAAGGGCACACAGCCTATCCTTCTGTCCTAAGGGATGCAGAACCCAGATAACAGGCATTGGGCACACACTAATCCTCCAGGACACATATCCAAGGAGCAAGGGAGAAAGGCTTTTCCATGATACCGCCTGCTCCTACACACTTCTCAACAAAACCAGTCCACGCTTGCCCTTTTGGCCGCATAGTCACTGGACATTTACCTTTATTCACCAAAATCTAAGCTCCCCAAATCCCTCTCAGGGTGAGATTTTCCAGTCTGTAGTCTCTCAGGACCCAATTGCAGCTCACTCTCCATTCCTACCTACTCACCTTCACATTCGACTGTTTAAGGACACTTTGCCTACAGAGATCCAGGGTACCACAAGAACCAGCCTGTCCTGCACAACCACCCTGAATCAGGGACTGCTGCTGCTATCTTTGAGCTACATCTGCTGCAACTGCTCTTCTCCCAGCTGAGACAGCCCCAGCTTTATGCTCTGGCAGCATGCTCGCTCTCTCTTGGAAATTAAAATAAATTTCTTTTATCCCAGCCATCAGGGAACCAACCCAACTGCTTCCCCAATAGGTTTCTGGTGATGGGAAATAAGGTGTCCAGGTGCAGTGGCGATGACACAGCCCAGCAGGGCATCATAGCTTCTTGGAAAGGAGGTAACAAAGAGATTTTAAAAAGCAGTTTTTCCAGGAGTGCGCAGCAGGAAAGGTTTGGGACCTACAGCCAACAACTACCCGAGCTGTTCTACCATCTCAAAAGTTCCTCCTCTGCCACGGTCTTCCAAAAAATCAATGCACAAGCCAAGAGGAGAAGATGGTCAATGCCCAGTTGCTGGCTATTAACAGCTCTACCAAGGCTGCAGAATGACCAGGAGAAAGTCTTCATGTTCTGCAGCACCAAAAGCTCTGCCAAGGCTCCAAGACATTTCTTTCCCTTCAGACTGGTAATGGAATTAAGACCTGTCCAGACATCATCCAGCTGTTCCATATCCATGCCACGACCTGCTCCCAGAGTACACCATTCATCTCTGCAGCACGCTGCCTGTACCTCTCCACCTGGTGCTGCAGGAGAGGACAAGTATCATTCAGAGGTTTAACTTAACATGACAGCATGTCAACCCAGCATGTGGTAGCATTTCAGCTCCAGGCTCCCTGTGCAGCACAATCTCCCAGGCTTCACCCAGCTGGCTGTTCCCACCAGGCAGACACACAGGTGCCCACCAACACCAAAAGCACACAGCCTCCCATGCACCCTTACAGCCCTGCATTACCTGCCCTTCCAGCAAACACCACTATCCTCAGGTTTTAATTCAGACCCAAGCAGGTATTTCTTGCCACTCTGGCCTTTCCTCTCCTCTGCTCTCTAGACTGGAGCCTCCTTGCAATGAAGCTTTGCCCTGCACAAATATTTTAAGACCACAACCAAATTAGCTCCTAAATTTATACAGGGAGAAGACTCTGTGGGGCTTGACAATTTGCTTCTTGATGAAGCACTTAAAACCTTTTTCTGGGAGTGACACAAGCTGCTTCCATCCTGAGACATGAATGAGAACAAGCCAGGAGTGGCCCCTCCAGGCTGGCACAGCAGGGATGACGTTTCCTGCCTTCTCACTTCACCAGAACTTCATGTTTTCCCACATGCTCAGCTTGTCCACAACCTGCCGAGGCAGCTTTTACAGCAGCCTTTATCTCCCATGCACTCTCTTCCCCAATGGCCATGCTCATGTCAGGAATGTCTCAGGTTAGATCAGCACCGTGAAGTGGCCCACTGTCCAACCTTCCATCAGACCTCGCAGGAACTAGCCTGGCAAGCAGCAGCCTCCAAGGACACCAAGCAGGAAAGAACTCGAAAACTGGAGGCAGGAGATAAAAAAGCAGCTTTGAAGAAATAAATTACCCAGCATTGGTTTCAAGGTTCAGCCTGATGAGTACACAAACACCACCAATAACTGGGCAGCAGTTCCAGAAGTTAAACCAGCACTGCTGTTCCCCATGCACGTTTGTCCTGGTTACTTCCAGCAAAGCTGGGAGAAGTCCCCATTCCCAACCCAACTTTAGTGTCTGGCATTAATAAAATCCAAGCAATTAACCACAAGTTTAATCTCCATCTGCTAACAAGTGTCTAGTCCAAAGGGCAGAGCACCTGAGAGCAGACAAGCGGGAACGGGCATCAAGCCTTGGGGGAAGGAGATGAGGGTCCTCCCAAGCACCGCCCCCAGAAAAGATGCCCAGAGCTCTCCTAGCTCCAGCTGAGCACCTGGGAGTGGCCAGGCAAGATGCCATAGTGACGGGTACCAAGCCTCAGGGGTGGGAAATGAGAGTCCTTCCACCATCTTCCCCCAAGAAGCGATGCCCCAAGCCCTCCCAGCTCCAGCTGAGCACCTGACAGGGCCAGGCAAGATGCAGCGATGATGGGCACAGGCAGGAAGCTTTTGGGGGTGAGAGACAGGGTCCTCCTGTCTCCCAGAAGGGATGCCCCAAGCCCTCCCAGCTCCCTTCCAGCTTGAGGGAGCCTTAGTGGTCCCAGTCTACACACCAGTGCTCCCAGTGCTGCCCCTGCCCTAGCTTCTCCCAGTCCACACCAGTGCTCCAGGTGCTCCCCTATGCCCTCCCAGTCTACCCCAGCGCCTCCCACCAGCCTCTCCCAAGTCCCCACCAGCGCCCCCCCATCCTCTACCGGTCCCCAACCCGGCGCCCCCGTTACCGCAGGCCGAGGCCGATGTGCCGCAGGACGTCTCGGAGCGGCACGTCTCCGGCTCCGTAGGGCTGCCGGGGCTCCTCGAAGCGGTGCGCCAGGCAGACCCTCCAGCCGGCGGTCGCCACGCCGCGACCCCGCGCCGAACCCTCGTAGCGCCGCACCAGCTCCGCCATCGCCGCCCCACGTCCCGCGCGCACCCTCCTCACCGCGCGCGCCGCTCCGCCCCGCCCCGCCGTCTGCACATACCCGCCCTCGCGGCAGCCGGGACCCGCGGCGCCCGCCCCGGCGCTGCCGAGCGCCGCCGAGTATTCCCGAGCGTTGCCCGAGTGTTTCCGAACGCCACCGGAGAGTTAATGAGCAGTACCCGAGCGCTGCCGAGAGTTGCCGAGCGCCTCCGAAAGTTGGCGAGCGCTCCCGAGCAGGCCGTGAGGGCGCCGAGGGGCAGAGGGACGCCGGGCCTGGGCGGCGAGCGGGGTCGAGAGGGGCGAGAGGGTGAGCGGGGGTGAGCGGAATCGAGATGGGTGAGCGGGGCCGGGGCAGCCACTGTGGGAGCGCTGGCGGGGCTGGGCCCGGCCCTGCTGCGGGGCGGCCGCCAGTGTGTGTGCGGGGGGGATGGGGCCCTGAGCGTGACGGCGGGAGAGCAACCGAGTGACTGCCTGTGTCTCTGTGCCTGTGTGTTTGTGTGCGTGTGCCTTTGTTTATGCCTGTGTGCCGCTCTGTGTCTGTGTTCCAGTGTGTGCCTGTGTGTTTGTGTCTCTGTCAGTGCATGTCTGTGTGCGTGTCTGTACCTGAGCCTGTGCCTGTGTGTGTTTGTCTGTGTGTGTGTGCCTGTGCCTTTGTGTGTTTCTGTGTGTGTATGTGTAGCCAGGTCACAGAATCACAGATTCACTAGCTTGGAAAAAACCCACTCACCAGATCATCGAGTCCAACCATTCCTATCAATCACTAAACCATGCCACTCAGCACCTCATCCACCTGTCTTTTAAACACCTCCAGGGATGGTGACTCAACCACTTACCTGGGCAGTCTGTTCCAGAGCCCAGTGACCCTCTCTGTAAAAAATTCGTTACCGATGTCAAGCTTGAACTTCCCCTACTGGCTCTGCCCTGTCTGTGTTTCTGTGAATGCATGTGTATGTGTCTGTGTGTGAAAGTGTGTTTGTGTATCTCTCTGTGTGTATGTGAGAGTGTGTGTGTGTGTGTGTGTCTGCGTCTGTGTCTGCATCTGTCTGTGTGTGGCCTGCACTGAGGCTGGCTGTGCTCACCCTGTGTGTGTCTGTTTGTGTTTGTGTTTGCGTGTGTCTCTCTGTGTGTATCTACATGTATCAGTGTGAGTCTGTGCGTCTGCCTATGTGTGTGTGTGTGTGTGTGTGTGTGTCCAGGACTGGGCCTGGCTCTGCCCATCCTGTCTGTGTCTGTGTGAGCACATGTCTGTGTCTGTCTCATGTATGTGTCTGTGTGCGTGAGGGTGTCTGTGTCTGTCTGTGTGGCCTGGACTGGGGCTGCCTTCACCCTCCCTGTGTGTGTCTGTGTCTCTGTGTACCTGTGTCTGTGTATTCATGTGTCTGTGTGTGTGTCTCTGTATGTGAGATTGTGTCAGCCTGTGTCTGTGTTTGTGCCTGTCTGTGTGGCCTGGACTGATTCTGCCCACCCTGTGTGTGTGTCTGTGTGAGTGGATGTCTGTGTGTGAGTGGGTCTGTGTTTCTCTGTGTCTTATGTGTGTCTGTATCTGCCTGTGTAGCCTGGACTGGGGCTGGCTGTCCTCACCCTTTGTGTGTATGTATCTGTGTGTCTGTGTCTCTGTTTCTGGGCCGGGGAGGGGAAAGCTGGGGCTGGCTCTGCCCACCCTGCAAGGCCAGGCCTGTCCCTCTGCACACTGCTGTGCACTGTGTCTAGAGCTGAGGCTCTCCCAGACCTCCCTGTGCCCATGTGCCCAGCCTGGTTGTTCCCACTCCCCCTGTGTTGCAGCTCTCAGTCCTCTCTCCATTCCCACTCTTGGGTTTTTTTTGGCAGGTGTGCGGCAGGGCTATCTGAGCCATGATTGAGGTAGTGGCCAAGCTGGGCCGTGGGCCTGTCTTCCTGGCAGGGGAGGTGCTGGAGTGCATGATCACTTTCACCAACCCATTATCAGCCTCTTCTACCTCCGCCAGCAGGTATGGCAGCCCACCATGGTGGGCCCTTCTGTGCATGAAGCCTCACCATGGCAGAGCTGGGGGAACATCCCTACCTTCCTCCTAAGCAGCCACATGTAGTTATGGCCGGGCTGTGGGGCAGTGGTGCCAACTCAGCTACTGGTGACTTCCCTGCCTGGGGTACTCTCTTGAGGGTGGTTTGTACCATTGCTATTACAGGGCTAAAACTGATGTAATTATTCTGGTTTTCTGCCCCCAAGAAAGAGGTTAGGAAAAAAGTATGCAGTTTGAGATGCCTGTCAGGTGAGCCTGAAAATGAAGCCAAACTGGCTGTCAAAGCAGGGTATCTGGTTACACCAGGGTGACAGTCTCACAGAGCAACATCCAGACGTCATCATTTCCTGCATTTTTGGAAAGAGTTCTCTTTGCTGGGTAGCACAGTGATGTACCCGTGTGCTCCCTGTTTCCAGACCTGGCAGGGAATGGGGCAAGCACTGCCTAGAGGGAGGAAAGAGGCAGCCTTCTGTGGCGGCATTTTCTGTGGCCCAGCCTTTGAGTGCTGCATCTCTCCCTATCATTAATATGCCTGAAACAGGCATCGAGAAAATGTGATAAGATAGGAGCTTCCTATATTGGGTCACAGGGGGTGACTCTGCCTCATAAGTAGTCACCTGAAGCCTCCGTATCTGCTGAGTGTGTTGCCTTGTGGATTTTTTGAGGGGTGTGGACCCATTCCAAAAATTCCATATCCTTCTGTTCAGGATTCCAGATCTGGAGACAATACTCCAAATGGGGTCTCATGAGAGAGAAGTAGAGGAGCAGAATCACCTCCCTCACCTTGCTGGCCATGCTTTTTTTGATGCAGCCCAGGGTATTGTTGACCATCTGGACTGTGAGCATACATTGCTTGCTTATGTTGAGCCTGTCAGTGACCAGCATCCCAAAGTCCTCTGCAGAGCTGCTCTCAATCATATCATCCCCCAGCCTGCATTCTGGAGCTTTGCCTTGTGCAGTGATGTTTTTCCTCATTCTGCAACATATGGGACTGCAAAGGTGGAACAGTTTTGGAGGTTTACAGCACAGTTACGGGAGCTTAATTTGGGAGCTTCAAGTGTGTTGTGGTCCATAGAAAACTGGTCCCTGGAAAAGAGAAATATTTTAAAATCAAACATGTGACCAAAATGACGAGACCTGGCAAGTGGCAACACCAAATGGATCAGTGGTTTGGAAATCAGAGATGTGGGTTGCGTAAAGGCAGATGTCAGATCTGCAAGAGGCAGATAGACCTGTCAGGGACTGGAAGCTCTCCGGGCCAGCAAAAGCTGCCATGCCGGTGGAGGAACTGAGAGGTGTGGGTTTCAAGCACAGGGACAGAGTTGGAAGGCAGTACATTAATGGCAGAAGGTGAATTTGATTGTGGTGTATGAAGTGTACAAGAAACAAAGCTCTTCTGCCCAGAGGCTGCTTGGAGCACAGCCCTTACGGGCTCCAGGAGCTGCAGAGGGAGGTGAGAGAGAAGGGAAGTGATCTCAGCACCAGTGCAGGATCATTCTACACCCTGGCACAGCTGAATGAGCCGAGTCAGGTGGTGGGAGGGCACAGGCAGATTTTGTTTGGGCATCTACTTAAAAAAAATAGAATGTTCCAGTGGCATATTGTTGGGCAATTCTGAAAATAGGTGGGAAAATAAAATTATTCATAATACAGTGTTTCAAGGTCCTGTATTCATGCAGAACTAATGTAAAGTTAGTATACATTGTCTCTTATGCAAGAACATTTCTCTGTTTCTGTATAGCAGATATATTATGACAGAAAACCTCAGGGAAAAGTCATGCTAGCACTTTGGAAGATACAGTAGCATAGTTAGAGGTGACTGGGTAGAGTAAGCGTTTGGTTAAAGGCAGCCAGCACATTCGAAAGATCAAGTAGAGGATTGGTAGTCAGCTGCAACAAATGCCGCATGCCTTTTTCTGTCATTTGCCTAGGTGTTTAACTACTTCTATGTGTCATATTGAGAGATACCCATGTGCCACAGAAAAATCCCTGTGCCAACTAAAACTCTGGTGTCAGTGCTTACTAATCAGATCGTGATGTTAGAAAACACCAGAGGAACTGGATAAATCAACAAGTCTTCTATTGACATAAAAATAGATGAGTGTTTTAGGAACTGAAAGGTGCCAGTAATGCCATGGGAAATGCCCTGTGGAATGGCTGGGGTCGTAGCAGAGTCCAAACAACAGGAGTGGTTTTCATGCTGGATGCAACCAATCCTTGTGGCTGTGCAGAGAGGGGACAAAATGGCACCTTCACCTCCCCTGCAGCTGTCAGTGAATCCCTTTTTTCATGAGTCGAAAACAGGTCCTTATGAAGGACCCAGAAATGTCCTCTGGTCTGACACAACCAGAAGTTGATCTTCTTGAGGGAGATGGTGGTGCAGGGCAGGAGCACATCTGCGGCTTGCCTGCCTTGAGGAGCATTGGGCTTGGGGCAGGCAGGTGCTGCAAGCAAGGGCAGCTGAACCCAGGCTGCAGATATTGGCTGCTTTTGGGTCTGCCCACTTCCCCAGTGGTCATGTTATCACCAGAGGTGCCTCAGGGTAGTGCTTTGCAGGTCACTTCAAGCTTGCTGTAATCCAGGTTGAAAGTTTAGGCATGAATGTTGCCCCTTCTTTCCTCTCAGTGAGATGCTGGCGTGGGCCAGCGCCCAGATCCACTGCCAGTTCCATGCCAGCGAGAACCGGGTAGCACTCCCTCCCTCCGATGGCAGCAAGCATGACGTGCAGGCAGAGAACGAGACAGTCTTTGTCCCCAACAGAGGTGAGTGCCACTCCGGGTCCTGATGGTGAGAAGACAGCGAGAAGTTAAGCAGACTATAACGTGTCTGAAGCGAGTGGGAGGTCTATGTTGCTTTTGTTGTGTGATACCCTGGTTACACCTGCAGAACCTTGTTAGTACAGAGATCAGAGTGATGCTGACTTGGAGTGAAATGTGAAGGTTGTCTATCCAGCTGTTTTCAGGAACGTCTCATGATTTGCCCAGAGCATGGGATATTTCCTCCTCAACTCCTTCCTGTTCCTCCCCATGTGGGTAGGGCTTGGCTGGCCTGGGTGTGGATAGTGCCCGATTCAGCTTGGGCTCCATGGCTGGGCAGGATTCACGTGGTTCTTCTCTTACAGGAGAGCGGGGTCAGTGTATCCTGTCCACTCCACCAAAGATTCTCTTCTGTGACTTGCGACTGGATCCCGGGGAATCGAAGTCCTGTGAGTTGTGTCTTCTCTTCCCTGCTCAGAGAGCTCCCCTCTGGGGAGCACTGCTCTCCACACTGGCTTTGCAGACCTGAGTGCTGCAAGTGGGAGACCCTGGTGCTTGCAGAAGCTGAGGTGCTGTGGAGGGAGCATAAGTGCTATGGAACAGTTGCATCATCCAGGGTCTGTTCTCCATTTTTAGAGGGCTGCACACTGTAACATGTCCCTCAGTCCTGCTCCTGGCCCCTGTCCTTTGCTGCAGCTCTGTTATGTAGCCATGAGGCATAAAATGTTTTGAAATACCTGGCTGCAGCTGAAGAAGAGGTCACACACACCTGTGTTTCCTTGCCTTTATTTCTTCAGCTACACTGAAGGATTCTTGGGATTTAGGCTGGCATCCTCCAAAGGTTCTTGCTTCCTCTTCAGATTGCATCTGTCCTGGAGATCACAAAGCCTTCTGCCCATACTACTTTTCCTGCTGTTAAAGTGGGAACTTTTCATCTTCTTTGCCTAAAGACTGACTGTGTCTCCAAAGCCCTGAAGCAGTGTCCTTCCAGTGGGTACCCTTTAAGCTCTCCTTCATCACTACTTTCCCCACTGCTGTTTAAAGTTCATCCTTTTCACCAGGAATTTGGAGCAACTTATTTTTGTTTTTCTAGGCAGATGCTTCTACCTGAGTAGATAGATGTGAAAATGCAAGTTTGTGCTGTTGTCTCTGGGTCAGTGGCTGCATTACTCAGCCTATCAGTTTTTGTCAGATGTCCTTTGTATTCCAGCAGTGTGTGGTCCAGTGGCAGCTTGACGTTAAGTATTGCAGGCTGCGCATGGAGAGCTTCCTCCGATTATCCTAGGGATCTGCTGGGAATGGTTGATGGAGACCTCTCAAGTCACAGAGCAAAGGGAGCAGAGAAGCAGTGCCTGTGGTGGAGTGGGCTCTGCTGCAGCATTGAGATCTGGGAAAGCAAGAGCAGAGCTGTGAGCAAGACCAAGGAGCCATGGGCTGTGATGTGTTTGTTTTGAAGCTGGGATCTTCTGCCTTTTTAGGTGTGCAGGGGCCTGTTGGAGGGAAAGATGGACAGAGTGAAACCAGCCTGGCTTGGCCAGGTAGTTCACAGGCTGGGGCAGTGCTATGGGACTGTGTCTGCTAAACTGCAAAGCTAGGATCTGAGCATGCTTATTTACTTACTTTTCTACAGCAGCATTCAAGGGAAAGGAGCTGACCTGGCTCTGTCAGAGCCAAGGTCCCCTGTGCTTTCTGATAGTGGCTGTGTGAGGAAGGAGGAGGAGGCAGAAATCTCTGCTGGTCTCAGGCTCACCTGGATTCTCCTGCACTCCTTGCTTCTGGCAGATGTGGGGCTAGACCGCCTGTTCCCGTGGTGCAGAGGTAGCTGGGATGGATTGAGAGGATTTATTTGTGCATGGTTTTGCAGTCAGAAGCTAAGCTGGTGATAGTCTGTCCTTCCCAGTGACATTATGTTGTGTGTGTGTGTCTGCTCTGCTACCAGGTGACACTGGCATAAGCAGCCTGCATCTGCCTTGCACCATAGGAAGGACAAAAACTCTTCTGCCCTTTGAGGTTCCTTGGTGGTATGTTACAGCCTTTCCCTCTGGCTGTGTGATGAACACATCCATTGCACGTGTCATGTGCAGTGCCACTGTGTAGGGCACTGGGCTTTTTATCAGTGAAAGCCCCATATAAAAGCCCCAGCTCCACCAGGCTGCTCATAGCAACCCCATCAGTGTGCAGTGCTGCTCTTGTCATGTGAGACTGCAGCTGGCACGCTTGCAGGTCATTCCTGGGGGCTCCTGCCAGCTCCATGGAGGCAGAGTTAAGGCTGTGTGGGTGTGTATCTTAATTCTTCATTTCCTGTTTTTCAGAAGTTTTGAGTTCTGCTGCACAGTTTGGAAAGGCCAGAAAAACTCCCAAGAATTCTGAATTCTCCTTCAGCAAAGTACTATGTTATTAAACTGTAGCCAGAGGTGGCACGTAAAGCTGAGGTTGTGTGAGGCTGTCTCTTGATAAAAGCCCTTGTTTTTAGTTGCTGACCAGGTTATTCCCCAATATCTTCCCCTATTTATGATGCCTATGTGTTGAAGTTGACTTACCTCCCATCCTTTTGACATGCTTCCCAGACTGAGCTCTTTAAGTTTGTCACCATAAAACATTTTGTCAAGCCCTCACATCACTTCCATGGCTAGTTTTGCCTTCTCTTGGTTTTGTGATACCTTTAAATATTTGGTAGATCACAGAGAGGGGAGAAAATGGAAGCAGTGTGGACATGGGCTGGTAGCCCAGCCAGAGGGTAGAGTGAGTGGGTAAGGAAGTCACCCTCAACACCAGGAATGTGCTTCCTTGTGGGATATACACAGAAGCTGGAACTTCCTGAGTCTCAGCATTCTTGAGACAGGTAGCAAACCTCCTGTGTGCCAGGTAGCTAACCATGCATCCTCCTTGAGCAGCAGCAGTCTCTGCAGAGGTTATCCTCACTGGGCATGAAGGTCTTTGTAAGCACTCTTGTTAAGCCTGGTACGAGTGAGTTACGGTTTTCCTCCCTGCCTGGACAGTTCTCAGCTTTAGCTGGCCCCTGGTCTAGCAAGACATCTTTGTGTTTTAAGGTCTGACAGCCTGTGGACAGTGTGCACTAGCACAAGTTTTTTCTTCCTTCCAGTTCTGTTAGTTTAAATCTAGAAGTTATATTTAAAATGTAACCCTAGCTTTTAATCTAGTCCTCGGTGTTTAGGATGTGTTAGACATGGGGAAGGATCTGTGGTTTCATAGCAGGATGCTGCCCTTCCTCTGGCAGGGTCCATCTGCATCACGGTGGGCAAAACAGAGAGGTGGAGACTTTCCACAGTTCACTGTTTGTGCCTTTCTTATTATACAGTGTGCGGTTTGGGAAAGCTGCAGAAGTGTTTGTCCTGCATTGAGAAGCGCTGGGGTTTGTGTGGTGGCCAAGAGGCTTTGAGAGGCCTGAATGTGGCGTAAAGCTGGGCCCCGGCACCTCAGAGGTCTGAGAGTCAGAGGCTTTGTGGTCTGAAGTCAGTCTGCCAAGGGGTCTGTGCTGCAGATCGTTGTGAAGGTCCCTTAATTGTCTCTTGGCCATTTGGACCCAGTCCTTCAGAGGAAAACACAGGAAGAGACTAATTTCTGCTGCTGAGATTGGGGTTTGTATGAAGCAAGTATCAAAAGAGTCCTGAGGTATCGATTGGCACCTCTGTGCCTGGGGCAGAGCCCTGAGAGAACCACAGCTTGTGGCTTCACTGTGAAAGCTGTGTACAAAGGAAGTGCGCAGAGGCAAATTCAGGTTGAACTTGTGATGAGTAAGTTTAGCTTTCATGTGTTTGTGTTCCTGAATTTTACATCTTTCACATTCTTTCGAGGCAGGGTTTGTGTGTGTGGTTGTATGTGCTGGAAGCAGTGTCTGGATGACAGTGAATGGGATGTGAGGAGCAGTGTGTGGGTGCAGAGAAGCTGGGGATGTGCTTGGCTTGCCATAGGGAAGAAGAGATGGCAGAAAGCACCAGGCAAGCACCAATCTGCTGATCCTGACCGTCAGTACAGGGAGCCTGTGAGTGACAGCTCTGGGAGTTCCAACTCATTTTGCCTTGGAAAGCAATCCTTTCTGCACTCCTTGCAGATTCATACTGTGAGACACTGCCTATAGATGGTCCTCCCTCTTTTCGGGGCCAGTCAGTGAAGTATGTGTACAAGCTGACCATCGGTTGCCAGCGTGTCAACTCCCCCATCAAGCTCCTGCGTGTTCCCGTCCGTGTCCTTGTGCTGCATGGTAAGGCCACGCACTACCCTCCCTGCAGACACAGGCCTGGCTATACCCTGCCCTGCTTATGCTCTCACCTTCTCCCCAGGGCTCAAGGATTACCAGTTCCCACAGGATGAGGCAGTTGCACCCTCAAACCCCTTCCTGGAGGAAGAGGAGGGCTTGAAGAAAGACTCTCGCCTGGCAGACCTGGCAACAGAACTGCTCATGGTGGCCACCTCCCGACGCAGCCTGCGTAGGTCATATTCCTTGCTAGAACCTGCTGCCCTGCTGCCTGGATGTGAAGCACAGCTTAGGTCTCGCTGCCAATATCTCTTACTGGCAAAGCAGAGCTCTGACAGAGACTGTGGAGCAGCAGCATCAGTGCCCACTTGGGTCAGTGTTTCCCATGGATGCCTCCCTGCCACTCTCAGGCTCTTCCTAATTCATCCAGAGACACCCTCTCCCCGGCATATCACAGCCAGTGTGTGGTTTGGTGTTGCTTACTGCAGGCATTTCCCAAGGGGAATGCTGGCTCCAGGGACTGTCCTTCATAGTCAAGCAGCAGGCATGGAGTCATGTCTGTTGGGATCTGTGATTAAGTCAGGGTGCTGTATGGAGCAGAGCCTCATCCTTCTGCAACCCTTTACCCCCCTCTCCTTTCTCTACAGACCTGTATAACATCAGCAACACTCGTGGGAAGGTGGGGACGTTCTGCATCTTTAAGACTGTGTATAAGATTGGAGAGGACGTCATTGGGACATTTAACTTCTCGGAAGGAGACATCCCATGTCTGCAGGTCAGTGCTGGCTTTGGGGTCACTGTGGGAGAGGCAGGGGTTTTGGCTTGGGGGGAGGAAGAAGGGATTGGGCTGGCACTGGACTGCTGTAGGGTTTCTAGCAGGCCACTTGGTGTGTGAGGTGGAGAAGGGTTTGAGTTCAGAGCTTGTTTGAGAAACAGAATTTGTGCCAGAGCTGGGTGAGGTGATGAGTGCAAGCAACCTGCCAATTGCCCTGCAGTTCTCTGTGAGCCTGCAGACAGAGGAGAGCATCCAGGAGGAGTTCCAGCACCGGCGAGGGCAGCCTCTATCGTTCAGCACACACGCCCGCCATCAGGAGGCCTGCCTGCACACAGCTCAGAGCAGCTTCAGCCTGCCCATCCCACTCAGCTCTACCCCGGGATTCACCACCAACATCGGTTAGTGGCCAACAGGGATGAACCCACTCCTTGTCTCTGTGGGAGGACTGTGACGTCCCCAGCCCTGTCATTGCTCAGCAGGGTTGTGTCCTGTGGGAGGGAGCTGGCCTGCATGACTGGGCCTGTTTGCATGTCCCTTTGCCAGGACAGCCAGCGCCGAGGCAGCTGCTGCTCTTGTCCATTGTGGTGTTGGCTGCTGACACCCCTTTTTCCCACAGTGTCCCTGAAGTGGAGGCTGCACTTTGAGTTTGTGACTTCCGGGGAGTCGGCAGGGGCTTGCTTGGTTCATGGGAGCCAGTCGGAGGCTGTCACCTGGACTGGGGTGGAACAGATGGAAGTGGACACTTTCAGCTGGGACTTGCCCATCAAAGTCCTTCCCACGAATCCAATCCTGGCTTCCTATGTGTCTCAGTTCTCCAGCACCAACTCAATCACCATCTGAAGCGGGGAATGCTGGAAGGGCCTGCAGTGCCACAGGCATGCACTGCTTGTGGGAGTGGTGGGTGGGACTGTCTCCAGCATGCTGTGGGACATGCTCCCCAATGTCCTCTTGGGTTCATCTGTCCCACCTGTGGGTGGAGGAGCACTGTGCTTGCTGCAGTGTCTTGTGCTGCAGCCCTCAGTGGGGAGCTGGACTCTTCAGCTAGGAGCCAGACCCTTCCTGCCTGGGCAAAGATGCGAGCTCTCAATCACATCATCCCATTAATTGTTTAGTACCTCAGCCTTCTCCTTGTCTGTTGATATGAGGTCATCATTCCCAACAATCAGTGGGAGTATGTTCTCTTTAACCTTCCTCTTCTGATTGACCTGTAGAAGCTCTTCTTGTTGGGCTTCGCTTCCCTTGCCAAGTTCAGCTCCAGCTGCGCCTTGGCCTTCCTGACTTCCTCCCTACACATCTGGACAGCATCCCTGTACACTTCCCAGGTTCCCTGTCCCTACTTGCAGTGCCTGTGCCATTCCTCTTCTTTAGTTTAACCAGCGGTCTCAACTCAACCACACTGGTCTCTTCCCTTTTCTGACTGATTTTCTACATACTGGGACTGAACACTCCTGCGGTTTATGGAGAGCATCCTTAAATATTTGCCAGCTCTGTTCCACTCCCTTGTCCCCAAGGACCATGTCCCAGGGGGTCCTCCCAAGTTACTCCTTGAAGAGCTGGAAGTCTGCTTTCCTGAAATTTAGGGTCCTGACTATACTTGTCTGTACCATATCCCTCAGGACCTTGAACTCCACCAGTGCGTGATCACTGCAGCCCAGGCTGGCTCCGATCCTAATGTCACTAATGAGTTCACTTGTATTGGTGACCATCAGGTCCACTATTGCATCCCGTCAGATGGGGATCTCTATCAGCTGGACTAAGAAATTATCTTCAGTGCACTCCAGGAGTCTCTGGATTGCCTACATCTTGCCATGCTACTTTTCCAGCATATATCAGGGTGAAAGGAGAGAGGAGCTTTTCCAGTGAAGCCCTGTACCATGTTTGGGTGAAAACAGTTCCCCTTCAAAGACACCCCACGAGCAGAGGTGTGGTGTCTGGGAGAGGCACAAAGGCTGGATGAGAGCCTGTGCTCCTGCCCTGATGCTTGTGAGAGATGCCTCCTGCGCACATCTCAGTGCCCCTGCTGCCCTCTCCCAGGGAAGGCAGATCCTGGCAACCTGGTGCTGCACGGCTGGATGTGCTGCGGCAGCACGGTAGTGGTGATCCAAAACGGAACCACCGAGTGCCTGGGCTGTTCTTTGCCTGCACTCCCGCATGTGAAGGCATCCTGCTGGTGTTGGGATCCTTGGGAAGCTGCAGTGAATGTGTGCTGTGCATTCAGGAGCTGGGAGGGAGGTCTCCCTGCTTAATATCCAGCTTCCCATTTGTACCCAGCCTCTCAAAGAGTTCTCTTTGCATGGAAGTCTAATAAACGTCTGAATATGCAAAACATGCCCTTCCCAAGAGCCTTATTCCCACACCATTCCCTGTGGTGCATGCAGCCCACCCTGCACAACAGTCACAGCCTGGAGACCTCCTTTTTTTGATATCTTTATTGCAAGAACAGAAATATCTACACAAGGCTCTGCACAACACAGGTATGGTGCTGGCTGGGGCAGGCTGCCAGGGTGGCCGGCTTCACCCTGGCACATGCGGATTCTTTCAGCTCCCTGAACCCTTATCAGGACGCCCAGCTCTTCTCCCTGATCACCTGCAGCTGTGATGGGAGTCTCCCCTGGGGCTGCCTTCTAGTGGTTCCCCCTGCTCTGCTGCCTACCCTGGGCTGGTTCCGTTGCAGTGGTGCCCATGGCTAGTCTGCAGTGCTGGGGACCCCCTCTGGCCCCTTTTGCTATGGGAGCAGGGGTTTTTAGTGGTTCCAGAGGTGGGTTGTGCCCCTTGCACTCTCGGGTAGAGAAGGGGTTTAGCTGGAATGCACAGGTTCTTTATGAAGGGCTGTGGTTCTACCCAGTGAGATCCTATCAGTTGCTGTGCAAGGGGATGGAATGCTCAGTGGGAGAACGGAACTGTTCAGCTTGAGGCTGGATGCAGGAGTACAGGTTTAGATGCAGGCTAATTTGGTCCTGCATCCCTTTATTTAATAGCTGGAGATACCCTGCCCATCAGGGAGATCTCTTAAGTTTCACATTCCTACCGTGTATGGGTTGTCTCACAGGGAGGGAGCCCCAGTTTACTTCGGGAAGCTGAAGTCAGAAGCAAAGCCTTACCGTGGCAGCGCTAAGGTGTAAATATTAACTCAGTACCATGGTGTGCAAATAGTGGTTTATCTTGAAGGTGGGAGCAGTGATGTCTCTATGGGATGGAGCAGGTCTGGAGCATGCGGGAGGTGTTCTCTGAAGGAGTGAGGGTGATGCCGGGGAGACACAGGGTGCCACCAAGCCTCTATCTGCTCAACCCTGTGCCCAGCACCTTGTTGATCAGTGGCTCAGGGGTGCCAGATGACACCCACTCATGCTCCATGCTCTTCACACAGGGCAGGCTGGGGTTGGCCTTCTGCACCACCGAGATCTGGCAGGTCTGTGAGTCGTAGTGGGCCTCGCACCAGTCAGGGAAGTCAATGGGGTGCTGGGTGCTGTGGGAGAGGGCATGGACCTGTCAGCCCCCCAGGTCTGTGCCAGGGGCTGCTGGTAGGGCTGAGTGGCTTCCTCTGCGACCAGTATCCCCAAACAGGGTGTTTCCAGGGCAGCTGGGGCTGGCTGGACCACAGCTCCTGGCATCTCACTGTACTGAGACACCCACACTCCCACTTTTATCTCCACAACTACCACCACCACCCTCAATGCCCCAGTGGGCTCCTGGGCACCTCTGAACACTATCCCCCTGTATCCAGCACACCCACAAACCTCCAGGCTCTGACATTTGCTCCCCTCCATTTGCAGCCACACAACCCACACAACCTCCTCCCTGCTACGGGTGCAGAGGCACCGTTGCAGGGCAGCACCCCCAGCAGAAGCTCACCCCAGCCCCTCACTCACGTCTCGCAGCAGCCCACTCCAATGGGGTGAAGGCAGGTGCAGAGCAGGCAGTTGGTGCTCAGCCACGACTCCCCCAAGGAAAACTGCTTCCCCTCGTATTCACATGGAGCTGCAAAGGAAACAGTGGAGACGAGCTTGTGCTGGTCATTTGGAAGCCTCGTTGGCACTCCTTTGCCATCAAAGAGGGGATGGGGATGTCATGACCTCCCACTGCCCTGTGGTACAGAAGGTACTTGGTGGTCTCTGCCACCTTGCAGGAATGGGATGCCGAGGTGTCTGTCAAGAGAGATGCTCCCACCCATCCTTTTGTGGCTGTGCCCTGCAGCTTTTCCCACTACCCTGGGGGCCCAGGGAAGAGGCAAGTGGCTCTTGCTTCCCTATAGAGGGAAAATCCAGTGCTCCTTGGGGTCTGAGCATCTCTGCTCTGAAGAGAGGCAACGGAAGAAAGACAGGCAGCCTTCCTCCCTTTGATGCTTGTCCTGCACGCCTGGCCCCAGCCAGGCCCCTGCCAGGAGCTCTTCATGGCCCAGTGAGCTGTTTCTCAGCCAGAGCCCTGGGGAGCTGTTCTGTGGTTTATAGACTGCTCCTTCCACTCATCACTGGCCCACAACTGCACTCCCAAGCTCAACACAGTCCCTTCCGCACTTTGCAGGCACACAGGGAGAGCCTCGCCACCCCAGGAAAAGCTGAGGCCTGTTTCCATCATCATCTTCCCAGCTCACATCCACGCTTACCTTTAGCCTGGAAGTAGCATTTGGCCTGGGAGCCAGGCAGCTGGAGAATGAGGGAGAGCAGCAGGCAAAGTCTGCCCCAAGCACACCCTATCTTCTGTGCTCTGATGGCCATGGCTGGTGTTGCACTGGGTTTCTTCACTGAGGTTGCCTTGCTTCTCTATTGCCTTCACTCCTTTCCCTTCTCCCACTCTGTCTCTCTCTCTCTGCCTTTTTAATGCTCTTTCCCTGATACCAACAAGAGATATTTATAAAGTTCAGCTTTACGACCCTGGCCACCAGCTGTGCCCCACTGGAAAAGTTGTAAAACTCATTTCCTGATTTTAAAGGCATGAAAACAAGAGGTAGGATCAAGATTTTTAACAAGCTGTGAAAAGCTGATTCATGCCCTCCAGAAATGTCTCCAGTTGGAAGCCCCTGTGGGTACAAGGCTCTGTGGTGAGGGAAGATCCAAAGGACCCCAGCAGGGTTGCCCTTGGCGGGGTTGTGCTGAGCACACAAGTGGCGAGCACCAGAGCCCTTATCCCTGGAACACCAGAGCTCCAGGCTCCCCCAGGGTTGTGCTGAGCTGTCTCTGATCTGTCACAATGGTCAAGACCTGAGGAGCATCCTATCTTGCAGCAACTAGAGCAGCACAGGCACCCCATTAACAGCCAGTGTGGGATGCGACAGCACCATCCTTGATGGGGAGGGAGGTGCCAGCACCCAGCTCTTGAGTACCGCAGCACAGAGTTTTGCCCCAGCCTGGGCTGTACCCCTGCCAGACTTGTGGTCACACACTGGCTGGGGGTGGCAGTGGCTTTTTTTCAGCCAAGAACAGGCATTACAGTGATTGCCACTGATGTGGAGCGGGTGAGGAAGGTGTGCAAGCCGTGACCCAGGGATTATCCACACAGTACTTGTGAAAGCAGGGCTGTATATGCTTGTATGGGTGCGTACATTTATATGGGTGCATATGTTTATATGGGTGCATACAGCACCCATGAGACACCAGAATGGAGCAGCCTTACCTCTTGAGTAAGGGTCTGGCTGGTTTGAAGTGACAAGGCTGTTATCAGCTGGCAAAACGAGAGGATGTATGAGCTGGAGGAGGTCAGAGCCCTGGGAGCCACATAGCCCACAGGAGCTACATGAGAAGGGCTGAATCGCCAAGAGAAATTCACAGCTCTTGTCAGAGGTGCTGCCAGCTGCAGGAAACAGGGCTTCAGAGATGGTCCAGGCAGCAACTCAACCATCACTGGGCCATGCTCACAGCGAGGCGGTGGCAGTAGCAGTAGCACATGTGGGTTATCAACTCCTGCATTAAACTCCCTACTTTCTGAAAGTTAGGGATAGGTTTACACCCTTACATGTGAGGCTTAATATCCCTTCCAGAATTTGTTTTGGCATCTGCTATTATAGCTGGATATTTTTGTTATCCCCATAAATGCCCAATTCCTCCTTGAATCCTGCTAAATTTTGGCCTGAGTGTTTTCCTGTGACAGCCTAATTAAGCATGAAGTGAAGAAAAATGCTTCCTTTTATCCTCTTTGGATTCGCCACCTTCAGATTTCAAGGCATAATCACTTCGCACTGCTGTTCCAGGCACACCCCCCATCCTATTGCATCTCTATCCTGCAACCCCTGCTCTCCTTCTCAAGGAAAAGCTCCAACTTGTCATCCCATCTCCCCATCAGAGAGTCACCCCAGCCCTCCTGTAGTGCCCTGAGACATGGTGCCCACCAGGGTCAGGGGGCTGGGTGGCAGCAAGGGTGGTATCAGTTGTAAAAGGCTAATAATAAATCAGAAAAGCTCAGGGCACCCGTGGGTAGCCTGCCAGCCACAAGTTGTGAGCTGGGATGTTGAAGTGTATCAGTGACAAATGAAATTACCCTTTGGTGCAGAGTTGTTACTATATAAGGAGGATAAAAGCATTTGTAGTCAGAGCAGTAAATGAATATCCCTATTGTGTGTTTGGACAAAGAATTCTGGCAACCACAATGAAATAATCCATCATCATTTCATCACTGGGTACGGAAAACTTTAAAGAAAAGCAGGGGGTTTGATTTAGAGGCCCACGTGATTTGACCAGGCTTCTAGAAGGGCACTGAATATCTTTGGACAGAGCACCTTTCAGCAGAATGTAGGGGCACTGCTCCCACTTTGCTGGGCACATGGGGAGGCATTCCTAAGATCTCTGTGGCTCATCTGCTCTGCTTTCCCAAAGAGAAGGTTAAGGTTACTGGTCTGCTCACAGCCAATACTTTGCCAAAGCAGTTTGTTGGGTTAAATGCAGTGGAGGAGGCAAAGGGTCAGGACACCCCTTGTCATATTGCAGAGACCCTGCATGTCATGGCTGTGCACCAGGGGATGAGGCTGCTGGTCCCTCACAGCCTGTCAGTCCCACTCTTTGCCCTCCTGGCTGCCTTCCTTCCCATGTTTCTGCATCCCCAGGAACATGCCTGGTCCCGCCACACACCCTCATGGGCGTCTGGAAAGCATTTCAGTCCAGCTTGTACAGGAGGGAGCCAGTAGCCTGGGAAGCAGCAGCTGGAAACAGACTCAATGCTCAAGAGCCTCAGCTCTGGTACCCAAGGGATACTGTGGCTGGAGGAGCTGCACCCTCTCTGGCTCCACTGCCCAGTGAATCCCAGGGGAGGTTTTATCCCAAGGGATGGAAAGGGGAAGACAGTTTGGCTGCTTGCATCTTGGAGGAGATAGCTGAGACCTGGGGAAAAGCCACAGAAGGGGTGTAGGGGCTTGGAAGAAGTGCCCTGCTGTAAGTTCAGGCTCTTTATTTTTTCAGATAGATGCCAGCAGTGGGAACTAACCACATATCCAGGCTTGGTGGCGAGGAAAGTCTCCATTACCTTGAGGACCTCTGAAAGCTGCAGGGGAAGGTCATGTCCATGTCCCTGCATCTCCCCAGCAGGACTCCTGCCTGACCTGTGCCTGAGAAGATAGCTGTCCCTGGGAAAAGCTGGGTGCTGCCTCCCACTGAGGGCACAGCGCCGTAGGACCCCTCCCATCAGTGGTTGGGTGCTCTTTCCATGGAGCTGCTGTTCAAGCCTTTGGTGCCAGAGAATGGGACTCTGTGGAGGGGCAGGGATGAGCTGATGGGTGCTGAGCTGGGTTGACAGCAGTAGGTACTCAGCGATGCTGGACAAGTTGCCGTCAGAAGGATCCAGGAGTGCAATAAAACCTGAATCTCCTGAGACTTCAGCTGGGACTGCAGCTGCAGAGCAGGAAGCAAACAGGATCCCAGCTGGCATTGTGAAAGCAAACACCATAAATCTGAGGAAGTGCTGCAACTGCTGTTTTAGGCACTGGGGATCTTGGCTCCTGCTCCCCTCGAACTTTATTTTNAACAAAACCAAAAAAACCCCAACCCTCCCAACCAACCACATCTTATCACTGGCTGAGCTGCTCCAGCTGGATCCCTGTGCTGCCTCGGGCCCGGGGGTGGCTGTGGGACATGGGCACCTCTCCTTGTCGAGTACCCTGAAGATGCTTCTAGCCACAGGGTCCCCAAGGCACAGGGCAGGTGCAGGCAGATGCCAGCTCTAAGCTGTGTCCACTCACCTGAATGATCAGTGCTCACCAGAGTATCAGAGCCCCAGGAGGGGTTAAGCAGGGGGATCAGAGAGACCAGGCCAACCTGAAGCTGGGAAGGACAGGGAAGGACACAGGTCTACCCAGAGAACAACTGGCTCACTTTATCCTTCCTCTCACAGCTGGTAAACCAGACAGGATTGCCCCTGGAGTCTGGAGCTAGAGGTGGGACCAGAGCCGACCCCACCAGGGTTAAAGCAGTGAGGCAGTTGCTCCAGAAAGGGGACAAATTGGAAGGGACATGAATAAAACCTTGATGTCACCTTGTTCTGCAGGCTGGCTGGCTACTGGGTAGTGCTGAATCCACTGAAAGAGCATGGGCTTGGAGGCATGCTGCATGCCTGGTGTGTCCTGGGAGTGTCCCTGGCCTTGGTACTCACACCCTGCTCCTCCTCACGGGGTACAGACATCTCTACCCCTGGATCAGATGCAGTGTTTTGTAGAGGATCTACAAACCTGCCTCAGATGGTGTCTGTGGGTCCCCATCTGTGGGAATGGGTTCATTATAGAATCTTAGCATCATTGGTTGGAAAAGACCTTTGAGATTATCAAACTCAACCTTATTTGTCTGCTATTAAACCATAACCTTGAGCACTTCATCTACCCATCTTTAAAATACCTCCATGGGTGGTGACTCAACCACCTCCCTGGGCAGCCTCTACCAGTGCATGATGACCCTTCTGGTGAAGAAATTTTTCCTGATGTCCAATCTCAACCTCCCCTTGCACAGCTTGAGGCCATTCCCTTTTGTCCTATTGCCTGTCTCTTGGGAGAGGACATGAGAACCACCTCCCTCCACAACCTCCTTTCAGATAGCTGTAGACAGTGGCAAAGTCTCCCCTTAGCCTCCTCTTCTCCAGGCTAAACAACCCCAACTCTCTCAGCCATTCCTCTTAAGACTTGTTCTCCAGCCCCTTCACCAACTTCGTTGCTCTTCTCTGGACTTGCTCCAGAGCCTCAACATCCTTCTTATGGTGAGGGGCCCAGAACTGAACACAGTATTCAAGGTGTGGTCCCACCAGTACTGAGTACAGAGGGAGAATAACCTCCCTGGACCTGCTGGTCACATTGTTTCTGATCCAAGCCAAGATGCCATTGGCCTTCTTGGCCACCTGGGCCACTGCTGGCTCACGTTCAGTCACAGATAACCAACACCCCTAGGTCCTTCTCCTCCAGGCAGCTTTCTAGCTTCATTTTGGGATGGGTTCATCAAGTGTCTGTCACTCCCCAGCTGTGGGAGCTGAGCACCTCCTCCCTGGGACTGGTTGCTGGCAGTGCTCCACAACCGAGACATCTGCCCGCCATGGCTCCCCCAGGATGCCTTACCTTTTCACCCTCCCTCACACAGTCTCATCCTCCACTGCTCACCTCCACGCTCGATCCTTCTCCACCACCTCTGGCTCTCTCCCAGGCCATTTATCCCATGTCAGGCCAAGTTTTGTGTGTTAGCCATGCACCCCCACTGCCTTCAGCCCTGGTGGAGATGTTGGCACCCACCTTGGAACCCCAGCACCTTAGGTCTGCTACAATGCACGCCTCTGTGAGGCTCCCATAAAAAAAAAAATCGAAAATGTGCCAGGATAGTGCAGTGTGTTTAGGAAAAAAGGCCTTGGCACTTGCTGGACATCCCAAGAAAATAAAAACATCCGGGTGGGCAGCCATGCAGTGAGTGACAGAGGCCAGCACTCCATAAATCCCCTGGAGCAGGTGCTTTGTAGTCAGCACAAGGAAATGAGCACATTATTCAGCTCAGCTTAAACCCTGAAATGTTTCCTGTAAGGCAGAAATAACCCTTGGAGATCATTTCTGGGCTACACAGGAGCTGCACCAGCCAAGATAGTGCCGTGTACCTGTGGGGACTGGGGACCTGCCAGGGAGGTCAGTGGCACGGGCAGCCCACGATGGAGGGGACTTTGCCATTGCAGTGCCATGCCACCAGCACTGACCCCAGCACGTAACTGCTCTGGGACACACTGTGGAGCTCCTGGGGACTCCCAGATTTGTCCTGGGGACTCCCAGATTTGTCCTGGGCACCATGCTTCAACTGCATGTAGGGACAAGGAGATCACCAAGAGATACCGGAGCTTTCTGGGTCCTGCATGGATCCCAGAGATCTTTTCTGGCCTCTCTCTGAGATCAGAAAGACAAATCCCATGCTCGAGCTGTAAGCGTCCTCTGCATTCTGTGTTGCTCTGTTGCATCATGGGATGTTGTTTGTCACCCATTAGAGCACCCTGCGGTGCTACCTGTCTTTAGGGACACCCTACAGGAAAAGCCATGGATGGCTAGTGAATTCATGGTGGAAGAGAGCACATGTGCATGAGGCTGGGAACCCTCACAGCTGGCATGAGGATCCCAAAGCAGGTGGAGGGGAAGGCAACATAGCAGGGCAGCAGGTGCCCCCAGCTCGGCATGGGCAGCGCTTGCCTGGAGGTGGTCACAGATGACACCTCCTGCCCTGGTGCCCTGCAAGGATACTTGTAGGTTTCCACTGTGGGTTTGGGACATGAAGAGGTGTGGGTGCTATGGAGTCTCCCTGCAGACACACAGGGATAACCCCTGCCCTGAATCAAGATGATGATGCAGCTGCAATTTTCCCTTTAAAATATTCACCTCTGCTCTGTCTTTTCTGCTACTGGCATGCCGACCCCAAACCCAGGAAAGGAGACTTTCAGGTTTCCTGGGCAGCAGGAGCACAGGAAGCCTGTACCTGCAAAGGTCATCCTGCATGCCTGTACCATTCCCTACGTATTTTGTGCCCACCTGGTTGAAGCCTTTCCAACCTTCTGGAGATGATCCTCTTCCATTTGGGATGGGGTGGCTCCTCCAGCGTTAGGAATGAAGAGAACAGGATGGTCCTGGCTCCTGCTTGGATGGACCTCAAATCCTGTGTTCAATCCTGGGCCTTTCGCCACAAGAAGGATGTTGAGGCTCTGGAGCGAGTCCAGAGAAGAACAGCAAAGCTGGTGAAGGAGTTGGAGAACAGGTCTTACGACGAACGGCTGAGAGAGCTGGGGTTGTTTAACCTGGAGAAGAGGAGGCTGAGAGGAGACCTCATTGCTCTTTACAACTAACTAGAAGAAAGTTGTTGGACATCCCGAGATGTCCAGAGGCAGAGCCAGGGCTGGCCTCTTCTCCCAGGTGACAGGGAACAGGACGGGAGGGAATGGCCTCAAGCTCTACCAGGGGAGGTTTAGGCTGGACATTAGGAAAAAAAATTCACAGAAAGGATCACTGGGCACTGGAAGAGGCTGCCCAGGGACATGGTTGAGTCACCTTCCCTGGAGGTGTTTAAGGGACAGGTGGATGAGGTGCTGGGGGACTTGGTTTATTGATTGATGGGAATGGTTGGACTCGATGATCTGGTGAGTGTTTTCCAACCTGGTGATTCTATGATTCTATGCTTTGTTGCAACAATGACTGCACAGCTTCTTCACCTGACCGCCATGTAGCAAACCATCCTGCAGGCATCCACTTGCGGTACCTGCTGTGCTCTTTACAGCCACCTCCCAAACCTGACAGGTTTCTGGCCCTGTTCCTGGTGCAGAGGTGAGGGCGCTTGGCAGGGTTCTACAGCCTGCTACCTCATGTTGCTGTGCTCCAGGAGGTGGAAGAAGATATTTTAGCAGTCAAACAATCACCAGCGCAGGGAACCTGGAACTCAGTTTTGCTTGCTTGGAACATGGAAAAAAAGGTGGGAATGTCTCAGGCAGGAGCTTCCCACGGCAGGCAGATGTGGCTATACCTTAGTTGCTCACCACACTGTGGCACAGTGCAAGGATGGAGTAAAATGGGCCACCACAGACTGCCATAGAATAGAATCACCACCACCAGGTTGGAAAAGACCCACCGCATCATTGAGTCCAACCATTCCTATCAATCACTAAATCATGACCCTCAGTACCTCGTCCACCCCTCCCTTAAACACCTCCAGGGAAGGTGACTCAACCACTGCCCTGGGTAGCCTGTTCCAGTGCCCAATGACACCTTCTGCGAAAATTTTTTTCCTAATGTCCAGGCTGAACCTTCCCTGCTGGAGCTTGAGGCCATTCCCTCTTGTCCTGTCACTTGGGAGAAGAGGCCAGCATCCTCCTCTCTACAACCTCCTTTCAGGTAGTTGTAGAGAGCAATGAGGTCTCTTCTCAGCCTCCTCTTCTCCAGACTAAACCATGGACCACCACAAACCACCATCGAGCATCAGAATCCACCAGGAACTATCCCAGGCTGTCATGGACCTTTGTGGAACATATCTGAGCACCACACACCACCACAGTACATTGTACATCACCATGGAACTCTGTGGGCTTCCACAGACCACTTACAGTCCAGCATCAACCATCATGGACTTCCATGGACTGCCATGGACCACAACAATCCACCATGGACTGAGGAGATTGATCACATAGACTTCAATCTGATGGATCGAAGACATTTTATTGAGCTTAGCTGTTTCTTTTTACACCCTTTTTAGTTACATAACTGGGTGCTCACATGGGTGTCTACGGTGCATTACTGGCTAAAGATAGGTGCCCATAAAGCTATTACTAATATATTACTGGCTAAACTACTGCACATGCTAGAAAACCAAGTTACACTAAAATTAATTATGTTGATAGTTCTCTTCCATTGTTTTCCTTTCAGTTGGTACTCATTCCCACTAACCAATCTCTTGTATTCCTTGCAGATGGGCTTTGTTTATCAGAAGGCTGTCTCTTGTTCTCACCAAACTGGTCTTTGATTTTCTTTCAGTTCTGTTTCATGGCCTTGTCAGAATTGCTCGGTATCAATCAGTCCCATAGCATCCAGGCCTCCTTCTCTGTAAAATGTCTCCACAACAGACCATCATGAAATGTCATGGATCAACATAGACTGTTACAGACTAGCACAGACCACCTTTGACTGTCATGGACCACCACGGATGACCACAGACTATCATGGACCATCATGGTCCACCATGGCTCGCTATAGAGCACAAATGTTCACCACAGAACATTATAGACCTCTGTGGACTGTCAAGGACTGCAACAAACCACCATAGGCTGTCATGGACCACGATAACCCACCCTCATGGAAATACCTGAAGTTGTTGGTTGACAGGGACTGAACATAAGCCTGCAGTGTGCCCAGGTGGCCAAGAAGGCCAATGGCATCTTGGCTTGGATCAGAAACAATGTGACCAGCAGGTCCAGGGAGGTTATTCTCCCTCTGTACTCAGTACTGGTGAGACCGCACCTCAAATCTTGTGTTCAGTTCTGGGCCCCTCACCAT
>WAAB01021687.1:297202-308748 GCA_013389865.1 Piaya cayana | reverse complement strand
TGATCTGTGGGATTGCTTTGAACGCTGACAACGTTGCATGCAGCTGTGTGTACGCTCAGAAGGAAAATATTTTGAAGATGATCATAGTTGATTTTCTTAATTTNATAAAAAATAAAATTTTAGGTAGATATATCAATCTTCAAACATTCATAACTGTCAGTTTAACTCTGAGGTTGTCTTTGAACATTTGAGAATAGACTAAGACTTAAATCCATTAAATTCTTTCATAGCTATGCAGTTACAGGCCTCTCTGAAAATCTCAGTAGAAAGTCTTGTAACTTACTTCAGCCCTGTGTTTGCTCATTATTTCATGGTAATTCTGGAGTTATCCCTTAGGCAGCACTATTGCTGACCAAAGTAAAATTTGAAATAAATGAAAGGAAATGAAACTTTTTTACATAAAGCTTCAGAATCACGTGCAGATCTCAGAATCACTGCGGGGAAATTCCCAGGAGGGAAATGTTTTCCCAGTTCATGAAAATAGTTTTAACTACTGAAAGATGAAGGTAAAAAGGTTTGCAAAGCAAAAAATCACAATGTTAAGTAAATAACTCAAGAAATGTACATGGTATCCCATATACAAATTACAAATATGTTAACGCAGAAAGAGGTATTTTACTGTAACATTAGAACCAGTAGAGAACTTCTCTAAAGTTCTTCTAGAATAGTCTTTTACATTATTGATATTTTAATGCATTAAAATGTCAAAGATATTTATGGTTGTTGGATTCCCTCAGCAAAAGTCTCTGGAGAATGGAGGGATATTCTGAAGTACAGTAAGAGCAGGCTTTCTGCTTAAAAATCAATGGCAAGTTAGGCTTAATTACTTCAATAAAAATGAGAGAAAATGTTCTTTGCTCTTCTGCAGGTAGAAGAGAAGCATTTTTGCTTCCAAAACTATAACTTCTTTGCTTTTTCCCTTTACCCCAGAAATCAATAAAATCCTTCTTATTCCCAGCCTGTACCATCTAAAAAAATCCATCACCATCTCGCACTGATGTGCTGCTGATCCACCTATTCATGTGCCTTTTCAAGATTTCTGTGGGGCTGCTCAGATGTATTCTAATGTCACATTTTTCTGACTAGTAGTGGTTATCACCTGCAGCATGCAGAAAATAGGACTCTGGAATGTGGCCAGAGGGGCAGCAGGTATTGCTAATATATCTACCAGGCTGGGGATATCTATTATGCCTGGTCCTTTAGACTATTTTTCCTGACATCTGTAGGCCATTAGTGGATTTGTAGTGTTAGAGAGAAGCATACAAAGAAGAACTGCATGTTTTTTCTTTTCCATTTTCTGTGTACAGAGGTGGACGTAAGATATATCTTCCTTACAGTCTTAGTATTGTCCTGAGATTTCCATGTTTTCCCAAAGATGCCAAGAAATAGTGGTCTCTGGAAAGCTTTTAATGGGACTACCAAGAGTCTTCTCTCAGCTTTCCACACACTCCACCTCTTGGACCATTTGATATTTTTCTGTTAAAACAGCCTAAACCTTCAGCTGTATCTATAGAAGTAGATTTTATAGCATGCTCCTTTAAAAATACAGGGATTTATAACCATAGTCATTCCCTAACAGAGAAAGAGAGTAGCTTCATTAGAGGTAATACCTACTTTTAAACCCAAATCACACATCACTACTCAGAAATTTCACTACTTCAGTGCAATTCTTTCTTATTTTATGCAGTGTTTCTCCTAGTGTGTCCGTAGTGATGTATGTCTCTTGATAGAGTAAATCGAAACTGGCTTGCTTAGGAGTAAAACAGTCCTCAACTGCACAAAAATTAAGAGAAACTTCCTGTGATAACATAATACACTGTTTTCTCTCACACTGAGGACTGTATTGTTCAGAAAATAGCTCTTTTGGTGAAGTCACACTTTGAGTTTATTTGTTAAAGCAAGAGATACTCTTCTATTGAAGCATGTAGTGAAAAAAATTAACATTGGATTTTAGTGGATGTTGATTTGCCTGGTAATCTGATAGTATCCTTCTTGGATACCTTCAAAAAGATTATTAGGTCCCAATCACCTCTTAAAAATAAATAAATTACCCCTTACCCACCTTAAAGCAATCTTTCTCATACTTTGTCCATAACAGAACCCCAGTGTATTTACTGCTGTGGTAGAGTAAAATATTACTTATAAAGTAAAAATTATTTCCTATAAAATCCACTAGATTTGAAAAGCCTCATTAACTATCTTTGTGTAAAACAGTTCAGTAATTCAGCATTTTCAGTAGTTCAACAGCTACAATTTAGTGCAATTGAATCATAATCAATAAAATTTTCTGGTCATAAATATTAGTTTAAGAATTAGATGACTACAAAGTATAAAATGCTATATGTATACTAGAAGAATTAATGTTTTTTCACCTTAGAGATTTTCTTGTTTTCAAAATTGTGTTTAGTTATTCTTTTCACTGGAAGTGTATGACCATGAAATCCTACTCATGAAAGCAGGATCACAATAGAAATTCTCAGACCATGCTGGTGAAGGAAAAAATTTCATAAACTGAGCAATTCCAGAAAGAATTGTTTTAAAGAACTTACTATCCATAGCCAGCATCTCTTAATCTAGGCTGCGAATATGTTGGCTGAAGCAATTATATCTTTCTGAAACTTATTATTACTGAATTCTACTGTCTTTAATAGGAGTAATTCACTCTTCTCTAATGACAGGAATGACCCTATAGTCCAGTAATGTGATGCATTACGACTTATCCATATCTCTGGACTATCAGAGTTATTTTACAATATTGAAGAATCATAAACTGGAAAACAAATTCCAAAACTTTGTGCATTTTGTGCTAAGTACTCATTTTAGTCTACAAGCAAAATGTAGTACTATTCCTTACTGAGGTAAAGCAAAAAATTGAGTCTTTTTTTCTAAATTCAAATACTGATTATATCTTTACAAAAATCTTTTGAAATTTCCTTTGCAGCTGCACCTCACAGCATGGATTTTTTTTTTCCAAAGAACTCTTCAGCTACATAAACAGTTTTTGGCATATATGGTTATTTTAAAGATAACATCTTGAATGCTTACTCAGACAAATTACTTTAAAAGCAACCTCTGATGTTGAAAAAATGCAATTAAAAACTGTATTTCTGCAAGAGTAATGGTGAACTTCAAAGGGAGTCTAAAGAAGAAAATGTACATGTAATTTCTTATCATTTTAATTGGTTTTATTTACCCTAGGTATCTAGGACTCCCAAACTGAGATGATCTTTAGAAATAATGTCTAAAATATTTAGTGAACCAGATCAGAGCTGGTTGTCTAGTTTTAGAAGCGAAGTTACAGCTCATATATAGTTTCCTATGTGCTACAATTAAATATCAGAGGGAGAAAATGGGCAGAATGCTCCAGCTTCCATTCAGAAATTGGACACTAGGCCTACCACTTGTTGCTTTCTGGCTGCAGAGAGAGCTTGTGAGTGGTAGAAGTTAAAAGAGGTGGGTTTTGTTGGCCGGATAAAGACATGAGGAAAAAGAATGAAAGAAGTGCTATAAATCACCTTAGTAACTAATCTTTGTACAGCTTAAGGAGCAGAAATACTCACCTCCAATAAAAGGAATTAAAATTTTCAAAATATCTTGATGAAAAAATAGGCACTATCACATGGGATTAATTAATTTTTTTAGTAAATAATAATTTACAGAAAGAAAATGGTTGTGTACTAGAAAAGCAAATGTTAGCAAGGATCTCTAACCCATTTTTCTGTTTGCATGTCTTTGTCTTTCTGTATCCCAGAGCTCTTGCTCCAGAGGCAATATGACTTTTATGTAACAATGTTATTTAAGTGTACACTAGCATTATTTAAACTGTTTTGTTATACCCCTGTGTAGTTTTATTTTTTTTACATATTAATAATTTTGTTTGCATCTCTCATACCTGGCTGAGAGAAAATAGTGAAAGTTATAATGCCATGTGAAAAATAAATTTTGTCTAAAAATATATTTTATTGTTATTAACAAGAAAATAATTTCGTCTTACGCCACTGAAAGTATATGAAACAACATGCAGCAAGGTAAGCATAGCAGTATTACATGTCATTTTAAAAAACAGTCCAGCTACAGTAGTGTTTATGCAGTGTGCTTTCACTCCAAATGTACATTATTTTCTGAAAGAAATTTTATGTGTTGTCACCTGGAAAGGAAAAAACAAAGCAGCTTACTAATGATTTTTTTTCCTTCTTGTAACTGCATTCTTACTGTTTCCATGACATGTTGCAGTGTAAAAGATTGGTAATTACTTCTGATTAGAAAACATTAAAATGCTATGATTCAGAAAAATAATGAAACTTGATTACATTCTCTATAAGACATAAAATCTCAAAACTACATTTTACGTAGCAAATAGCTTTCTGACTTGATCAACAAGTAAATGGAAAGGCTTTGAGTGTTTAAGAGTATTTGTTTTCCTGAGAGTATTTTGATATCTTTTCCTGAAACTGATTATGGAAAACAAAGCTTTCTTTATCAAAGGGAGAGTTTAGTTTTATTTTTGTTACTTTAATTTACTTTTTAATATGTTTTATGGATCACCTTTTAGTGGTAATATATGTCAAATGGACTGTATTATGGTGAAGGATAAATATTATAAAACAGCCTTGATAAATTAAAATATAATGGCTTTTCCCCCTAATTTACCTTTTAATAGCATTTTAAAAAAAAATTTAAAGACCTTTCCCACTTTTATTAACTCAACCATCAAGTGGTTATAATAAAGAAGTTTTCCTCCTTATTACAGAATTAGATTTTTTGTATAATTGTTCTGGAATAAATCTAAATTTCATTTGCAGCCCAGTTTACAAAGAGACCTCCTTTCTGCCAGCACTTTACTCAGAGATACGTAGGAGAGCAGAGGGAGACATTAGACAAACAGAATTGTGCTGTAAACATCATATAGGCAACAGGGATTTTGTAGATGAAGAAGGAAAGCACAGCTTANGGACTCTATGATCCAATGGGTCTCTTCCAACCTGGTGATTCTATGATTCTATGATAAGATGATTTATGTAGTAAGTTTCGCACATAGGATAAACACACAAAAATTTGTGTCCCAAAAGGTTTGCATTTAGAATTCTTGTATCACACAACAATAATTCATGACAAATTGTAGTTATTATTAAAATTTCAGGAAACTTCTGCCTGAAGCTCAAATACTACTGCCAGATGTACACCTGGGTGTTGGTTAAATGAGTGGGCAGTGAAGCAGATTGAGAGCTGGAGGGAGGGCAGAGTTCAGAGGGTTGTGAGCAGTGGGGAAGAGTGTAGCTGGAAGGCTGTAGCTCATGGTGTTCCTCTAGCAGTGCCAGCACTTCCCCCGTTCTTCTTCAACTTATTCATCGGTAACCTGGATGAGGGGACCAAGAGTATCCTCAGCAATTTGCAGATAATCACCAGAAGGCAGTGTTGCCATTCAGCAAAACTCACACAGGATAGAGAACTGGGAAGAAAGTAAACTAATCATAGAATCATAGAATCATCAGGTTGGGAAAGACCCACTGGATCATCAAGTCCAACCATTCCTATCAATCACTAATCTATGTCCCTCAGCACCTCGTCCACCTGTGCCTTAAACACCTCCAGGAAAGGTGACTCAATCCCCTCCCTGGGCAGCCTCTGTCAGTGCCCAATCACCCTTTCTGGGAAAAATATTTTCCTAATGTCCACCCTAAACCTCCCTTGGTAGAGCTTATGGCCATTCTCTCTCATCCTGTCTCCTGTCCCTTGGGAGAAGAGCCCAGCTCCAGAGTTCTGCACTTAGGAAGGAATAACCCCATGCACCAATACAGTTTAGGGACTGACCTGCCTGAAAGCAGCTCTGTGAAGTAGGACCTGGGAGTCTTGGTGGACAAGAAGTTAACCTTTAGCCACCAATGCACTTTTGCAGCAAAACAAATTCAATAGAATCATAGAATCACAGAATCACCAGGTTGGAAGAGACTCACTGGATCATCGAGTCCAACCAATAGTATCCTAGCAGAACTATCTAGGCTATCTAGGCTAGAGATTAGGAGGAAGTTTTTTACGGAAAGGGTCATTAGGCATTGGAATATGCTGCCCAGAGAGGTGGTTGATTCGCCTTCCCTGGAGGGGTTTAAACCACGAGTAGACAAGGTCCTGAGGGACATGGTTTAGTGTCTGATGGGAGTGGTTGGACTCGATGATCTGATGGGTCTCTTCCAATCCGGTGATTCTGTGATTCTGTGATTCTGTGATTCTGTGAAGGGTGAGCTCAGCAGGTCAGAGCCAGCTGTCCTCTTCCTCTTCCCTCTGCCCTAGCAGGGCCATGTCTAGAATAATGTGTCCAGTTCTGGGCTCCTCTGCACAAGAAGGACAAGGAACTACTGGACAGAGTCCAGCAGAAGGCCCAAAGATGTCTACGGAACAAGAACATTTTTCTTGAAAGGAAAGGTTGAGAGACCTGAGTCTGTTTAGCCTGGTGAAGAAAAGACTGAGAAGGGGTCTAACTTGTAAATACTTGACAGGCAGGTGTCATGAGTGGGTCCAAACTCTTTTCAGTGGGTTCAGTGACAGGACAAGGGCCGACGGATACAAACTGGAGCACAGGAAGTTCCATCTTAAAATGAGGAAAAAGCATCCTTTGGGGATCACAGAGCACTGGAACAGGCTGCACAGAGAGGCTGTGCCTTCTTCTTGTATTGGATGTGTTCAGCCTACTTGAGGTGAACTATTTTTTTTTGCATCTGTGTTGGACTGGGTGCTCTCAAGAAGTCCCTTCCAACTTCTACTATTCTGTGACTCCATTCTTCTGTGATTCTTTCTGTTCCAGGCTAATGATTGCATTGCCAGAGATTGTGCCTGGTTACAGTTGATACATAATGCATCAATTATCTCAACAGCAAGCCCAAAAAAGTTTAATAATATAAAAAATCTTTCTAAGGTTTTTATAGTTATATATTGAAAACTTCTCAAGGTATAATATTCCAAATTTAAGATTACACCTTTGTAGAAGGTTTTCCACTTCTGTATTCTTCTGAATAATAAACACATATAAATATGATCTTAATAATATAACTATATGGGAAGAATACAGAGTTTTGCCTACTGTTGACAGGAAGAGTGAATATGTTTGTTTGCAGTAGTTTGTAGTGGCATTTATGTGCTTGCATTTTCCCTGATATTCACACAATTCTATTAACAACAGATTTTTTTTACTGAAAGTGTAAGACTGGCAGACATTAAAGAATAGCCTGTTATTGGTACTTCATAGGAAAATACTTGGGATGCTGCTTTTCCAGAATGTTTAAAAAACAAATTTATAGGTGATTGTCTTTGCAACAGGGTGCAGACTTGCAAAAGGAATAGATAACTCTTGCAATTGTAAAACCACGTTCAACATCTGCTGCACACCCCTCAGATGAAAAACCTGGCTGCTTGCAATATATTTAATCTGAGATTTCAGAAGCGCCTTCCTAGACTGTGAAAGCGTACATGCCCACTGCTGTCTGAATGTGTATTTGTATGAGATTAATTCTTTTGGGCTGCCTCATAGCACTTGTTTTTCTGCCTTAAACCCTTATTGAAACTGCAGTAGAGTCAGTGGCCTTTAATACTTTATCTAACTCTCACAAGCAGCCCAACCCCTTTTGCTGCCCAGGGACATACCTTGAAGGAGCAGCCTCCCCAGACTCAGTTCCAGATCTTTCATAGAAGCAGCACAGTGCAGGCCTACTAAAAGCTTATAAATAGCACTCTGTAAGAGGGACATTTGCAGCGCATCCACCATCCTGGAAGGTGATGAAGAGGACTGGAGCCAGGGTGGTGTCCTTGCACTTTTTAAATCTCTCTCCCTTTCCTCGCTTTTCTCTCTTTCTTTCTTTTCCCTTAATACAGATTCAGCAAGCCAATGCCAATCTGACTCCAAAGAATGTCTGTACATAATTGATTCCTTTCAGATCAATCGTTTGGCATCTTTTTGACTTCACTTAGACTGATGGGTACTGAACCAATAAATTTTAAAAGGAGATCCAGGTCCTTATACCATTGATGCCTGGACTGTCCAGATCAGGTTGTGACAGCACTAAAACTCTACCCTAGTGAGTACTCTGTTTCCTGACTCTATCCACTCCATGTAACCTCTGTGGCTGCACGAAGACCATGCTGCTCTCAAGAGGAGCATTAACAAGTGCTAGAAAGCTGAGGACTTTACCTCAAACAGTCTGAAAAAGCCCTCCACAGATCTCTAGTGTGACTCCCTGGCATTATTCTGTACTCTGCCATTGTTGCCACATTCAAGCTTTTTTCAGCACTCCCTGTTCTTAGTAGATTTACCTCCTTTCTTGCAAAATGTTCATAATTCTAGGCTATGAGAAGAAATTCTTCTGTGATGTGTGCAATGTGATTGAGAATAAGAGGAGTTTTTGTAGGCAGACTCACAGGTCTGATGGCTTGTGATCTTTCCTTTGATTTATTTTTAACTTCACAGTATCTTTTTTGCACTCATAAGTCATAGTCCTAGTGTGGATTGGGAAATTTCCAGAAACTTCTCTCTTGCAGAAAACATAGCATTTTATTCTTCTTTTGCTGAACGTGTGTTAGAGAGAGAACTCCCGTTATCTTTCCTGATTTACAATAATAGCACCTGAAGTAATCTGTGAGGAAACTTACCCTTTGTCTTGCACCTCATAGTCCATCCTAGTGTGCAAAGGCCATGATTTATATGGTGTTCTTCATCGTTGTATGACATTAAAAATAATAAAAAGATGTTTTTTGACAAAAGTGTGAATGAATGGAAAACAATTCAAATAGGTCATTTAAAACACTGGTTTCTGTGGGAATAATTTGTCTTCATAAATGTTCTTGAGTTGTCACCTCTCTGAAGTGCTCCCACAGGGTGGAAACATTCCTCTAGAGCTTTTCCCTGTAACAAGTAGACAGAGAATAAAAGGAGGTTAATTTAGCAATTGTTTATACAAAGTCATATGCAAACTTTCAAAGTAATTCCAGGAAAATGCACTGGCTTAAGAGGTAGTGAGATACTGAAGCAGTTGTCCAGCAGCTGTCAAAATTTTATGAATTTTTGAGTGAAGTTCCACAGGATGCTGAGCTCACTCGCTCATCACCACCAGGAAAGTCCTTCAACAGTTTGCAGTTTGAATCATGCTTGTAGTATTTATTGCATTTCTCCAGAACCTGAGGTTTGTGTGCAACATCTGTATTACAAGTAGAGAATATTCACAAGTACAAATTTTGTTCTGAAAATGAAACATCTTTTGTCCAATAATGAGATGTAAACCAATTTTTACACATGCTGTAAAAACACTTATTCAGTCATTTTATTTCTACAGAATGAAATATTCCTATGTAGTCCTATTACACTTTAAATGAACAAGTTTTACCTGCCATATGGTTTCTTTTACAGTTCAAATTGTGTTAAATTAAACACTTTTTAATTGACAATTTAATTCATATTCAATGGCTTTTAACCACAACATCTATTCAAAAATTTTTCTAAAGATGAAGTAGTGTCACTTACAAACCTTAAACTAAAACATTATTATTTTTGCCCTTTGCTTCTCCTGAGAAGGACTACGCTTAGATGAATGAATTGGTTTGAGACTGGAAAACATTTTCTGTTCCTGAAGCCATGTCAGACTCCAGATACTGTGGAGAGTTTTGTAAAGTCCAAACCACATTTGTGTAAAACATTCTGGGAAAATGCAAAAAGTATCTCTGTGGCTTTTCAGCAAATATTTTAAAAATACATTTTAACATCCTTTGCCTGACTACTGTAATATTTTTATGAGATCATTGGTAAAAATATTCCTGAAAATGATACACTGGGGATGTCTACATAAAATAGACTTTAATAAGTTAGGATTAAGCAACCCCACTAGAAAATGTAGACAAAGAACTGCAGATATCTTAGAGGTCAAATACACTGTTGATGTTTAAATAGAAAGATCTAGATGTACCTATGGTGTGTTAATGGGATGTAATCAAATTAGTCACTTAAATCTCTTTCAGCATATGCCCTAGAATGTAGGACCCACACATTGTATACCTGATGGATACCAAAAGACCCCATCAAAGATCTTATCTTGGCATTGATATAAGACAGATCAACATGTAAATCTGTGATTTTTACTGGGAAGTGGTCATTGTAGTGACTTATTTAAAAAAATTGCAAACCCGAGAAGGAAAATCAAGACTGAAACTTCTTGCTAGCATGGCACATATGTCAACAACTTCATGTGGAGAAACCCAAATTCTTCTCCTACAGCTTTCTGTTTTACTTAGGATGATCTTACATCTTAAACTCACTTCTGTCTGTGCTTTTTGACTGTAGAAGACAGACAGTAGCAGAATTACTACTACCTTAGACTTCTCCGCATGAACCATGGGGTCATTTTGTCTTTTGTATAAATTGTATAAATTTGCATGTTTGTACTGTTGAGGAGATGTGATGACAATCTACTCCCTCCTTTGTGGCTGCAAGAGGAAAACAGGTGAATAATATTTCCCCATGGGCTACCCCTCTTCAGATGCATTTACTGCCCATGAATAACTTCCAGCCTTTTTCTCAGGTTACTGTTCTTTCTAGATTGGCACCAGCATATCCTTATTCTGAAATACCACTGCATCTCTCAGGAAAGCCTATTCTGTGAATTTCATTTTTTACTGCTCCCTTAAGTTGGACTTACAGACACTGAATACTGCATTTAAGGTTCCAAAATATAGCCTTTCACATCTACAAGTTGTTTATCTGTCATGATTTCATAAAGGAAAACAGGGAATCTCCTTAGATTCTTTACAATTTGACCAGCCTGCCAGGATTTCACTGAAAATGTCACAGAGACAAATCCCTTGTATCTTTTATATGATTATTAACATTTCCAGAGACTTGTATATTAACACAGATGAATTTTATTATATAGAATTGTGATAGGATAAGGGTTTGATAAGATAATGACTGCAGAAACAGGTCTGGAGTTATATATAATCAAAACCCCTGATAAGCACTGATAAGTACTAGCAGTTGGCATGTTAATAGATAAGTGCACAGTATGCAGAGTTCTTCTCTAATAGGCCTCCCTGTGTGGAGGAAAATGTTCCAGTGGAAGTCTTCCATAAACTTTTGTATTTAATTTTTATGAAGCTTCTTTATCTTTGGGTGGATCTTGAGTGACTT
This sequence comes from Piaya cayana, assembly GCA_013389865.1. Classification (NCBI taxonomy): domain Eukaryota; kingdom Metazoa; phylum Chordata; class Aves; order Cuculiformes; family Coccyzidae; genus Piaya; species Piaya cayana. The sequence goes on along the minus strand of WAAB01021687.1, from coordinate 297,587 downwards.
TAATCACACCTTCTTCTATTTTTCATTGGTATAAAAATCTCCTGCTTCACTTTTAAAGACAGAGTCAATAAAAAGGATGATGCAAGCCTAGCTGGGAGTGGTCATTCCTCAGAGGTGGGTAGCCTTTTAGATTGAGGTTTGTTTTGGTGTTATAAGGTCCAAGGGGGTTATTGTCCCTCTGGACTCGGCACTGGTGAGACCGCTCCTCAAATCCTGTGGCCAATCCAGGTGGCCAAGAAGCATCTTGGCTTGGATCAGAAACGGTGTGACCAACAGGTGGGGGGAGGTTCCTCTCCCTCTGTACTCAGCACTGGCGAGACCACTCCTTGAATCCTGTATTCAGTTGTGGGTCCCTCAGCACAAGAAGGATGTTGAGGCTCTGGAG
>WAAB01021687.1:259576-297065 GCA_013389865.1 Piaya cayana | reverse complement strand
CTGGTGATCCTATGATTCTATGATTCTATGATTCTAATGACACTATAATGAACAAAGTTCTGTTAAAGGACACAATTTTGCTATGTGATGGTCTCCACAGTTCCATACCCACCCTAGTAACGGGACGTGGCTCTGCTACTGTAGAGTTGCACCTTGTTCTCCATTCCAATGAGGCAGAACATTCTGCTTATCTAAAGCCTCTTCCATGGCATCTGTAATCCTTTTGCAGCAACTGCTTGTTGCAGTATAATTTCTCCAATATACATAACTCTGTGTTGGAGGGGACATCTTGAGGAAACTTGAGGTTCTCATTCCGCCCCCCGCCATTTTTGCTATTTTTCCACAACCTCTAAACATGAAGAATTTATTTCTTACTTGGCTGTGCAACTTCTCCTGTCCTACATACATACATACATACATACATGTGTATAATTATCCTTGTGTGTGTATATATATATATGTATGTATATATGTGTGTAAATATATATGATTTTCACATTGCTGCATTCAGCCACCTCCCCTCTTTGGCTCCTTTAATTAACTAGGTGATTTTTTTTTCCCTGACATGTTTTATTTAAACCCTGAAAGTATAAACTTAATGCAAGACTTTAATACAATGTCAAATAGATTAGAATATAGTTATTTTCTGAGCCATGCAATTAAAAGGGATTTAACAGCATTGTGGCCTACATTTGCTGTCCTTATTCATTATTTAGGCTCCAATCATGCAGTATATTCTCTGGAGGTAACAAGGAAGGAGGAGCATAGAGGAGTAAGTCCTCAGATCTCAGAGAATGGCTTCCCTTAGCACATACACTACTATAATCTGAAGAAGAAATATAAAATGGTGTCAAGTAAAAACAAATGCAAAAGCTCCTTGGGTGTTTAAACCAAAAGATTAAACATTGCAAAATAGCTTCTAGGAGTGTGTTCATCTTTGATCTCTCTCAGGCCCCGGTCTGCTTCGACAATTCTCCTGTTAAACTGCAAATAAGAAAAATCAATGGACTTCTTAATATAAAATCAGTACCAGGGTACAGTAATAAATGTTAAATAATTCTCAGCATGTATATTACTGTGTTGACTGCATGGAAGACTTCAGTTAAAATATTTTTCACATGAGCCTGTAGACAGACCCCACTTGCTTAGTATGTGTAGAACTCTCTCTAGAAGCATGTATAAGAATGGTTGGACTCGATGATCTGGTGGGTCTCTTCCAACCTGGTTATTCTATGATTCTGTAGCTGCATAGAGGCTTTTTTTCTGCATTAGGATGACTCACCATGATTTCTATAGTGGGAAACTTTATGGGATTAGCTCAGCTGATTAAGGAAAACAGAAAAGCACTGCATAAGTACTCAAATTGTGCCTAAGCAATACAGTTCAGAAGGGAAACAAGGTAAGACTCTGGAGAAGAAGTAAAATGAGACAAGGCCCTGGAGTACAATGAGAAGCAGCAGGAGGGAAAAAGGCAAATTGGGTACTAAAACTGTTAAATCACAGAAGAATGTGCCTGGCTTTGAAAATGTCACTCCCAAGATTCAGGGGATCATTAAGAAGAACAGTAGTATGACTTTAGTTTTTTTTCAACAGGAAGTTTTATATGGTTAGGTTAAAATCAGTTCTCCTGTACCTGCTGACTAACTTCACTTTCATCAATAACTGTGCAAAGCAACCTCCTTCTGCTTGTTCCTTTGAGTCAGTGACCCTCACAGACACTTAAATATAATCCACATAGCAAAAAATATGAACAAACATTTGGTTTCCTTATTCTGAAGGATACAATATGAGAAAATGTATAGTAAAAAGGTACAGGTAAATGCATGGTACGTAGTATTGTGTATATACAAACAATACGTTTAAATGAAATTTTAGTTTCGATTGCAGCACTGCTGAGGAAACAATTTAAATGCAACTTCATCTTACCTATATATTGTATAAGATCTACTACTCATTTGCTTTTCTTTCTGGCATTGAGTAACTTTATGTCTGCAAAGATAAGCTTCCACCAAGGTTTTATTTACTTCTGATTTTGCTCACTGATGTAGTATTCCTGTTCTGTGTACTCCATTACCACTATGTGATGATAAAGTCAGTAGTTCAGAAAGTAAAGTTTTCAGTTTGATAGTAAGCTAGCTTAATAAGCATGTGCTGTATTAAAACAATTAATTAGTAGTTAAACTAAAAACTGCTATTGAATACGAAGACATTTTTCTTAATTGTAACATTAAAAAAAAACTTAAAACCAAAACCAACGAAGGCACATGTTTGTGCAACTGACATTAATTTCTTGCTGTGCCCTTCACAAAAATAGAAAACATTGACTAATGCAGCAATGTTGCTTTCATCAGATGACTAAGATTTGTAGTTATGTCTTTTAGGGCCCCAATCCAACAAATCACTTAAGAGCCTGGTAAAAGTTAAGCTCATGCTTAAGAGGTTTTCTGGATCAGGGCCTGTGAGAGAAATACTCACATCTCATGACTCAGAAACATAAGTTAATTTTCTTAAGAGCTATTATGAAAGTTTGTTCCCTAGTACAGAAAATATTGTCTGGCATGAATCACTCCCTTTATTCTAAACAGCAGCTTCTGACTGTTATGGAAGAAAGAATATTGTTCTTGGTTGGATGGGTAATCTGATATTGCATAGCCTACATTTTTCATGAAATAAAACTTAATGTGTCCCTATGCGGTGTGGCTCTCAACTGCTTATAGAATAAGTCAGCTGAGACTAATTTCAACCAAATATCTTAGCTGAGACCTTGGCAATATGTAATTGTAGGGGTAGCCAGTCAAACATACATATGAAAGGAAGGCAAACCCTACAGCTTTTCTAATCAAGTGTTTGTCAAGCTGTTGTATATAAATTCTTGTTAACCTGAGGGAATTTAATTTTTTTCACTAGTATTATAGCATTACATCCTATTGTTCAACATCTCCATTTTCATATATTTATTAAAAGTAGTTTCTGCAGAAAATTTTGGTTTTATGGAAGTTAATAAAAAAGTCTGCCTAAATTTAATTGGGCATGATTTCACCTTGAGAACTTTTATTCTCAGTGTCCCTCTCCTAATTTAAAAATAAAATAAAATGAGTATCTGAGAGAACTAGACAGAGACAGTAAAATCTAGTATGGAACAAATATATTCAAGATAACTTAAAATCCCTTATGGTTCTTTCTCTCTTTCATGATTTCCCCATTCTTCAAATTCTCATTTTCAAAAGACTGAAGAGAAAAGAAGAATTTAGCAACATGACCAGGAAATCATCTGACAGGCAGGTGGAGAAGAAAGGAGTTTCAGAGCTACACGGGCACTACTGAAAAATATTTTGATCCTCTGCTGTGCATAATTTTGTTTTCAATGTTTAATTTGGTTCTAAACAGCTCCAGATCTTCAGTTCTAAATATCTGGTCAAGAGTAAATCAGTTGTGTGTGATACTTACTGCATTTCTGCCAGAAATTTCCATGTACGTATCAGTTTGGTGACATTTTCTTGGTAATGTACTATGTAATTTCTCTTTTATCACCTTCTCTATATTCATTTTATTTGAACACATCACCTTTAAGAAGTCTTAAAATTAGGAAGTTTCATTTGTTCCTTTGCTTAGTGTTCCTCAAGGCTGTATATATAAGGGTATTTTAATGACTCTTGATAAAGCAGTTGCATTGAACTTCAATTGCTCTGATATTTTTTCTCGAATTCAAGTGAATCGCTTTCTGAAATTGTATCTTACAGACCTGAAAACTGTAGGTTACAAGTTCGTTTTTATAAAGGGAAGCTCCTAAAAATGCTGCCAGAAATATGCCTTAGCTTCTGCCAGTTCAAAATAAAATGAAAAAATATTCAGGTGTAGAAAAAAGTCTTTTTAAAATTATAACTAAACCAAAGTGAAATACCAGTATACTCTATTCTTGGCTAACACTCAGGGGAATTTTTGCATAAATTAGCCAGGAAGAGGTGCTGGGTTTGGAACATTTAAGCTGACGTACACTTAGAAATTTCTGAGTTATTGCTTGTTGGTACACTGCGCTTCGAAAGTCAGTTTCACCTTTACAGACAAATAGAAAGCAAATCACTTCATGCCACTTTTTTTGAGAGCAAGTAATGTTTAAAATAATGCCAATATTGCATGATCCTTTCCCTTCCATCAAATCTGCGACCATGTTACATACTAAGTTATTGTGTTATAAGCCTGAAGATGCAGTGATTGACATATGAATTATTTTTACTTTGACCTTGGAAAATTGGAAAATGATAGACTTGTCTGAAGAATTTATCTTCAGAGTAGTAGAAAGTGTAGAAAAAATCTAAAAGTATTCTCTAATGATGACTCTTTATATAAAATGCAACTCAGGAAAACTGTGACCTGGTAATATACTATAAGTTATGCTTAAATGTAATTATTAATGAGGCATGCATATTTGTCATGAAAACTGACAGTAATGTGGGTGCCCAATGCCTAAAAAATTCTGGTTTAGAGTACCAGATATATTTGATGTGGCTGTTACCACTGAAAAATTAATATTTACCCACAATGTGTTGTGTCATGTTTTTCCTGGTAGTTGTAAATAGTAATACTGTCTAAACCCAGTTTTTGTTACAAGTCGTAGGAAATGGATCATATACAGGGTGTTAAATACTTTGTAGTTTTTTCGTTACATCAGGATATTATTGTAGATGACCAAAAACCATGCCTTTCATAATCAGTTCCCATCATAAAATAGGCTGCACTGGAAATGATAAGTTTCTCCTTCTTTGGATAGTGCTTTCTTTCAGATGTTTTTCTCTTGGGAGGGTATGAATGGTGTCAACAGATCTAATGGAATTACCTAAAAGGAGAAAGAAAACAGGTCGGACTACTGCCCAGCTATTTTTCATGTTGTGTCCAGATGCTCCAAACTGGAAAAATATGTTTTCCAGGTATGTTGGAAGGGACTATTTCCTGGCTTCAATGCAACATGATTCTATTTATGAAGCATAAAGATATTTTAAGAATCAAATAATCATGGATTTGTTTTTCCGAGTTACCTTCTTAAATCAGCTTTACAATAGGTTTACAGTGCCTGTGGATATGAAGAAGCAGAGTAAGACTAAGCCCCTCTGATTTCCAAGCCATCAACATTTGAAGAGCTATAATTCATATTTAATGAAGAAGAAATGGTAGAAAAATCATCCAGAAGCATTTAACAAGAGACTCTATGAACATCACATTTTTATCCACTGCTAAAAGCCCTTTACCTTACACGATCATTGTATAGGCTGATGTAACGTGTTTAGAGGAGTTTAGGTATTTTTAGAATGTTTTATAAAAACCCCTAATATTAGAAATAAATGATGGTTTAGATTTAGATAGCATGGCTGGAGAATTTCCTGAAATGTAGAAAGATCGTTTCTTTTAATGCGGAAAGTCATATTTTTGCATGCAGAATAAGAAACAACACAATCTTTATGTCACATTTTATGTCTCCACCTTGATGATAAAGAATAGAACTTAGCAGACAACCTCTCCTTTTAATGTAATTACTAAATCAGGAGATGAAAGTAACACAGTGAGTATGGTTAGATTTATGTAATGCTTTGGTATGATGAAATCCTACTGTCACAACTGATTTAGACATGGTTGAATACAAACATCAGAATGTGATTGCAGTCTCACTTAAATAAAAGTTAATGAAAACTGGCAAGGTATTGTGTGTCTGGTGGAGAATAATAGAAGTGTTAAAGTGTTAAATAGAAGTTAGTTAAAGATTTATTTTAAAATCCTCAGCAACAATCTGGAGAAGACAGTTGCCAATTACAGGTGACATGGATGAGCTAAACAAACTGGCAATTGCAGAAAAAAAAAAGAGATTTGCAAGAATAAAAAATAATTTGAAAGAATAAAAGTATTAAAAAAAGTAAGCTAATATGTCTAGTGGCCATAAGCTTCTGTTGGAGAAATAATGTTTGAGTTCATCTGAATATGCCAAGTAATGGTAAGAGATATCAGGCTGCTGCAAAGCTGTTAGAATGGCACTGGTAGGCTGGGTTGTTCTTATTGCCACTCAGCAGGGAGGCACTGAACCAGGGCTTGAAACTGCTCATGGCTAAGGAAGAGGAAGTGATAGTGAAAAATTTCTCTGTAGAACTCTCTAGCACGGAAAATTCCACAGGCTTTATTTAGTGGAGCACCAACCTCTAACTACGACTTCTCCTGATGTCTGTTACATCCCCTGGGCTCAGAGTTCTGCCTGCTCCATTGAAGTTGCCTAGTTTAGCAGGAATTAGGTTTTCAGATTGACCTGTGTGAAAGTTGAAACTGCACTCTGTCCTCCATAATTTTTCTCCCATCTCCTTCCTACAACAGAATCGCATTAAGCACCAAATTGTTTATTTGTTCGGATGAGTCTTGTTCTGCCAGTCTTTCCCATTGAAGTTATTACAGTTGTTATCAGCCAATAAAACGTTTATTAAGACACACAAAAAGTGTGACCTTTGCTGTTGACAGAGAGCTGGGATGAAAAGAATCTGTGGATAAGGCAATAGGTAACGGTTTAAACATTGAGTCATCTTGTCTTGAAGAAGGGATGATCCTGAAATGTGCAAATGGAATCAGGTAGTTAAATGAACATAAGTTAACTAAACAACCTATTAGAAAACGCTCTAGAAGAATGTATTAGCCTGCTGACAAAATGCCAATAAAAGTATTTGAAATTATATTTCTTTGAGGTAGTTAAAATTCCAGTTGAAAAGACATGGCAACAGAGAAATTCTCCGGATTTGGGTATACATGGACTTCTCACGAAATTTTTCTCTTCAAATATACGTACTTTTATGATTAGAGTCGGTGAGTTTCACTGCATTGAAGAAGTACCTTGCTACACTTGTCAGTGCAGGACTCAGCCATGGTGCCCACTCAGAAGCTGAAAGAACAGATATTTTATCTGTGATCAAAGGTCACGATGCAATGTATGATAGTAGCTGGCAGCAGAAAAGAAAAGCATGCAAGAAAAGAACAAGATATATAAATTCCTAAAGTTTAGGTCATCAGTGATGTCATAAGGAAGAATTTAAATAAAGATAGTACTATGACAGCAGAGGAAGTTTCATATTTAATTCCTCTGCAAAAGTCACAAATTTATATACTTTCATCGCAACAATGCTCTGCTTTCTGAGATAAAAAGTACTTGTTTACTTAATCTTTCCTTTGGTATAAGGTGCTCCATATTGCTAATCATCTTTGTCACCTTATACATAGTTTTTCTATTTCTATTGTTTTTTTTTTTTTTTCTGAGTTACAGTGACTGATACTTTTCATGGAATTCAACTTGTGGGCACATAATTTTATTTCCTCTTCCTGTTTAAATAATTCTTAATAGTCCAGCAGCCTCTTGATCAGTGCTAACATTTTCAGAATTTTCCCCACAGTGCATCAGAGAACAGTTTCTTGAGAGGTGAGGTTACATTTGAACTAACTGTTCTTCCTAATGTTGATATGAAAGGAAATGCAGTTACAAATGGACACAACCCCCCAAACTAGATATTAAAGAGTTATTGTGTCCTCTTTATTATTTTTTTAATCAGAAATGTTAGGGGTTGGGTAATCTTGGACACTGAGATATCTTTTTATCAGATATAACTCCCAGTGAACAGTTTTTCAGGCATTTTGGGGTGAGGAGGATGGAAAGGTGGTTTCTAATGCAAATAGTGCTGCTACTGGCCAAGTATCACACTATGCAGAAAACCTCTCAAATGCAAACTCATTGGCAATCTAAAAGAGTGTATATGGTTCAATAAAATATCTGTTTTCCATGATTTCAGTCTACACAATCTGGGAACAGCATGAAATTTAAATCATTTGAGAGGATATAAACATTAGGAAAAATACAATTCAGAAGTTCCCCATTCCTTATGTTGTTTATTTACTTCTGGAGCTCTAGTAATTTTTCCGAGGACTTTAAATCATTAAAAGCATGAATACTGCATACTTTTCCCAGAGCAAAGAAATTGATTCTCTTCAACTGGAAACCACCTTTTATTCTGTTCATTGAGTAGTAGAATACTGAAATCCCTGAAGGGGCAATGTTGGAAGTTTTATCATTCATAATAACGAATAAGTCAGACAATTTTACAGAAGTCTAGCCTAATTTCTTAACACTGTCCTATTAAGTGTTAGCCCTGTGGCCAAATACTGTGAAGTTATTGATTTTATTATAGAATCTTATTAGATTTATAGGATGCTATTTGTATTTATTATATTTCTATCCTGCTATAGCTTTTCCTTAGATCTATTGCTATAGATCTCTTTGTATTTTTTGTTATTCTAAAAAGGATAGGCTCACTCAACACATAGAATACAGAGTTTTATGCAAGAAAATTTTGACAAGGAGCAATTTATATATTAAGTATAAAAGCAAGGAACTGATGGCTTCTTGAACATTTAATGCATACACACACTAGTACAGTAATATTATTTGCAGATACACTTTGAATAATTGAGGAAATACTAGTGTATATGTTTAATATTTTTTTATGTGGTTTCCTCCAGCGTTAACAATTCTCCATGGCGCACCATTTGCCTTTCTGGAACAGGAAGCATTTTACTACAAATATCTGCTCATAAAATCAGTAAAGTGAAATGTAAAAAAAATATTCTAAAATATATTTCAAATTATCTGCCAAAAAACATAGGTTAGATTACCTAAGTGATATTACAAATATGCAGATGTGCAAGAGAATTCAATAAAAAATGATAGAGCAGACGTTCTATCACTTGTAGTAGCTTTAACAAAGTCCTTTTAAAAAACTAAAAATATTACGCTCCAACATCATCTAACGTGCAACATTTCTATTAAAAATGACATGAACCAGAGTCAATTTCTAAATAATAAGTAGGGGTAGTTCATATTTTTAAGTCAACACTTTGAGTCACATCTTTTTAAAATGTAGAGTTGAAATTCCAGAGGGAAAATGTAGCCACCAGTGCAGAGGTAAATAACTTCATAATCACAAAACTGCCTTTCCGACGGCTGTTGTAAACTCTGTTGGTGCATGGCTGCTTAAATATCTAACTAACCATTAGTATAGGATCAATCTGGGCATGTGGTTATTTCAAGAATAGTGGTATTATGTGCAAATTCCTACTTTTATCCAGACCTGAGGTTTTCTTTTGCATTTCTTTTCCTTCATATGATTACTGCTGCAAGCAATGATAAGAAAATCAAATTTCTAGTAAACTGCCTGTTTTTTTCCAAATTCAGGAGCTGCTGGACTCATTATTTCCAATCAAATCTACAGTTTCTAGAATTCAATATGTCATCTAAGGTTATTCAAATAAAACACAGTCAGTATCGAGCATGATGGGAGTTTTATGGCTTATGTACACATTAAATGGCTTTTGCAGTAATTCTTGTCAATGACCTCTGGCAGAACTATTGGTAAGTGGTTGATTGCTCACTATAGAGTTTCTTCTTCTTTGTCTATTACAAGACAAATTAGACCCATGGTGAATAAATTCTTCATTTTTTTGTTTCTTGTGAGGACTGGAAATCTCCATATGCATCGTATTAAAGGATGTCGTTTCACAGTTGAAAGGAAGTTGGAGAGCACATTCAATTACTTTTCCAGTTCCCTCTTCATTTACCTGATAAAATTACCCTGTAAATGTACTGCAATGTATGTCAAATTCTAATGATGTTTGTGTTTTACTATTTCAAGACTTTTAGAATTCCATCATAAAGGTGTAAGTCGCTTTCCTATTACCTTTACAGGTACTCCTTTCAGTAGAAGCCTACCTGCTCTGTGAACATTTAAAACAAAACATATTGCTCTTTGCAACTTTTTCTCTAGCTCATAAGTTATGATGCGTTTATTCTGCAAAAGCATTTTTAATTAGATATGTCTAATCAAAGCAATGACTCTTGAAATATTGTTCTCATCTGCACAAATGAATAGCACATCTTTGGATATTACAAAATATCTGGTCTTGTCATATTTTAGATCCATAGATACCCAACAACAAAAATAATCCAAAAATAATCCAAACCTGTTTATCCTGGAGAAGAGGAGGCTGAGGGGAGACCTCATTGCTCTCTGCAACTATCTAAAAGGAGGTTGTGGAGAGGAGGGAGCTGGCCTCTTCTCCCAAGTGACGGGACAGGATGAGAGGGAATGGCCTCAAGCTCCACCAAGGGGAGGTTCAGGCTGGACATTAGGAAAAAAATTTTCCCAGAAAGGGTGATTGGGCACTGGCAGAGGCTGCCCAGGGATGGGGTTGAGTCATCTTCCCTGGAGGTGTTTAAGGGACGGGTGGACGAGGTGCTGAGGGACATGGTTTAGTGATTAATAGGAATGGTTGGACTCAATGATCCAGTGAGTCTCTTCCGACCTGGTTGTTCTATGATTCTCTGATTCTATGATTCTGTCTGTGACGATTCTTATCAAAACTGGATATTTTCCTGAACTGCAATAGTTTGAATACATACTCCTACAGTGAAGATAAGAAAGGACCATATGCCATAGGATTTTTTTCTATTTTTATCTGAAGTTTAGTTGACTTAAAAGCAAAGACACCTTGCAAGACAAAAGGTAACACGGTACAAGCTCTAATAATTTCTGAAGAACATTGAGATACTAATTTTAGAGAGTCTGTCACATGTTGTAGCAAAGAAATATGATGAAACATTACAATGAACAATAACTAATACTCAAACAGCATATTTGATCTCAGGAAGTACATTACCAATATCTAATTATTTAAGTCTCACAACATTCTAGGAGGTAGGTAACCATTAATTTACCTTGGAAGAGAGAGTTCACTTTGGGAAAGTATTTGAAAGATGCTGTTACAGCTCTGTAAATCTGTTTAAGACATTTCTAAAATTCTCAGGCAGGTCTTTCAGTCTGTGTGTGGAGAATCCTGTGTTGGTCCATGAGAAAAAAGAAATTTTGGAGAAGGATTATGGTGATACGAAGAAAGGAGGAGAGCCTTGTTTCATGAGAGAAATTTGAAATGGAGGAAGAATCAGATCTTTCTTTCCCCTGCTAATTTCCCCAGCATTCAGCCAGAATTTTTAAGTTGTATTCTTGAGAACAGTATTTTTGTCCTGCTACTATTAATCAGCGATATTTCTGAAATCTATTGACAGTTATACACATAAAGTTTGGTTGAGTTTCAGGCCAGTTTTATAAATTATCACTTAGGTTTATCTGGACCTCAAAGGTAACTCTGATCTTCAGCTGTTTGTTAGCTGAAAACCTGCTATGATCAATGATTATTTCATATGTCATTGAATCGATTCATTGACATATTTCACTCAAGAGTCTGCATAAGTAATCCCATCCTCTGATCTTTGCTTGTCCCGCTTCACCTCATGGTACTACTTTGTGAGCATCTCTTGGTAGAATGTAATTTAATGAGTTCTTGTAATTTCTGGCCATGATTCTTGACAGGGTTGTTTTGTGTGACATGACTGTAGTGAGTGTCCTGAGCTCTCTTTTTCAGAATTACTCAACAGCCTTCTGAGCTGCACTTTTGGCTCCTGGATATGCCCTTTTACTCTCCTATAATTCTCTTCCGTGACCTTAGTGATCTCAAATAATCTTTAAAATGAAATTTAGGAATAAGCTCTGGCTTAAAGGAACAATGTTTCCTGGAATTATCAGCTATTTTCTCTCAGGTAAAATGAAACATTTCTTAAACACAAGAATATGTTCTCCAGTGCTCTCTCTTATACTATAATACAAACAAACACTAATAAAATTTAAATCATTCATGAACAGATATTTTTAGGTTTGATTTTTTTTTTCCTTAATCTTCTAGGAGGATATTTTCAGTGTAAAACTATAACAGTCTTCTAATACATGAACCTTTCCCCTCTTCCCCCTCCTCCCCCCAGTATATGCAGGAAAACACGATGTCTTGGCTACAATTACACTCTCATGCTTTGTTTCTTCTTTCTTCTATGTAGTGCCAAATGGATTACTAGACAATATCCATATTCAATTTCCTTTGTAATTTGGTTTCCAAAAAAAAACCCAGAATATGTTGGCATTGTGATTCAAGGGCTCTCTTCTTATTTGAAGGTGCACTGACTGTAACCACAAATTATATATTTTAGGAACAACTCTGTACAAATTCCTGTAGGACTTGACGGACAGAGGCTTGATTCCTGGTCTCTCCTGCATTTACTTTCTACCATTTTAGTCCAGAATGATGAAACAAAATAAAAGTATTTTTGGTGGATTTTTCTCAAATTATAGCAAGTTTTATGCCATTAAAGTGTCGGTGATTTCAGACTATTCAGTGGTATTTCAGTCACCCTGACTGAAATAAAATTGTTGTAAATTAAGATCATGAGTTTAAAAAACTTAGCTAGTTTTATCAATTTCGGGCTATGTCTGACCCAACAATGCTAAAATTTAGTCTCCAATATCTATTCATGTGGAATCTAAATACAGAGCATGTTGGAAGGAAAGAAAGATTGGTTTGTGAAATTTTTTTTTAAGATCTGTGTCCCTCCTTAATGAAATTTTCTGTATTTTACTTAGAAGAGGATTTCATTTCAGGCAGCTTTAGTTCAGAACTAAGATGAACTTAAAATATCCTAAAAATATTTAAAAAACCCAAAAACCACAAACAAAAAAAGAAGCTACCAAAAAGACACACAGGGATTTTTTTAAAAATAAGTCCTTATAGGATATTTCACCCCTTCAGTTGTCATAATGGCTTAGACATGGAGTAGGATATGCAGCCAAATTCAGAAATAAATTCCAAGTGATATATTGCTGTCAAGCCTGAAAGTCTGACAACACTTATTAGCTGTGTCTGTTTATGCTGCTTTGACCACTAGGCAAGCGGGACTGAAACATGCAACACCTGCTGAAGAATGTAGAAGCACTGGGTTGCGGCTTAGCAGAATGGTTCGCAAATTCAAATACATCCTCACCCATTCCAAAAGGTACTATCAAATGCTCAGGCATGAAATTGTTGGACCAGATTTTTCTTCACTGGGATCCACACCAAGGTAAAAAGATTTTCAGTCAAGTTTTACGGTTTTGCAGTTCGAAACTTTTTTGCATGTTGAGATGTTTTTACGAGTTTGGTATAACATTACAACTTATTTAGCTCGGAAAAGAAATTATTTTCAGAAGTGATTTATTTGTTTTACAGATGGAGTGAGAAATATACAGCCTGGGGAGTATGATCACATCTCTGACTTCATTTAACACAGCCCTTCGCCACAAGGTCCTCCAGCACAACTATTAGTTAATGGCGAGGTGGGTATTAACTTGCAGCATGTGCAATGTTTCTGAAAGATGTGTTTAGCCTCCTGGCAAAAAGAAGTTCCACATTCCTGACTCAAAGCCTGAAACTTCCAAAAAATCCATATTGAGGGTGGAGTAGATAAGGAAGTAAGATTCATTTTGTTACACAACGGAGATCTTAAACGTACGCTGAATATATAGGGTCAAACCCCACTCAAGTCACCTCTGGATAAACATCTGTCATTATCTCAGTATTAGAATTCATTTGGCTTACTATGATATAAGAAAAAGTCTATAATTTTTATTTATAAGAGGAACAAGAAATTTCATGCTGATATAAATATTAAATTACATTGACAAACATTAGGAAATTTTTTTTCCCAGAAAGGGTCATTGGGCAGTGGCAGAGGCTGCCCAGGGAGGGGGTTGATTCACCTTCCCTGGAGGGGTTTAGGGGACGGGTGGACGAGGTGTTGAGGGACATGGGTTAGTGATTGATGGGAGTGGTTGGACTCAATGATCTGGTAGGTCTCTTCCAACCTGGTGATTCTATGATTCTATGATTAACAACCCCTAAACTTTGACACAGAATGCCTGTGAATCAACCTGTCTGCTGTATACCTTTAAAATGTCATTTTAGTGGATTATACATTAATAAGACACTTCAGCGCAAGACTGAACCTTATCCAGACTTTGCAGTTCTACGATAAATGGGAAACTTTAGCGGTTCAGCTCTAGTGGAATACATTATTTTATTTGTTTTGCTGGAAGACACCAACTTTAAAGTCAAACTCTTCATGACAATACGAAAATGCTAGGGAAATAGAATCTGGCTAATTAGCTGTGGGCAAAATTTCTCACGATTACAGAATGACAAAATTGTCAGTGTTGGAAGGCTCACCTGGAGATCATGTAGTCCACCCCCGTGCTAAAGCAGGTTCACCTAGATCAGGTTGCACAGGAATGCGTATAAGAGGGTTTTAAACATCTCCAGAGAAGGAAACTCCATAATTTCTCTGTGCATCCTGTTGCAGTGCACTGCGACCCTCAAAGTAAAGAAGCTCTAAGTAAAGAAGTTTTGCTTTGTAAGATCTAGAAGAAAACATATTTCAGAGAAACCATTCTATACTTAAAGAATGTTAAAGCCAAGTTTTTCGGTGAGATGCATCCATTAGAGCATTTATGAAAGATGGACTGAACATGCTGACTGTCCCCCCAAGCAGACGTAGCAAAGAGCTTTACCTGGCCCTTCCACATCTCAGAAAGTCATATAACCAGCTATTAAAAATCATTTTTTTTTCTAGTTAAGAAATATGTTATGATTAATAGAGTTGTATTGCTCTTCAGAGTAAATTTTGAGTAAATGACCCCCAGAATTTAATACTCTACAAATTCACATTGCTGCATCATAGTTTGGGTGAAATCTATTATTAGGTCAAAGAAAGCATTAGATGTGTTTTAGCTGAAAGCATTAGGTTTGTTTTAGCTGACTATGTATACTATGCATGCTAATATAATTATACAATCACACATGCATTATCACTTTGTTGAGAATATCTTTTTCTTAAAATAAATTTGAAGATACTTCATACCAAAATTAATTATAACAATTTTGACTTGCAATGTCTCTGGTATTTACTTATTGTTATGAAAACTCTATAAGTGAAGTGAAAAAATAATATAAACACACTTTTGCCTCTGATGTTTATACAGAGTACTCTTATCATCTCAGCAGTTAGAACAGATCATCACAGCTGACTGTAAATACAGGTTTGAATAATTTCAAGGAAAAAAAGTGTGTTTTACTTTCTGGCAATTATGTTTAAAGAACTCTGATTCTGAAGAGAAGCAATGCATTTTTGTTTGTCATTTATTAAAAACAAATACACTCTGAACTGTGTTAGCAAGAGTTTATCTCTGGAAAATACCAGTCCTTTGCTTTTCAAAGACAATAACACTATTCTAAAAGATGACATTATGTATAGACTAAAGATTTCAAACAAAGTATAAATACTCAGTTTGAATGGACTCAGTATCATGACAGTTCATGGAACAATCTAAGATTTATTTGATGATGTTGACTGGCTTTTCCTTCCTCATTAGACACTGTCAAAGAGGCACACACTGTCCTCTCACCCGAGTGTCCCAGCTAACTTCTAGTCTTGCAGTTCTATTTGCACAGGTGGGTTCTTGCATCTCGGTTTATGCCCAGAGGAGTCAACAGGGCTGTGAGAATATAGTTGTTTGTCTGCATAGCACTGAGGTGGGCTTGAATTAACTTGGGCAGAAAGCTACTGGGTAGCATCTTGGTAACTGCTTCAACATGAGAGCTGTATTTATGGCAGAAAAGATGACCCTGAGAACTACTGACTGTCAACCTCACCTCTGTGCCTGGGAAGGTCATGGAACAGATCCTCCTAGAAGTTATGCTAAAGCACATGGAGGACAGGGAGGTGATTGATGGCAACCAGCACAGCTCCACCTGGGGCAAATCCTGTATGAACAACTCAGTGATGGGGTAACCACAGCAGTGGACATGGGTAAACTGACAGATTTGATCTATTTAGACTTCTGTAAAGCCTTTGACACTGTCCCCCTCAACATCCTTCTCTCTAAATTGATGAGATATGGGTTTGATGGGTGGATGGTTTGGTGGATAAGAAACTGTTTGGATGGTTGTATTCAGAGAGTACTGGTCAATGGCTCAAAGTCCAGATGGAGATCTGTGACAAGTGGTGTCCCACAGGGGTCTGTACTGTGACGAGTGCTGTTTAATATCTTCATCAATGATATTTACAGCAAGATTGAGTGCACCTGCAACAAGTTTGCAGATGACATCAAGTTGAGCGGTGCAGTTCCCACACCAGAAGGGTGGATTGTAATCAAGATAGACCTGGACAGGCTGGAGAAGTGGGGCTGTGAGAACCTCATGAGGTTCAACAAGGCCAAGTGCAAGGTCCTACACCTGGGTTGGGACAATCCTTTTTTTCAGTACATGATAGGGGATGATGTGGTTGAGAGCTGCCCTGCAGAGAAGGACTTGGGGGTGCAGGTCAGTGAGGATCTTGACAATAGCCAGCAATGTGCACTCGCATCCCAGAGGGCCAACTGTATCCTGGGCTGCATCAAAAGAAGCGTGGCCAGCAGGTTGAGGGAAGTGATTCTGCATCTCTCTCTTGTGAGACCTCATTTCGGCATGGTGTCCAGTTCTGAAATCCTCAACATAAGGATATGGAGATGTTGGAAAGGGTCCAGAGGAGTCTACAAAGATGATCAGAAGGCTGGAGCACCTCCCGTACGAGGACAGGCTGAGAGAGTTGCGGTTGTTCAGCCTGGATAAGAGAAGACTCTCAGGAGACCTCATAGTGACATTCTGGTAACTGAAAGGGACCTACAAGAAAGCTGGAGTGGGATATGCATAAAAGCTTGTGGTGGTAGGACGTGAGGGAATGGGTATAAAGTGGAGAGGGGCAGATTTAGACGAGACATGAAGAATTTCTTCACCATGAGAGTGGTGAGATACTGGCACAGGTTGCCCAGGGAAATCATGGCTGCCCCATTCCTGGAGGTGCCAAGGCCAGCTTGGATGGGGCCTTGAGTTACCTGATCTAGTGGGATGTCCCTGCCCATGGCAGGGGGTTTGGAACTAGATGATCTTTAGGGTCCCTTCCGACCCTAACTATTCTGTGACTCTGATTCTACAATTTCCTATTTTTCTTTCAAGTTTTTGGAGACAACAATGGTTGTTCAATATTTTTATAGCTGCCTTAAACTGGACTTTCATACCTGGTGCTTTCTTTCATTATTTCAACCAATGTTGTCTCCTCGTAATTATTTTTAAAATGTTATTAATTTTTTCTTCTCCAAATCCTAGACACCTGCCTGTAGAACAGGAGATCACATCAGATTGATGCTAACTTAGATCCATACTAAATTAGTTAAAGCTGTCAAGGTGTTATACATCTGGGACAGTTTCTCTTAAAGTTTTTTTTCCCCTCAAAATGCTATTAAATTATCTCTTATTGTCTCTTTGGTGGAAACTACAAAAGATGAGTGTCATACTGATTGACTTTTAATAAAAACTGAGGAATGTTTATTATGGTATTTAAGTACTTGTACTATAACCCAGAACACTACTTAGATAATTGCACTGTGTATGCTTTGTTCATGTTTTGAATAAGATGTGGTTCTGCAGTGCTCATGCTCATGCTGTTGAACTTAGTGCAGCAAATAACACTGGTCTTGGAAAACGGCATCACCTTGCTTTTCTACTGAGCTTTGGCTATACAGTTTTTCTGTTACCATACTTAAAATGTTGTCTGAAGGGTTTCTTACACCGTATAAACATAAGAAATATTATACAGAGGCGAAAAATATTTCCCAGGAGATCTGGTCTAACTCTCCTGATACTGACTGTAGTTAAAAGTTCAAAACACAGATTAGAGTCATTAATAATTTCTTTTCTCCATTTAGCTCCTGGCTATGAGTGAACAGGCAGTATTAAATAACTAAGTGCTGCAATACGGTCAGTTCATACAATTGCATAGTTTTTGACATAAACCCTAATGGTTATAATTTCACTTCTCTCTTGTTGTCCAAATATAACCTCAGCAGACCTTCAAAATAGATTTTATTGCTATGTGTCCATGTTATATAAAAACTAAGTGGTTTGTTCACAATTCTATGGGATTTGGTCACATTTCTGCTGCATGCTTTCCAGAGCCCAGTGTTAAGCAGGAGCCTCATGGTGCCTGGTCTGCCTCAGACCCTCCTCTGCCTGACCTGGTATCCCAACCCAAACAAATCTTTCAGGATGCACCTCTGAAAAATATATAGCAGTACAACAGATGGCAACTAATACCGCTTGTTTGACTTCCTTAGTTGCTCAGGAATTTCCTGCACCTGATGTGTCTTTCAAGGTAGATTTAAGACATGAAGAAGAAACTCTCCCAGTTACTGTCCTCAATAGGCTTTCTAGACCTCCATTTAAGAGGTATGATCATAGTCAAAGGTTGGGTACAGGTCAAGATGAACAGGAGGTCTAACTCAATGTGGTGGTTTTGTGTTGTGTCTCTGTTTTTCTTCAGCTGTGTCTTCACTCTCTCTGTCTGCAACCACATTTCTACATATGTTGGTACATCTCACATTGATAGCGTATTTTAAAGGATTTGTACATTCGATGTTCTTCTTGTTTTTATGAAACAAGGAATGTATATCTAGAAGAACTAACTATATAAATGAAAGAACTTAAGGAAACTATTGATGGAGAGAGGAAAAGGTAAGGTAATGTAAGTAGGTAGGGGAAACTGTGTTCAGCTATATCAGTATGTCGTCCTTTTGATTATGCAACACATCTGGTATCTAAATAGGAAATTAACATCACTTACTAAAGGAGTGTTTTTGGCAACTTTTACATTTCTGTTGCTCTTTAATTCTTATCCACAAACCTACTGTTAGTTACACCTGAGTATAATTAGAGCATATATTAGGATGTATTTCCAGATAGAGTTTGTTTTGATTTGGTTGTTTTTTTCTTAAATTATATGAAAAAGCTGCTTTTTGAGATATTTGCTGTTTTTATCTTTACCTGCATATACCTCAGATGAGTTAGAAGATTAGCTGAATCTATAGCTTTGAAGTTATTACCATTCAGTAGATGAGCTTTCTACTTAATCTTTTCACTGAATTAGTGAGGATAATTAATTGATGAACCAATTTGTTTCCAGCAAGGAATTGCTAAGCATATACATTATGTACAGTGGGAATCAGATATTAAGATACTAATTTGATATGGAAGTGCAGCACTTTGTTATATACTGAACCCAGTACAGCTCATGGCATTTAATTAGTATTACAGATATCATAACAGCTAGCATTACACTACGATTATAAAGATATATTGATATAATACAAACTTAATAGAACGAAACTTTAAAAAGCATTGCAGTTTGCTAGTTGTTTTCATGTTGAACCTGAGGCAAAATATCTTTCATGTCTTGTTTCTATTTTGATAAAGAAACTTTTACTTCTAGTGTCCTCCAAACTTATAAGAAATATTGAAAGATATAATTTCATTACCTAGAGCATTGTGGAAGCATCTGTCAGGCAGTATGTCTGCTTGAGGTTTTATTGATCTAAACGCTGGGGGCAATTTTTCAGCAGGCGTAGATAGTGCTGGTTTTTAAAGACCTCACCTCTTTGTCCTTAAGGATCAGATGGTTTTCAGAGCATTCCCGGAAAGAGGTACTCCTGCATTTCTATATTTCACATTCTCTTTTACTTGGAGTGAGAGACTTGTACGAAAGCTGAGCTGGACATCTAATGAAGCAGGAAAAACACAGGGGCAAACCCCAAAGCATGTGAAACACGCCTCTCATTTTGGCTTCATTTCTGTTTTCACAGCATTCTGAGCCTACCTACACCTTTTCTTTCTCTCCTGGAGGCTAGTACTGTGTTAGTGATGCATGTAAACCAGATGTTTGGAGCTTTGTAGGGTCTGCTACTTTGAGTTAAAAGATGTCAGGGTAGCGTCTTCTCTTGAGGTAGAAATTCACTATAAATTGTGGTGTTCTTTTTCTCTACAGAAGTTCCTTTTCAACAGAAAAAATATTCTTTTACTGAGGGACAACAGATTCGAACTATCTAGCTTTATATGCATATGTGAACTCTGCGGATGATATCGTGTGCTTTCCATTCATCCTCCCCGCAGTCTAGGAGACTAAGTTCCTGTTATGCGTTACAGCAGTGAACCATCCTGCTCCAGATCTACTCCTTAGGCAGATTTACTCCTTAGAGGGTTGGTATCAAAGAGCCCAGTCATACAAAATTTTAAATAAGCCGTATTTCAGTGCTTAGGAAACAGGACTGCTGTCAGACAATAGTGGTTGTCATGCAGGATCAGGACCTAAATCTGTGTACTTGGTTAGAGGGTGTTCTCAGAATATTATTTCATTTCACCTTTAAACTAAATACAAAGGTTTAAATAAATATAACTGCTGATTGTTTACAGCTTTCTCCTCAGCATAGTTTTAAACATTTATTATTCTGACTCTTTTAAAATATGTTGGCAGATTTTTATGACTATATTAAGAAAACCTTCAGGGCAGCAGACAAGACAGGATATTATTCCAAGATTAAGGAAGGAAAATGAGAAAGAGGATGTGAACAAAAGGCAGACCGAAGAGGAAGAGGATCACACTTGCTTTCCTCTGCTGGAGGAAACCACAGCCCCTATAGTGTGTGCTCTGAAAGTGATTATCTCCAGTCGCTGGTTCTCTCAGAGTCTAATCCGCTGATTCATGGGCTTTTTCTCATCAGGGATGAAAAGGAGACATCAAAAAGCATTAATATCCATTATAACAAAGATCCACACCAAAGGGACTATTAGCTAATCTGCGTTAAAATATTTGATGGATAAATTTTATTTCCTAAACACATTTTGAGGTGATTATTTGCTCATTCGTAATACTTTCATTTTTTGCAGGAGGCCTGACAGCTATTGTGAAAATAAAACGTAGCTGGCACTGTAACTCTGTGTGCTATCACTTTGATTCCATGCATCCAAGGATTATGAATTTGAAACCACAGATGTCTGGGGCTTGGCTAATAACAGACAGGATTGCAAGTTGCCCTATGCCAAGGGTGACTGCCTCTTCCCAGGAAGCAGAGACTGAGGCCCCAGAGTTATGTCCATGAGGTCTCTAATTAACTTCAGAATCCAAAGCTGACCAGAATGAAATCAATCTATTAAGTACCTATTGACTGAAAAAAAAAAAATCCTCAAACCTACTACTAATTTAGAAAAAGGAGCAACGTATGAGTATGAGAATACTATATGTTATAGAATCATAGAAAACCATCTTAGAATCATAGAATCATAAAACAACCAGGTTGGAAGAGACCCACTGGATCATCGAGTCCAACCATTCCCATCAATCACTAACCCATGTCCACCCGTCCGTTAAACCCCTCCAGGGAAGGTGAATCAACCCCCTCCCTGGGTAGCCTGTTCCAATGCCCAATGACCTTTTCTCTGAAAAATTTTATCCTAATGTCCAGCCTAAATCTCCCCTGGTGGATCTTGAAAGGGACTTCAAGGATTATCTGGTCCATTTTTTCTTGGCAAAAGTACAATCTAGATAAGATCATTCAACATCCAGTCTAGCTGAGGTCTTGAAAGTGTTCAGTGTTGAGGAACCAAGCACTTCCCTGAACAGATCATTTTGCAGAGGTTTTTAAGTGCTTTTTAAAGATTTAGTTAGGAGTAAATTTTTTTCTCTGTATTTCACAGGCCTCTAGTAACATACCTCTCTATTTATGGAAAAAGCATAAACACATCTGTACATCAAGCTGTATACCAAGATGGCAGAAAGCAGTGTAATACTGCTAAGATGCTAGCTAAGATACTTGTGAAATCATTAAAGTAAGAGTGATAGAATCTATACAAGTAGATTGCACCATCCAATTATATATGCATAAATAAAACATAATATTGTAATTCTATTTGTTCATTGGGCTATTTATGCATGAAAAAGTGAAAATATGTGAAATTTAGTATGCAAAATTAGATGATATTAATATGAATGTTTCAACAGTTATTAGGAAAGTTCATTTCCAAGAGAAACTGTATTCTTATTAATAGGGTGTAGAAAAATTTTAGGGTACTGTTCTGATTGCTCTTCCATCAGTTAAAAAAAAAGTTAGGTCAGGGAAAAAACCCAAAAATTTCAATTACATTTACAGCAGCAGCTGAAGGGGAACAAAATCAATGAAAGGAGCATACTTATTAGAGACCTGCAGTTGCCATAAAACTGAAACTAAATCACGCTGACAGTGTCTGAACTTCAGATAAATTGCTTTGAATTCAGAAAAGGAGCCTGGAGAAATAATGGAAATGATATTGCATTTGTTGGAGAAAGGGATAGAACTTTTTATATCTGTTGCCTCTCTAGATCTTATTTGTATTTCAGGGATCAAACATTGATTTGTTATCTGTTCTATTATTATTTTTTTGTATAGGAACCCCTATTGTTTCCCTAAGAGATGAAACAGTGCTGTCAATTGCCTTGGCACTGACTGGTTAGAGAATTATGTGGTTTTCAGACATGAGATATTTCTTCTTGGTAGCTATCCAAGGTGACCCATAGCTAAGTCTCAGGTCTTGTTAAAAAAACCCAACACAAAAAACCAAAACAGAAATGCAAGAGAGGGAAACTGGAGCAATAGATAATAATTTCAAACTTACTCTTTCTCTCAATAACTTACCCAGCAATTCAGTTTATTTTCTGTGACATCTACACTGAACGGAATTCTCTTCTATTTCTTGTCAATTTCTTCACCAAAGGCAGTTGTGCTTTTTAAGTTCACTGTAACTGTCTGATGATCTGGTCCAGAAAGACTCAAATATTAATTGCCTTAACTCCATAGTTTACTTTTTGATACATCTTTGAAAAAGCGGTTGTAGCTTTTTGTAATATTTTCTGTTGTTTGGTTCCCTGTTTGATGGAAGCTCCTTGCATGGATGTTGCTTATGAGTCTCCTCAGAGAGTCCTTGGTAATAAGTGAACTAGTATTCTCCAGACGCATCTTATTACAATCTACAGAGGAAGTGCAGAAGGCTGGGAAACTTCCAGACTGCATTGGAAGAGAAGCTGCAGCAAAGCTTATGTAATAATGGTGTGTAATCCTTTGTATCAGTATTGTGAGCTTGGTGCTGTGCTTTCCAGATTATACAGAATCATAGAATCATAGAACAGTATGGATGGGAAGAGACCATAAAGATCATGTATTTCCAACCTCCTTACAGTGAGCAGGAACACCTTCCACTTGATCGAACTGTATACTTACATACATCTGTGTATGTATGTATGTGTATGTATGTATACATATTATTGTTGCTTCATTTGAAAATACATAATCTGTTAATTATAACTACTTTTTCTGTTTTGTAGACTATACTGTAGATATTAAAATTTACTAAGATATAAATGTTTATAGAGGCGTGCATTGCTGGTAATACCAATACACAATATTATTGATGGTAGAATAGTTCATCCAGCGTAACATATGAACTTCATATAACACTTCTATGGAAAGAAGGAAACTAAATTATGAACAAAAATTCTAGCCACTCTACACAGAAATGAAATTTAAAATACCACATTATGTACAAAGGGAATGGAGAAACTGTTCTTACACAACTTCTGATGTGGGTGGATTGGCACTAAAATTTACCTTTATGAGTTGGGTGAATACAGCACGTCTTTTTGTTTCCACTATAGTGGAAAACAAAACAAAAAGAGTTTAGATATTACTGTAGGCCCACTGGAGTGTGAACTGCATCTTTGTCTGTGTGCTGGGGGTTCAGGAAAGATGGTGAATAGGTAGCCTGTCCTTTTGTTTGATTTACACAAGCATTCAGGAAGCTTTGGGTGCAGGATGGTGTTTTTCATCCATTGCTTCAAGAAAGAGAGATTTTAAATCTTCTTTGAGTTTATTTTAGCTTGAAATTCAGTATGACAGTAAACTTCCTGTAATCCAATGTTTATTTCTATTTGTATCTTAAAATAATTCTGCAGCTTAAAAGTGTTCCACTACAAGAAGTCCCCTGGTTTTACTTTTTGGGGACAGATGGAGAGAATTTTACCAGTTTGCACTGTTAAGTTTTCAGCCCACTTAGCAATTTTTCCAACTCAAAAACATGATTATATTTTCACTTATAAATATGAACTATTTAATCACCTGTTTCTAATAAAATTAATAATTCATGCATTTTAAAATGTCATAAAAACTGGATAGGGCTATTATCGAGACTGAATTGATTCACAGGATTTATTTATGAGTATAAATTGTGGGTTATCTTCATGAATTCTTATTCTAAGAATGGTTGATTATATGTTTTTGATGTGCATTACACCATATGTGGCAGTCAAGTTATAGAAAGTGAAGTCAGATTGTGGTACATTTTGGTTAGGATCAATGTGTGGTGTAAGTAGAACTCACATAAAAATGATACAACCTCTTTGCTGAAGAAGGACTGTTAACAAGGGTTGTGTAAACTCCTGGCTAAAGTGAGATAGTGAGTTAACAGCGTGTGAAAGACTCTCCATACAGTGATGCGTAGGTGTTTGGGTGCCTGTACACTGAACAGTTTGTCTGTGAGTGAATGTGTGTGTATACACACAGTAATTAATGATTTACTGGAATATATACACTATTCGATTACTCTGAAAAATGTGCTACTCATTTAATCAAAAACAATATTCAGACATTCAGGACTCTTTCACTTGGAATTCAGCTCAAAACTCTGTCTTTGTAATTTTGATTCTTCAAGTCGTGCCAGATCATGATCCATGATTCAATGTATGTTTCAGATCTTTTATTTCCCAAATGAGTTCAGGCCTATATTCTGGAATCAAGTCTCCTTTATAATTATACACAGACATGGTTAGGATTTATTTGTCCTTTTATTTGCCATTTACTTGATTTACAATTCTTAACTTATGAAGCTTTACAAAAAGAGGATATTTAAATGGTTTGAAACACTTCAGATCTATCTGCATTTATTCAGTCCCTCAGAACTAAATGATAGCATCCACACTGATACTCTTTATGTTTTCCCTTGCTTTTCTTTTGTTCAACCATTCTCTATGTTGTTTCCATTTTTCATCTGGCAGCAGTGAAACATAATAATAATCTACTGACATTCACAGTTATGCACTGAAGAAACAGTCACAAGGTTATTCAAGAGTAGATCTTACTAGGCTGACATACACTGAAACCTACTCTTTCTTGATAGACTGTATAGGCTGGAGGAAATATTGCAAAGTGTTTCTCTCCTGGAATACAAACCTAAGGTACTGAGAGCAGAAATCAGCCCTCAACATGCACATCAGAAAGGTGAGGTGAGGGAAAAGCAAGGTAAAAGAAAAGGCATGGCCAGGAAAGGCCAAGCAAGGCCAGGTGAGGCAAGGCAAAGAAGGGCAAGGAAAGGTAAGGACAGGCAAAACAAGGAAAGGCAAGGCGAGGAAAAGACAAATTACTTTGTCTTCTGAGACTTAAACATGGAATAGGCCATGACTGTATTTTCCGTTATTGTCTAGAGTCTGGTCCATTTCCATTGCACCTGCTCAGAAAAGGGTTTCTAAATCTATTTTGGAAAAAGAAACCAATGTGCAATGGCTCATTAAGAATAACGCTGGCGTTAGGAGCTTTATTCTAAAATAAAAAGTATACCTATGGTATGAAAACCTAGTCCACCATAATACAGAATGAAAGGAGGCTAGTGATATCTCACTACCCCTCACCACAAGAAGGATGTTGATGCTCTGGAGAGTGTCCAGAGAAGAGCAACGAAACTGGTGAAGGGGCTGGAGAACAGGCCTTATGAGGAGCGGCTGAGAGAGCTGGGGTTGTTTAGCCTGGAGAAGAGGAGGCTGAGGGGAGACCTCATTGCTCTCTACAAATACCTGAAGGGAGGTTGTAGAGAGGAGGGAGCTGGCCTCTTCTCCCAGGTGTCAGGGGACAGGACAAGGGGGAATGGCCTCAAGCTCCGCCAGGGGAGGTTTAGGTTAGAGATTAGGAGGAAGTTTTTTACGGAAAGGGTCATTAGGCACTGGAATATGCTGCCCAGGGAGGTGGTTGATTCGCCTTCCCTGGAGGTGTTTAAGTTACAGGTGGATGAGGTCCTGAGGGACATGGTTTAGTGTTTTGTGGGAGTGGTTGGACTCGATGATCCATTGGGTCTCTTCCAATCCGGTGATTCTGTGATTCTGTGATTCTGTGATCTCTGTAGATCATTATCATTGGATGCAATTTGAGGCTGTAATGAACCCTGAAATATTATGTAGCTTGCCATGTGAAGAGATTTTGCATGCTTATGAAAAAATATCTAAGTATCCACAATACTTCAGACACTAGAGGATGCCTCAGGCCATGCTTCATTCTTCCTAGCCATGCATTGTGCATCATATCTTACTATTTAATGTTAAATAATGCATCCAATGTATAATAGTAAAATTAATTAAGCATATTGTGCTATTGTTTCTCCTGCCAGAGATCTTAATAGTGCCTAATACTTTGAAGCACAACAAAAAGATCCTTTGATTTTAACTTCAACTGAAGCCTGAAATGGATCACAGGATAAGTAGAAACTTCTGGTTTAAAATCTTTATTAGAAGTATTACAAATAATCACTCATTCCACTGACAGGTTGCTCCAAATAGGTTTTTTTTTTTTTTGTGGTTAGATTCCAAGAGTAGAAAGGCTAACTATCTACTGTAAAGAAAATACGCATCAGAGGAAAGATGAATGAAAATTAAATGTTAATAATCTTAATAAAAAATGTGTGTAAGAATAAAGCTGCAGCATAATACCTAGGGGAAAGTGTTGCATGCCTCCTAGTGTTGTGTAGACCTCAATCAGATGAAATAGACGGTATTCTCATGACATGTGCTTCTATTCCTTCTCCTGCAATGCAACTATCTGAAGGAATTTTCTAAATATTTAATAACTGAGTTTGAATATGATAAGTTGAACCAAAGCAGCATTTTATTTGTGTTTTCATATCTGTTCAAAGTATTTTCCAGTCATTTCACAACTCCTTCCCCCAAATTCTATAGGTCAAGCTGGAACTGGACAAAATAAGTAAGCAAATTTTTATATTCTTGTAGCTAGTTTCTAAGAAAATTCTATTCTTTCCTCTTATTTTTTTTTTTTTAAATTAAGCTTAAGGAGTTGAATAGGGTTTTTTTTTTTTTTTTAAGAAGCCATCCTTCAGGAGTACTAGAATAGTAGAAAATTTCTCCAAAGCCGAAGAAATCCATTTTTATAAACTCCTACTAATAACTTTGCTTTTACAAGTAAGATTATGCTGCGCAAAAGCAAGACATAAGTTATGGAGTCACACTAACAACTCCTTCGTATAAAGCAGATGGTCAGGTAAAACATAGAAGAAAAAGCAATTGGTGTAGGTGAAAATGCTGAAAAATATACAAGCAAACAATTCTGGTTAACATACACTTCACAACTTAGTAGAAACCCACGCTGACCAACATTGGTTGGCACAAGGTGAATACTGAGAGGTATAGAAGAGAGGCACGTATTTATAAAGGAGTATAGGTACAGGCAGTACTCATGTGGTAAAATCTTGAATTCCAGAATGAGAAAATGTATTAATTTTTTATGCAGTTTTAACTGTTTTCTTACTCCTGCTCATTTATCTATGTTTTCTGGATTTGTTCACATTGCAAGCCAGAGTTGGAACGTAACTTTGAAAAGTTATTACTGCCTGTCTAGTCAGCTCACTGCATGACAAAATGGGTTAGTTTAAGCTGCCCAAGCATTGAATTGTACAGATTAATCTCATGATATTTCTGTGAGTAAAGATGCTCTGCAATAATGCCTAGTTGGTCTCCGGGAGTCTGCCTTTCAATATCGTTTACACACCTAAAGATACAGACAGACATCTGGTGGGATTTTCTTTGGCTCTGAGGCATCAAAATGAAAGGATTTAGGTGTCCAGTGCTACAAATTCTGCAGCCCTTATCTGTCCTTACCTGCATATTTAAGAACAAAAGTTTTAGAAGTATTTAGAAAGCTACATTTCTTCACAGGAAGGTAGAAACAGTGGGAGAGGTGAGACAAAAGAACAGGTGGTGTTCTTTGAATTTAAGTGGTATTTATTCAGCAGTTAATTCTATGCTTTCAGAGGCTCATTGGCATGGTCTTTTCATTGCTTCAATGAAATATCCTGTTTAAAAATGGAATATATGATTCTTCATTCTTAACCTCTATACAAGTCCTCAACATAATGGAGGAAGTGGAAGCTAAAGGTAGAAATAACGCTAATGTATAATGTCCATGTGTATGTCCTGATCTTTACTTAATGACGTGTCATTGGTACTACCTGATTTAAATGAGCTAAGTATCTTGCTCCTAAATATGTTTGTTTATGTGATTTTGGTGGCTTCATTTCAGGCACAATGTGCTGAATTTGGAGAGCTGTTCAGTGGAAAAGTCTTGAAACCTACATGACAGAAACAATCATCCCCACTCTCAAATAAACGCATCAGTAAGTGAGACTAGTTTGAGGAAGTTTTACTGTAGAGAATTCTGTTTTTCCCCTTTTGTGTTTGTACCTCAGAAATCTGGGTATTTTTTCTACTGAAATTGCCACCAGGCAACCACTGTAATGAAAGAAGTTATCATGAAGGGTACACTTTTCTCATTCTCTGAAACACAAAGGCCTACAGTCAACACTCTTTTTTACGATTTAACATTTATCTTTTGTTTATTTCAAAAGACAATTTTACATTTCATTAGGTAGAACAATAGACCATCAGTCTTATAGGCAATTACAGGGTAGAACAACATCATACAGTGTATTGAGGCTAAATGTGAAATGCAGAAAGTAACAAAAACATAAAATACCCTCTTGTTGAAGAGTTTTTAATCAATTCATAGAATAGAATAGAATAGAATAGAATAGAATAGAATAGAATAGAATAGAACAGAACAGAACTGAACTATTTCAGTTGGAAGGATTCTACAATGATCATCTAGTATAACCGCCTGACCAGTTCAGGGTTAACTAGGTTAAAGCATTTTGCTAAGGGCATTGTCCAAATACCTCTTGAACCTAGACAGGTGCAGGGCATTGATATCTTTCTAGAAACCTGTTCCAGGGTTTGACCACCCTCCTGGTAAAAAAAGTGCTTTACCATCTCTAAACTTCTGTTTTGCACCATTCCCATAAATCCTGTGACTGGATATCAGGGAGAAGACCTCAGTATCTCACGAAGAAGCCATAGACAGCAATGAGGTTGTCCCTCAGCCTTCTTTTCTCCATATTAGACAAGCCCAAAGTCCTTAGCTGCTCCTCATAGCACATTATTTCCCTCCCTTTCATCAACTTTGGTGTCTTCCTCTGAAAGCAGTCAAGGAACACAACATGCTTCTTATGTTGCGGGGCCTAGAACTTTGTGGATGTGTATATAAATATACATAGTTATAAAAAATCTCACCTTTTTCATATTGTGAAATGTGCTGTGCAAATAGTTCTAGTAGTGACGGCACAGTTAATGTGTGGCAGGCAGGAACAAGAGCATATTTCATACATTTTCTTCCTTTTTCCAAAATACCTTGAACAACTCACATAGAATAGAGTATAGTTAAGTGGTGGCTATTACTTAATACTGACAAGTTTTTTTATTTCTATTAAAAGGGCATTCTTTTTTCATCAGGGCAATTGCAGGCCAAAAATGTTTTTGAGGTTTGATAATTAGGAAAAAAATCCTGAGAGCTTACTAGTTTAGAAGTTGGGATCCTCCAGAATGCATATAAAATCTGTAGTATTCAGTTCCACCCCACCCTACCCCATCCTCCGCTAGTTTTTGGCTGAACTCTGAAAATCCCCTCTGAAGAAAAAGCTTGTAATTCTTAATGTCTAGTCAAGGTGACATGACATTTCCATTTTGAATTTAGAAAAGTAGTGAAGAGCATGCACTCTGCTTGCTGTTATACTTTAACAATACTCTCTGTTTTACTTCTCTCCTCAGAGACTGTCTCTATTGTCTTGTTTTCTCTCTAAATTTTCACCTTACTCCTTTTAAAGACCACATTGCTACTACTTTTAAATATTCCTTTGCTAAATCAGGTTAAATGAATAAAATCAAAACAAATTTCTTGACTTTTGCTTTTGAAAAAATCCCTAACAGTTGTGATTGCCATTATTCAGTCTAGGGTGTTCTTGAAGAACGTACATAAATGGGCTTATTTGTCACAGAAAAGTACTACTTACTGCAAGTAAAACATGCAGTAACGTTTTTAACTGTGTGAGTAATTACATGAGAAATGTCACTGAAATTGAGCATGTGTTCAGGTGCTTTTCAGGACTTAGGCTTTTATAAATTTCATTTTTTTCCCCTTCTGTATCTCTTGTACCAAATTGTGCATTCTTATTATTTCAAAAGTAGAGACTTAGATATATATTTTCAAAGAAATTTAGTAGATGTGCTTGGATATTTTTGAGTACTTCACAAGGTGTTACCTCCAAGTGTTTATACACTTTGGAAATCTCTGTCATCCATAACAAAATATGTTTATTATTTGGTAGTTAAGTGCATATAATCCTTTTTAAACAATGAAGAACTCCATATAGCAGTAAGGCTCCAATGCAGGATTGATCTAAGTATTTAATGACAGTACTCCATGGCTTCTTACTTGCTTACAATATAATTGTCTGAAGAAATATCAGAATGAGAAAAAATGAAAGGGAGGAAAAAACCCCCACATTACACAGAAGAAAAGATAAAAAAGGCAAGTTAATTTAGCTAATTAACTCACATAGTTATTCTCAGGGTTAAATAAGGGGAATAAAAGCTTCAAGGAATAAAACCACGACAAAGAACACCCCAGGCCCATCCATCATTCCCATGGCTGTCCTACCTCATCTGGTTGGTCTTGGTACCTGTAAGTAGATGCCTTTAAGTGTCAAGTGCTCCCCTCCACAGTCCAGAGTAGTAATAAACTCATCAGGTTCACTGTAGGCAAGAGCAAAGGCACCACAGGCAAACTGTGCTAAATAGGACCCTTGCACTTGTCTTTACTTGGAGGTTCTTGAGCTGCTGGCAGATCTTGGACACTATCTGGGCTAATGATGCTTATAGTCATATTAAATGCTATTTTCAGTCTTGCTTGTGCAGCCAAAGGAAGAAGAAAGGTGGCTTAGAGTAATTCTTTCCTCACCATGCCTCCCCTTGCCACTCCTGTCTCAAACTCTTGTGTATTCCTGAGCACCTGGTTCTTCTGAGGTTTAAGTATTATATAAACTGAAATTATGCAAATTAATTTTTTAAGTTATAGGCAATAGAGCATAGCCATAGCTCAGAAATGGAAAGATTTTGTATCTTTCCTGTGATTTTGTTTAAATATGTGGGCATTGAAAATTTGATCTGGTATCTTCCCTGCCTGTTATAAAAGGGTAGAAACCCATAAAGGAAGAAAACACACGCAATAGCTCTAGACATCTGCAGAGCTTCCAGACTTTGCTAGTTTTATGGAGATTGGCCAAAGACTAGGGAAGCTAGAATCACAATTAAAACCATGTGTCTGTGCATGAACTAGAAGGAGAGTATGTCACAAGTGATGACAAAGAGAAAGCAACCAGTGAATAACATAAAATACCCAAGAAAATTCAACAAATATGAGCAGGGACGCCTAACTCTGTGAATAAAAAATAAGGCAGGGAGAGATAAGAGTGGTCTTGTGGGAATGAGACAAGATCATCTGTAATACAAATTTGTGCACGGCAGAAAAACTTCAAAACCAGAATGATGTTACCCAACTATAAAACTTCTAAACCTTCCTGCTATGAGACGTTTCTTCCTTTCTCCCAGTACTTTGTCAAGACAGATGAATCATAGTGCACTTACTCCAGCTAAAATAAACCTTGAATTTTAAAGCTTCAGTACTTTTACATTTTTTTTTCCTCCTGGATTGTCAAATGGGAAGATTTATGCTTACTGAGATTAATGTGCAACCAAACTCAAGTATTCATAGCTGAATATTTGTCATTTTGAAAAAACAGTAAATAACCAGCAAGGTAAATGTATCTTTGTAATCCTTCAGGCTAATGGTTTGGGTTCTGCTTTTTATTTTAAATGAGTGGGATATAGTTGCAGGCAAGCAAAATTACAGGGACAGCTAAATGGCCATACAGTATCGAACTGTGAATTTTCTCTCTGATACAAACACAAGATAATAGGAGGTGAAAGGTGACTTGTTACTGCCTGAATAAATGAGAACAATGTATTTGGAAAGAAAAGGGAAGAGAAATAACAGCAGTAACTTAAGAACTGGAAATAAAGTAAAAGTTATTTTCTATTTTGACTGAAAATGAGAGAAAAAAGAGAGGCAAACTTTGGAAGAGATCAGCCACACAATAGAGAGTATATTTGGCCTGACTTTTAATGAAAAAAAACTCTAAATCAAGTTTAAAAATACTGTTTAATATAGTTCCTTTAAGGATCCTCTTACAGAAATCATGCCAAATGCCGGAAACTACAGGAAAACCAGATTTAATGAGAAAATTGTTTTTGAGGATGGGACCAAGCCTTCAAACAAGACTGAATGGTGTCTCTCACCACAGAGTTTCTCTCCTGATTGGTTGTAGGATATTATCACAGCTCTCCCAAGCTATCTGAAGAAAAATGAAAGAATGCAGTTAATGGGTTAGAAGCCCTGGAATTCTGAGGTGAACAGTATAGCCTAGCCTAGCCTAGAATAGAGTAGAATAGAATATGAAAAAATGCATCAATTGTGCCTTTTCTGGTACAGGCATAGATTAATTGTTTGCCAAGGTCATGTATTGTGCTGAGCTAAACCAAGGGAGAGAGTATCACTGTGCTGCTACAACAGCGTAGTGCTTGGCTGAGTCACTGAATCCCTGCTCCTCTGAGTAGGAAATCAGCCATAAAACAAGATGCTTGTTGCATCATTGCAGATAGTTCGGTGTGTAGAAAAATTTGTTTTTCTCCCTCTGCAAGAAGTGGAGGTTTATATTCATGTGAGAGAGAAGACAGATCTAAAATCAGAAATTTTTCAGAAATAAAAAGAGATTGATAGCAAAAGGACCTGTTTTTTAGGGTGCTAGGGCTTTAGCGCATCATTCTGCATACATATTCACGAGGCAGATCTGCCTCACTTATGCTATTCTACACAGGAGGAAATGATATAGAACTGATTCTACTATGATTGTTATCAGAGCAGATATTTTTCCTTATGATATTTAATATCCTAGCAAACTTGTTATTCATGCAGGCAGTGTGAGCTATTTCTGAATTGAAAAGCAATACAGGGTAACTATGTTATTACCACAGACTTGTCTTTACCAGCTGCATGTGTTATTTAAAGCTAGGTTGTGTGTAAAGAGCTGGGCGTGAAATGGTATGACAAACAAAACTTGATTATATGTCAGACCTTTAAATAAAATAAATTCTGCTTAGTTGAAATGTGCACATGTGAATTAGTCATTTGGTATTTAACTAACATAGTAATCAATTTAAAGACTCCAGACTTTTGAGATTTTATTTATCCATTTATTTTCTACTACCCATCTGGTGTGCATGCCAGAAATGGTAATGCTCTACAGGCTAAATGAGTAAAGTGAAAAAACCCACCAGACTCAATCTATAAGGTTTGCTCTCAGTCTCCCTCCAAAATCCCTTCAGTGGAATTCAAGTTCATTAGTTAATTTTTAAATTTGATAGTAATAACAGATTATCTATTTTTATTATTTAGGGAATATTCAGGGTTTTGGGAGATTATTACAGTGAAGTGCTCGTCGTGCTCCTGTCTGTTTACCATAACACATCAGCTTGACTCAGTAAGGTTTATGCAAATAACTACAACTGATTTTGAGAATAATGTCTTGATAGTAAATGTCCATGGCTCTTATTCCAAGAAACAGAATTAACGATACATAACGTTTTGCAGGATTCTGCCCTGTTCCTCTGAAATTATTTATGGAAACCTCAACCTGTAAATTGAGAGACTTCTACTTAAAAAAAATTAAAACACAGCCGGAGGAATACAGTCCTCCACTTTTACAGTAGCTAATTGCTGGACCACTTGTCTAATGGTGTTGTGGGGGACTGCATATATTTTACACTAAGCAATAATATAAAATCCTGAAATAATCCTTGACCAATCAAATGCCAAGTGAACCAAATGCCTGTTGTATCCACTCTTTTGTTCAGTCAGTGAATATTTAACCATTTTGGATTAAATAGACATTCCATACTCAGGAGAATGGGTGAGAAATATTTTCTTTCACATAAATTAGGCTTCGAATTATTGGTTACGCTTTGAGAAAGGCATGAAGGATTGATACATCAAGAAAAGAAATAAGCAGTTTTTCATTTCATGCCTACACAATTCAACATTGTCCAGCAACAAGTACTCACATACTGAGATGTAGGGTGAAGATTGGAGGAATGATAACTCTATTTTCTGAAAAAGGTTATTCCTGCTTTATTTTTGGAGAGAAAACAGAGTCATGAATCCTGTGTGAAAGCTTTGTTTTCCAGCTACAGTGAATGAGGCATCTGAGTCACAGAAAAGAATGAAGTTTGATTCGCATAGCTGTCCTGTGTATCTTTTGGAGTCTAACATAGGCAGTTCTGAGTTCAGGGATACATACTTAAACTGATATGTGCAATGGCTCTAGCTTTGTGAGTGCTATTTCACTATATTTAGATCCCCTCAGGTGTGGTGTATAGGAATTAAGAGGAATTTAACAAAAAAATAGCTAATGAGTAGTTTCTGTTAGTTGGACGTAATTGTAGTCCTTATAGTTTTAGAATAGCCTAGCAAATATTGCTGAGAAGAAACAGACTTTTCTACTTTATACCAGAGCTACAGAGGTGGAGTAAAGATTTTTCACAACTCTTTCATTCCTTTATTCATCAGAAACTTTATCTGAAACACTTGAACTACTTGAAATTGTTTGATAAGTAATGCATATAGAAGCAAACGATGAATTATTGTGTCAGTCATATTTGATTTCTCGTTGAATACAATTTCTTCCTGCATCAATAACTAGCATTGGATCTTCTATATATACATATATTGAAAAAAAAACCCCATGAGCCACAGTCTTTGGAATAAATTTTCAAAATTGTTACAGACTTTAATTGTTGCTCTGTAGAAGTTTTCTCTGATTTTTATAGGTTAGGAATATCGCTTTTTGAATTCCCTTTGGTTAATGTCGTACAGGATGGATGTATCATAATTTTATATAACATTGTGTGTTGTGCTAAGAGTGATATTAATGGCTTTACAGTTGGGGGATAGAAAAGAATTGTGCATAAAGTGAAGGAACAAGATAGCTCATGAAACAGAAGGAGCCAATTTGTACACTTTGGTGTGTGCCTTGTGCCTGACTTTAAGTAATGAGAGGTAGGCTAAATTCTGTGTCTCACAGCCCTAATAGCCAGTAGAGGAAGGTATGAGGAGCCAGCATTCACTACATCTTTTTGAATGGAGCTGTCGTTGGGGGCCCTCCTACTAATACTGCTCATACTGAAGAATGGAATTTGATGTCCTAGTACCAACCAAATGCCCTGAAATTATTTTGTTAGATGCTTGCTCAAGGACTCATCTTTACATGGATCTCCACACTGTTACCTCAGTGGCAAAATATGTTCAGATAAGGTAATACAGGGAAATCAAGAAAAGTGTTTGTCTTTGTTCAGTGTTGCAAGAATTTATGGGTCTGTGCTCAGAAAAATCTGAAATTGTTCTTTAAAAGAGTGAAACAGCAATTCAATTCAATTCGACAAAGTCCTGCTCTGTGGGTACTTTTTTTCATTATGTCATTTTCATCTATAATAGCCCTGGGACTTTGTTTCTTCAATAGTCTCACACTGTCTGGGATTTAACATTCTATCATCTGTGCAGCAGTTATATGTGTTTATGCAGGAAATACCCACTTAGTACTGACAAATCATGAGGCCAGCCAGATTTTATAATCAATTATTTGAAAACCTTTCGTATAAAGGATACTGTATGAAAGGCACCAATAAAATATTAATGACCCGTGCTTCCGATCTCAAACAGCAGGAACACACACATTCAAGCAGCTCATTTACCTTCTCTGCTAGAGACTGCGGCAACATGAGCACTTCTTCACATTATATTGTATAAAGTGTTTCATTTTCAGCAACACAAAATACAACACAAACTTCAGTAAGGGTCTTTGAATACTAAATGCAGCTCTTTTTGATTAAAACTATATATTATTTACTTGCATAGCACCATCAAAAAGTAATCAGAATATAAGTAGTTCCTATTTGCCAAAGGTATTTAAAAATAGACAATTCTTTGGCTTTGGTTGCATTGTTGTTCACTGTAAATCATGCTGCAGGTAAAATTTAACATATTACATGAAAATCATTACCGGTTTGGGGCTCAGCCATTGCTGATAAGGGCAATAAAAGTAAATTTTCTTCTGCTGCAAAAACTTTTAAGAATTCTTGTAAAAATTTTAATACCAATTAAGTACATACAGAGCACATGAAGCTTATAGCTTTGAGTTGATGGTGAGTGATGGTCATACTTACCATGATAGTTGACATAAAATCCTTTGCTGGATTTTGTGGGTAAGCGTGTCTGGCTGAAGAAATAGGTAAAATAGTACAAGGTGGTGCTAGATCAGACAGAGGTTCAGTTTAGCTCCCAAGAGCCACAGCTGCTGGTGCTCTGTTTAGGCTGTTACGAGACTCATTCATATATGTTAAAATGACCAGAGAGCCTAGAAATAGAATAGTGCTTTTATTTTGCATGTGGGCATGTTGGTTGACTCTTTGATTTACTTCCCCCATGCCACTTCCACTGTTGTGTCAGCCACAAGGCAGATGAACATTGTGACACAATGAGTATCCCTCGAGCTATTACACTGTTAAGAGCATACTGGATTCTCTTGGAATTTTTCTTAAAAGTTAACTAAGAATAAATTACATTCTTTTTCCGTGGTTTTCCTTTGCTTTGTCGATTTTTGACTGTCCATGTACTTATTAGGTCATAGCTTTATTTTTTTTTTCTTAAAACTCAACCAACTACAGCTGCCCATTAATAGCAGGAGAGAAGGACATAATTCCACTGGCTTTTATACCACTAAATAGATATTTTTGGACTTAAGTGCTTTAATCATGTGGAAACCAAAACTACTACGTATGACGAAATTCACTGGCATTGAACTATTTAAAGAGCAAGGCAGGTGGGATAGACAAGATGTTCCCTGCTGCAACAACAAGTAAGCAGTATTGAGGTTTCACATTTCACTGCATTTTGATTAGTTGGCAACATATAATTGGTCTCTGTAGAAACTGCTGTGCTTTCCTATTTCTTATACCTAGCAGCTAGCTCAAATATAACATCTGGAGAGTTGCCATCTTGTGCCTCAGCCCAGGAGGTGTTTAGATATGGCAAAACATAGAGGTAAGTGCTTTGATAACTCTCTTTAGATGGCATGAATGATCATAATTATGGCTTTTGAATATATGTACAACCTTATAGTACATAATTTATGTATCTAGTACTTACAAAACCATGATGTCCGAGAGGTGAAAGAGGTATCCTGTCTACTTTACTATAATAATTCTAATACTGAGAAGTGAAAAATGGAGTACAAGAAACAGAGAAAACATGGAAATATATAATAAATATAATATAATATAATA
>WAAB01021687.1:225448-259385 GCA_013389865.1 Piaya cayana | reverse complement strand
CAGCCTCCTCTTCTCCAGGATAAACACCCCCAGCTCTTTCAGCCATTCCTCATAAGGCCTGTTCTCCAGACCCTTCACCAGCTTCATTGCTCTTCTCTGGACTCGCTCCAGAGCCTCAACATCCTTCTTGTGCTGAGGGGCCCACAACTGCACACGGTATTTGAGGAGCGGTCTCACCAGTGCTGAGTACAGAGGGAGAATAAGCTCCCCCCATCTGCTGGTCACACCATTTCTGATCCAAGCCAAGATGCCATTGGCCTTCTTGGCCACCTGGGCCACTGCTGGCTCATGTTCAGTTGCTGTCAACTAACAAAGCCAAAATCACACCCATTTGCATCTACTGCTTTAATTTACTCTTGACTTTGTAGTATAATTTTGATTATTGTCAGATAAGAAACACAATCCGTAAGAAACAGACAGGTTGTACCTTCAACGAACCTCTGCTTTCTCAGCTCTCACCCTTTGCCCCAAAATGTGTATTGAAATAGATATGCAGTGAAAAGTTAACTGAAAAGATAATAATTAGAAAAAAACAATTTGGATAAAAATTAACACTCAACTAACAAAAATTTACAGCTTAATACATTTCTAAATTTAGAAATGAATGAAACATAGTAGGGTATAAAAGAGATAAAATGAAAAAGGGATCACTAATGAAGGAGAAAATTGAGCCTTGGCAATATGGGTGACCATGGAAACACAACCAATTCTACATTGTTAGGACAGCATTAAGGTAGAAAGGTATATGGTCAAAGTGAAGAACATCCTTTATATTTTCTTTCGATACTAAATTCATTCAATGTTTTGTCTCTCTCTAGCATTGTTAGACCATGCTGAACTGCTTTTTTATAGGTCATTGTCTACCCAACAAACATGAGAGAGGAGATGGAACTGAACTGGGCTATGGTAAAATGGAAGATGATAAATGGAAAAAGAGGGAGGGTAAAAAAGTGGATTTTTTTTTTTTTTGGTCTCACATTTGTAGATAGTATGCCAAAAATACTGACTGGTAGAGGAGCTGCTGTACATTTTAATGATTCTGAAATCCTGTTTACATTGCTGTCAGTAGCTGTTCTGTTATTTATCTCATTGTTTTGGATGTGGAATAGCATGGTGTCAGGATCTAGTCCCACCTCATTTTTAATAAACATCACATTGTATACATGACAAATGAAAAGTTCTCTTTTTTTGATATCTACTCTTGGTTGGTGTTGGTTGGTTTGTTGGGTTTTGTTTGTTTGTTTTGTGAAGCAGCTGAAAGGGAACATTTAGTGCTAATAGATGAACTAGTTTTCTAAGGATATGTGTATAATAAAATGCAGGGACCAATGAGCAAGAGTCATAGAATCATAGAATCATAAAATCACTAGGTTGGAAAGGACCCACAGGATCATCAAGTCCCCCAGGTCCTTCTCCTCCAGACAGCTTTCCAGCCAGACTTCTAGTCTGGAGCTGCTCAGGGTTGTTGTTCCCCAAGTGCAGGACCCGGCATTTGGCCTTGTTAAACCTCATGCCATTGGTCTCATCCCAGCAGTCCAGCCTGTTCAGATCCAGAATTGTGTGTCCATTTTTCTTCTGGGAAGGTGGAAGACAAACACAGAGCTCTGCTTCTGTTTAACCCATCTAGCTGTTTCAAATCATTTATATATTTTTATTGCCATGAGCACATAAAAAGGAAAGGCAAGGAATGAATTGGAAAAACTAAATGTGGACAGGTTTGGAAAGACTCAGTCACAATTTAAAGATCATTGCTTACTGTCCCCCACCTTGGATGAAAAACAGCTAAGAGGAAAACTGTTTCTTCTATGCGGATCTGTATCTATACTGATATTGTGGAAATTTGACACTGTCCTCTAGGTATTAATATTATTTTTTCACAAGTAAGTTATGAAATACTACACATGTAGAGTGATAAAATAGTCTTTATATCAGAAATAAGAGAATAGTAGTATATTTATTGGCTAGTAGCTAGACTTTTGCGGAAAATGGTGGAAATCAGCTTTGTCAGTTAGGAAGGAGACCTGCAACAAACAATATGTTTTCTTCTATGAGGACCAAAATGGAGTTTTGATATCAGATTAGATTAATTCATGATGTTTTGTGACATTAGGAAAAATATATGTGAAGTGTTGAATGTTTATTTAAAAAGAGTGTGCTGGGCTAAAAGGAAGGGCAAGCAAATTTGGATGTTGAAGGAAAAATGAAGTGTGATAGAAAAAAAAACCTGGAATGTAGCTGTAGAATGTATAAAAAAGAAAGACTTGCAGAAAAAAGCACATTTGTGAAAATACAAATATGAAATCATTTATATCCTGTTGACACTTCAGGTTCCTAGATATTAGTGTGACATTGACTGTCAATCTTGCACCGACATAGTGCTTCCTTTCTGCTTATTAAAATGCTGTTTGAACATAATTACTTCATTTGAATAATTTTAATTATTTGTATCGTAAAGCAGCTAGTCCTGTGAAGAAATAAGTTCTTCTGAAAATATCAAATCTAATCACTTGCTACTTTTAGGAAAGTGCATATCTAAGCCTAGACCACAAGCTACTCTATTTTATAGAATCAAAGAATCAGAATAGTTAGTGTCAGAAGGGACTTTAAAGATCATCTCGTTCCAACCTCCCAGCCATAGGCAGGGACAACTCACTGTATCAGCTCTTCCAGTGTCTCACTATTCTCACGGTGAAGAAATTCTTTCTAAAATTCTTCCTAAATTCTTCCTAAAATATTGTTAAGAAGTTTTGTAGAGTTTGTCATAATATGTGGGACTGGAACTTATTTGTTGAAAGTTCTATAACCATAAGTAAAGAAGCAGAAGGAGAAAATTATAAGTGAGAAGCCCTGAAACACAGCTTAAGAGAAGATGCTGAGTGAAAGTTGGGATAAAGGGAGAAAAGTTGAGGAACTGGAACTACAAGTATTTCAAAACACGAGACACTAATTATATTTTCACAGACTTCACACACCTACATAAGAGAGCCTTTACAGGATTCTGCTGTAGAACATGTTACGTCTCAGATTTGCTCTTCTCTCCTGAGTCAACATAAATAAATAAAAACAAATCCTAAAGAAAACCTCTTCTGCTTATTTTTCTTTTATTACCTTTTGAACTGGTTTGGTTTGGGCTTTACTATTTATGGATGATCCTTTTAATGATATAGTTGATTATTTTAAGGAAATGTTGTACAAACTGCTTTCAGGCTACAAACTACTCAGTATCGCAGAGGGAAATCCTCAGTGCAACCTGAAGCATTGGAATGTTGTAAGTAGTAATGAGTAAAACTGAAAAATAATGCCTTTCTCCTTTGGATCAACTCACTAGGTTATGATTTTCCTAACAAATTAGGGAGGATAGTTTACAATCCTCCTGTGTATCATGAACAGAAAAAAGAAATATAATAAAAATATTGGGTTTTTTGGTCATATGGTTTAAACAATTTAATCTCTAGACCTAAATGTCACAGGTGTAATTTTGAATGCGATATATGTATGTACATTTGTAGATATATCTTAATTATCAAATTTACTTTTTTATACTATGTGGAAACTTGTGTTGATTTTAGTTTGCCTAATGTATTTAAATTAGTAATAGCTATGGGAGACAATTCACTTGGTTTCAAGAAGAGGTGCATCACACAATAAATATGATGATGGTTAATGGGATATGAAATGTGTCGTATTTTCACAGAAAGGAACACAGAGATATTAATATTAGTCACATCTATTAACATACTAATATATTAGTATAAACAATCTCAATATAATTAATTATTATTAATATATTTGTACTTATTAATATAATTGTTATTGATATTGCTTTTGCTGTACTGCGTGTAAATAATGTTCATTACGTTCTGAACCTTATACAGTGACTTGAGAAGGGCAGAACTTATTTCATTAACTTTAGATTTATCATGATTTTGACTGCAGCTGAAATATTTTATCCTGTTTCATTTATCCTCTGCTGCCTTTCAGAATATTGAAGGAGTATTTCTTTGCCTTTAGTGATGGAATTATACAATTGTCTTATAAGTTTTTTTCTCTTAGTTTTATTTTTGCATAGTAACAATTTGTATACAATGATAGTTAAGCAGTGAGCATCATGTGAATCTAAAGCACTTAATTGATTGAGATATAGGGGAACATGAATACTTGTGAAATTTAAAAGCTCTTAGGGTGTTGCATGTCTCAACCTCACTTAGGAGAAAGCCATGGTATGTGTATGGCACTTTACTGCTGCATGATTAACGCTGTTGTCTTCTGGTTTCTTAGAGAGTTACTGGTCAACAGCCTTTGGAACCAACCTGGAATTTTGGGGCATTATTTGCTTTAGTTCTTAATGTGTTCTGACAATGATAAACCATTAGTTTGTTCCTTAGACATATCTTGTATGTGTAAGTAAATATTAACAACGTACAGACATTTTACTTATATTCATCCTTCTTTTTAACAGAAAGAGTTATCTCAGCTGCTGGCAGTGTAAGGAATTAATCCAACAATCCATATTTAAATCAATAATATTCGGTAGTCATTTCACAATAACTGCAGTGGTAACCAGAGTTATATCTGATGCAAAGCCTAGTATACTGCATTAAAATTCTTTGTATAGTGCAAGACTTTATTAAGAAAGAAGATTTATGTACTGTAAGATTGTATTAATTTAGCTAAAAGTGATACTATGGCTCCTGAATTTAGCATAGAAACTTCTTTTATCTCTAGCGGTTTTGGACCATTATAGACCTGCCTGCTCAAACAGTTGAACTGATTTTTATTGTGCAATGATGTGAAAACATTTTGACTATTAACAGCATTGAATAATTGAGGTAACTTGCAAAAAACCTCCAATCCACAGACATGCAAATGGGGAAGAAGCAACACAAAGAGAAATGTTGAAAATTGACTTATTCTTCAGAAGAAAATAACAAACTGTTAAGTATTCATCTGAATTATTTTGTAGATGTAATGCAAGCTTGGCTTTTTAGAGTCAATGTTAGCAATGTACACTAGAAATTTGGACTGAACACAAAAATCTGCATTTCATAAGAGCCTCTGCTTTATGTTCAAAAGTGTGAGATCACAATCTTAACTATGTATAATCAGCCAAAAAAAATTATAAATTATTCAGAGAGAGACCAAATAGTTTTACCTCCAGAGTTATTTATTAATATTCTTTCTTTTACCAAAAGATACTCAGTGTTATTATTTGAGATAGATTTACAGAAGTAAAGAGTCTGTTTTAAAACACCAGGTGAATTACAGCTCTTGTACTTACTAAGATCCTTATTGGATCAACATGAAAAGGCACAGGATACGTGAAACACAATATGAGGAATGCACTTGTCCTATCAAATTTTCTTCTCAGTTTGTCATATGATCAGTTTTTGGCATGTAAAATACTGAGATGAAATTAATACCTCTGTTTTCATAGGCTGTGATTCTTCCCCTCTGCTCTGGATTTGTGAGGCCATACCTGGAGTATTGCATTCAGCTCTGGAGAACTCCACAGAGGAAAGACATGGATGTGTTGTAACACCTCTCCTCTGAAGGAAGGCCAAGAGAGATGTCATCGTTCAGCCTGGAGAAGAGGAAGTTGTAGGAGGACCTTAATGTGATCTTTCAAAACTCAAGAGAAGCTTGCGAGAAAGATGGGAACAAACATTTTAGCAGCTCCTGTAGGGAGAGGACAAAGGGTAATATTTTTAAACTAAAAGAGAGTAGTTCTAGGACATGTATAAAGAAGAAGTTTTTTTACAATGAGGGTAGGGAAACACAGGAACAGGTTACCAGAGAGGTGGTAGTTGCCTCGTCCCTGGAATCATCTTG
Source organism: Piaya cayana (assembly GCA_013389865.1). Lineage (NCBI taxonomy): Eukaryota > Metazoa > Chordata > Aves > Cuculiformes > Coccyzidae > Piaya > Piaya cayana. Next base: position 253,556 of record WAAB01021687.1, on the reverse strand, counting down.
GTTTTAATAAGAAATTGCATGACAAGCAGGGAGGTTCTTCTACCCCTGTACTCGGCACTGGTGAGACCACTCCTTGAATCCTGTGTTCAGTTCTGGGCCCCTCACCACAAGAAGNGACATTAGGAAAAAAGATTTTCACAGAAAGGATCATTAGGCGCTGGAACAGGCAGCCCAGGGAAGTGGTTGACTTTCCTTCCCTGGAGGGGTTTAAGTGTGGGTGGATGAGGTGCTGAGGGGCATGGTTTAGAGACTGGTGGGAATGGTTGGACTGGATGATCCAGTGGGTCTCTTCCAACCTGGTGATTCTACAATTCTATGATTTTGTATCTCGAAGAACACTTTTATGTTTGCATGATGTGCTAGCTTAGTGAAGTCTGTAATAATCAACTTCACAGCAATGGCTGTAATCCAAGATTATTTTTCAGTGAGTTATTAAACTTTAGGCACAATGGGAGACGACATTTGTAATGACCTTCTGAATTGCTATGTACTCACACGAAGAAGTGCATAATGATGGTGGTGTGATTATTGGGGTCCACACACAGCTCCAAAAGGGTAATTGTGGGTCGGTTGTATGTATAGTATGGTGTTGACACAGCACATTTACAACTGAACCGTAAAAATCTGCATTCTCAGTTTTATTAAAAAGTGAAATCAACTGCATGGTGATGCAGTGTTGACCAAAAACATATGGCCTAATAATAAAACAGAACAGAAAACTACTTTTAAAAACTTAATATAGTGTTCTGTGCAGTGTAGGATACCTTATAAACTTTTAAGTGAACTGTGAAAAATTTAAATTTATTCTCCAACTGTTCCTCAACAGAAATTCTGACCCAAGGTTAGCTGCAACTGTGTTGTGGCAGGCTTCATACAATAAATTTGTCTAAGTTTAGTTTTAAAACTTATATCTAGCTGGTGTTTTTGACTATAACAAAGATAAGAATATTTTTTAAAAAATCAATGAATAAAAAAAATATATATGGAAATGGTTTTCACAAATGTAATATTTCAAAGTTTTATCAAACAACTGCAAAACGTAGAGATTTCTTTCTCTGTTTCTATGCATTCCTATCACCAAACTAATAACTGGTTTGATATTTTATGCCAGACATTTGCACTGAGTACTTTAAAGGAGCAAATCTTATATCTACTAGAACAGTCTGGTTTTCGTTTATGATGACAAACTATGCCAACACTCAATATTTGTGGGCTTCTGCTGAAATTTCTATTTGCAATACTGAAACTACTTAACAAAAAAGAAAAGGATCATAGCAGAGTGTCCAGTAAAATTTTTTGGATCTAGCTCACCAGGGTATTACAGCAAGTGTAGTGCACACAGAGGAGACTGTTGAAAACAAAGTGTGGATTCAGTGATGTCCAGGCTCAAGCTCCTTTAACACGCTTTATCGGCTCTCAGCTGTGCAAACCACACAAGATGTCTCAAAAAGATCCTCCACAAAATACCAGATGCATCACCTTTCTTACTTAAGTCACCACAGTTGGTTATACGTTCTCAGAGAAATTAGACTTGTGCTTTCCATTTTCTTGTATTTCCTCAGACTGACAGTTGTATGTCCTACAGACATCATGTTGTCATAGTACTTACAGCATAACTTCCCTGTCCCCTTTTCTTTCTCCTCTTTATGCTCAGATTCTTTTCCTTTTCATTACACTCCTACTCCCTCCTGACCTCATTGGTTTCTGAGAACAGTGAATATCTCAGAAAGTTTAATTGGTATTTTGGTTCATCTGACATATTGGCACAATTCATGCCAGACCTACCCAAGTTCTATTTTTCCCAGTGTTGGTTCCAGTCCCTACTCAGTATCATCTTCTAACTGTCAACACCATTTTTGCTGAGCTTTTTGAAAGTCATTCTGATGACTTTCTGTGGCAACAGGAATATTTGTGTTATGAGAAGAGCACCAGTGACACTTACATTTGAAAAAGCCTGGCTTTCAAACTGAAGGCTTTTTACCAGGGTGTGTTTGTCAACAGGTTTTGAATTAGGGAGTTCCTTCTAGTAAGTTCAAATTCTGCCAACTGCAATTCCCTCATAATTAGAAAGAGATTAAGCAGCAAGTCTGCCAGTGCATAATATTTACTGATGTAACTGGGAAAACAGGCCAAGTTTCAGAATAGACTTGTAGTGGGTTTGCAGGAAGGTTAGGCTAGTAAAGTCCTGTTAAGGATATCTGATGATATACTGATTTAAGAGGACTTTGTACAGTGTTAATGCTCCATCTGTCACTCTCATGACTAGGAGGTGCTGGCAACCTTCCCCAGGCAGTGCTCAGTTGCTGCACCACGGTTGGATGCCAGTAAGTCACAGCAACTTATACGCATTAGTCACTAACACTCACCTATCTATTACTAAAACAGATTAGTTGTCATTGTCATCTACAGTCAATCCAACTAGTCATAGAGACTCTGAGGATTACAGGTGAGCTTAAATCTCATATTTTTATTCCAATATAAACAAAATTTAAATGATGATTTGCACTATCTGCCTGTTAGGCATTTACACTCCCATGCTGATCTTTGAATCCCTCCGTTAATACTTTCTGAGGTCAATCATTTCTACCTAAGTATCAATAATAAGAATTTAAGCAATAATGTTGCACAATAACAAGGCACTATGAAACTGATGGGACAGTCAGTTCTTTTCCCAGATCCTCCCTGGAGACCCTCTCTTAAGAAATGTAATTTTTTTTTCTCCATTAGGAAGCAATTTGTTTATCCACCTCAAAGAAGTGGCATTCAACAGGTCTTGAGGTAGTTCTCTTGAAATAGGCTTCAAACACAGTACCCAGCTGGAAAGTAATACTGGGCAAAAGCTTTTGCTAATGTTCCTGAAGCCTCTTATCCAATACTGCTGGTCTGATATAGAAAGCTGCAAAATCTCTGGCTTCCAAAGATTTGCTTTATTTTCAAAAATTTACTGAAATGTGGGAAAATATTAACCATCAAGAAATCATCAACATCTTTTAGGCATGTGCTTTTTATACATGCATTAGCTAATTAACGGCCTCACAGCAAGTGTATTGAACTCACATATTTTATTACATTACAGTTCAGAAGGAAAATTATGCAGAGATTATTAATTTAGATGCAAAAATCAGCACTTATTTATAGGAAGAAATGAGAGAGGCCAAACTGCAAGTTTCTGTTCATGAAAACCTTGAATATCATCTAAGCTGAGATGAGAAGCAATAAAGGTCACTTGCAGGGACAGAAAATAGTATTCTCCCCACAGTGAAGCAGAAGATCCATGAATGTACAGAGTCTCAGCCATCAATAGCATTGGACTTCTGAGAATACGAAGCCCTTCAGATGTCAAGTCAAAAGCAATGAGAGCAGACGGAGGCCAAAGATATTAGAAAGATGAATTTCAAAGGAAGACAAGCGAGTGTCAGCTCATCAGAAGGAAAGATCAGGTAAATAGTATGAGATGGGCAAATCTGAACAGTAGGAATAAGGACATAAAAACTACAATTTTGGTTTTCTTTAGAAAAAACATTTTTCCATTTTGATAAGTTAAAATGTTACAATAGTCTTTCCTCATGCTTTTCTCCTTTCAAATAAAAAAACCAAACCCCTTCAGTTGCTCTTTTACATTTTAGAAATTTCACTTATTTTGTCAAAATGCATCTCTAACTAAAAATAGTGACTATCAATACCATAAAAATAGCTGAATTATCCAGAGAGGTAAGGTTTTCACTTTTTACTTTCTACTTTCACATCTCACCTTCTATACCAGCTACCTTCTACATTAAAAAAAAAAAAAAAAAGATATGAAGATTAATAGTTTTAATACAGCCCAACTAAACAATAAAAAAATTCTACATTAAAGAAAATTTTCAGGAAGCTTAAACTCTACCTATTGTTCACAAACATACCTCACAACATGATTAGTGAGAAAATGATAGATTATGCTATCAGCACCAATCCTCCCCTCTTTCTAATCACAAAGAAAGTATTTTTACTTGATTAGAGCTTCATTGACTTTACTAAGAAGAAATTGTGCAATGCAACCGGGTAGTTTTTGTAAGTATTCTGAAGTCTTGCATGAACTCCAAAAAGACAATTTAGGAAGGTGATTTTTGGCTTACAAAATCGGTGCAAAATTCTAGGAGATCCAGCTGATTTTGGGCCAGATATCTAATTAGTGAGAAATTGGTAAGCTACATGTGATTTTTTGCATCTACAAGTATTTTAAAGCCTTTATTTTATTGTCCTTACTGTAGCCAATTCCTATCCTTTTATACCTTAGAATACACCAAGGTCTTGAAGGCTCCTGTGTAACTATCATATCGTATAGTGCATCATTACAGCACTTCCACTGTTTTTACAAAAATTTATCTTCTTATCCCAGCATTTCTTAATTGGCAAATGAGATGCAGTTTTGTTTTTATTGCTGCTAGGCAACTCTCTTTATGCATTGATTGTTGATTTTCTATTTTCCTTATCTTTTATCTCACTGCAGATGCGATCCATCTCTATCAGATTCTGAGGTGTTGTGGAGAAAACTTGTAATTTCTCCATTCCATGCCCAGAAATAAAAAAGAAATGTAGCAAAAGGGGAAGTGTTACACTCAATCAGTTTTCATTCCAGTATTAAAATTCTCCAGATGTGTATCAGTGTACTCCCTGTGTCTGGGTGACAGATATATGTAAGCATATGTACATTCTTGTGTCCAAATTACTAAGTAAAAAAGATAAATACCATTAGAGTAGGATGTATGACTGTGTTTCTGCTTCAAATGTGTTATTTTACTCACTTCTAGGGTTAGCTTGGTACTTCTGTTTAGGAATGAAATACAGTCGTTTCAAAGCAAAGGCTGATCTCTGGACTTTGCTGAATATTAATTACTTTAGGCAATAAAATAATTTATGGAAACTTCACGTTTAATTCTAGAGTTCCATTTTAACTATATTTCTAGAATGAGCTTTTGCGGTTTTAAATGGAAAAAAGACTGTAATATAGTGTGGGGATGGATTTTGGTTTCTGTGTAATCAAAATATCTGTCCTAAGGGATTTTAAATGGATGAAGAGCAGGTGTTTTGATTTGGTAGTAGATTGGTAAGCTGATTACCTTGAAAATTAACACAAGCTATAACCAGAATATCATTCCTGTTCAAAAGAACAAGAATAGGGAAAGAGTACATTAAAAAAATGAGAAAACATTCTTAGTGTTAAAATATCGTTCTTTCAAGTAAAATGTATGCAAAAGTAGTCAACTTCTGCTCATACATATATATGTGTGTTTTATTATTGCTTAATACAGCATTTATAAAAGTGTCTTTTCAGCCCTTTATTACAGAAAGTAAAGGAGAGTAAAAATAATATTAGTTTCTTGGTGTTTAGTGTTACTGTTTTATTGATGAGACAAATTAGGTTTTCTGTGTGCTTTACATGGGCACAAGGCACTTATGGATCAGAAAAGTCTGGGTGATTCTAAACAAAGTCTAGAAAAAAACATGTATTAATAATTTAAAATGATGACTCAACGGAGAGCTCCCCTTTTCCCCTCCATAATGGTTTTCTGGCTATTGACATATGCTTTGCTTATTAACACATCATACGAGATGTGTTCCTCATCTGAAATCTCAAGCACTATTATGCCTGCTACAAAGAGTGATAAGACACCAAATCATATAAAATAGCATAACCTTTATAGCAAAGTCACCTTTTTAAAACATTAATTCCTTTAACAGCTAATGTGACAAAGTCAATCAGTTTGGTGTCTTATTAATATAAAAGCCAATTTCTGTGCTGAAACAAGCACTGTATGTAGTTACTTTCTATTTTATTACAATTTCAAGGGTAAATAAAGAAGTCATGACCTATCTGCTGTTTAGGGTCAAAACATCATGTAATCAATACAAGCAGAATGGAAAGAAGATCAGCATAAACACACCAGTGAAATGTGTGGGGGTTTTTATTTTTATTTTTGCCTAATTTTTTTCAGATCATGATTTAACTCATGAAATTAAGTAATCAAGACAGAATTCTTAAACAACCCAAGTTTGTACTGTAAAAACAGAAGTTCTAAGCGGCCTTAAATCCTTTAAAATCATGATGTGCTTCTTAGTATACACACTGAGCATGTGGAATCCTTAAAAGTTTCAGAATACAGGAATTTAACACCACTCACATCATGGGATTAGCAAAATAATGACAGGGCACCATAACAAAATAAGCAGTATGCCAACTCGTAAACAATCACACATGCCTTATCTTCATAATAGGCTACTTCCTTCACATGTCTCCAGGAGACATACTTAAACAGTTTGCAGGTAACATGTTTTCTTCAGATTCCCATAGGTTGGACCATGAAATTAAAGAGGTTTGTTATGCTCGATCAATAGTCCAATATTTCACATATTAATTTAGCTAATACAACATATGCTTAAATTGTAAGTCTCTGCTTTATTTCTTAGATTGTTCTGAGTCGATCTGCATATCATATCCATGTTGTAGTATTTACCCAGATTGTAGCATGCATCTTAAAGAAACTTCCCAAGAAATGGGTTTAAATGGGTAGTTGGGAGATTCTAGAAGAGTGGCAAAACCACAGTGGATATAATTGTCTGAGAGAGATTATGGGGTTCATTTTGCTACTTGCTGCTTGTACAAATGCATGAATTAATTGCTGCCTTCTGCATAGAGAAGAACTGAAACATAATAAACACTTATGGAGGATTTACTTGCTTCCAATTTGTTCTTTTAATTCAAACAGTTAACTAGTCAATAAAATATCAAAGCATCAAATAACATGAATTATCTAGAATATTTTTTGTGCTTATTATATTTTAGTACCCTTTCCTTTCCCTTTAATGACTACAAAGGCCCCTTGATGATGTTTCTTCTTTTTTTTCTTGTCTTCATTCTTAAGTTAAACTGATGTGCTATGTTATGTGTTATTCCATGTTAGAAATCTTTTGAATATTATTTTCTCTCATACTGCTAAGGCTAGTTGGTAGACCTAGTAAATTAGACACAATAAAATACAAGTGTTCTTAAGCCTATGATCGATAATCTGTTCTTGCTGTATCAAACTGGGAGAGCTATGATATTTTGAACTACATATGCATTATCAGAAAGTTGTGTGCTTCAGTACATGACATGTTTTCACGTGCAAGAAAGGCATGTTTTGAGCATACATGTTACATGGATTTTAAAAAATTACTTTACTACATGAATAAGTTTAGCTTTAACAAAAGATACAGGCTAACATCATTGTCTTAAAGTAATCACCTTTTATATAAGACATATAAGTATTGTACAAGCTTCTTTCCAAGACTCCGCTTGATATGTCGGTCCTTTGTCAGCTCTAGACTTCTCCATTAATATTAATTTTCTGGCATGAATGTTTAGGATACCAAGAAAAAAATATTTTCCACTACCATGACAAAGCAGGTCTGGGTGATAAGACACATCTCAGGGGTTCACAAAAAAGTTTTACTTCAAGTAAATTGTTTATAAATGTTGTGGGTTTTTTTTCTCTGATCTTTCTCCTTTGTACCCTCAGCCTCACTACCTGTTTTTCTTGTTGCTGCTTCTTAAGGAGAACTCATTTACTGTCAGTTATGTAAGGAATACAGAAATATTCTGAAGAACTTCACAATTAGAAATCCAATTATTTGCTAAACTCTAATAGCAATTTGCATTCAGCTTGCATTCTCTCCTCCTTTTTCACTAGGCAATATGTCAGCAATGACACTGACACTAATGAAATGTTTTTATTATCATTATGTCTAGAATAGTAACCAGCCATCACTAGAAATGCAGAAACTAGAAACAAATGGAGGAGAAAAATAAAATAAAATCAAGCCATATATATTTGGCAGATAAAGGTTTATAAGCTGCTTTGCTTCCTTCAGGTAGAAACATTACTATTCTTGTAAGTGTTGCTGTATATTTCTATGTGAAATTATAAGCACTGTGCTCAAGTTCTCCCACAGGAATAGGCTCTGAAATAGCAGAATCAAATGTATTTCAGGTCTATGGTCAGATATTCAGCTGCTATAGGTGTTGTAGCTCTATCCATTTCTTACAATATGTAGTCTCTGCAAATAATAAGGAAGTGCACAAGAACTGAAAATTCACTAAACTAAGACCTTGGAAACCTAGAGACATCTAAATGTCAGCTTCAGCAACCGGTTCCTTGAAGCAGCAGTGCTGGATCTCTCTGAACTTAGGAAGGAGGCACTGTGTTTTAGTTTCTGCAAAGCTCTCTGACAACGTCTATGGCAAGAAAAATGGAAAATTTACAGTCTTAATCAACATACTTAGAAGAGAAAGGTAATCTGCTTTTGTAGCAATCTGATGAAATCTACCAACAACTCATTTCATGTGCTTTCAGATCCCTGGGTGTGCACTCCCCCTTAAAGAAGTGAGCTCAAAATGACAGTCACTGTAGCACACTTGAAAACATTGTTCTTCTGAAATCTGAAGGCACCTCAGCTTGCAATTCCAGACTGCGGAGAATATTTTCTGTCCCTGATGTTCTTTGTATTTATGTTTATCATTGTCAAAAAGTAAAATGTTTTTGACAGTGTGCTCTACATTTTAACCCAAGAAAGATGCTCCATCTCTTTGAGAATGAAAGTGTAGATCTGGGAGAAAAATTGATGAGATACAAATCTAGTCCTATTGAAAACAATACGTGGCTGGTCATCACTTGTGTGCCTTGGTGTTACATGGTGTAGTTCACATACAAATTAGGAGAGTATTTATTTAAACTCTCATAGATAATCATGACCTTTTATTTTCTCTCTGCTCTTTTTTTCTGTGAAGCACTATACTTTCCTTGATGCTTAGGCAGGTTTTGTGATTCTAGTAATTTTTGTTTTCTTTCTTAAAGCCTGAATGCCCTTTGCAAGGTAAAGTAAATAAAGCTGATCTACTGTCTTAGGAATGTTGTGCATGGCTGTCTACATGGACATGCCACATGGCCCCATCAAAAGGGCATCATAATGAGAAAGGAGTTTTCTTAAGTCAAATTACACTTTCTCTATGGACAGATCTAAAATTCAGCAGTGGATACAATGGGAGAACTATTCCTAGCAAAAATTATTCCTGCATGGTTCCTGACATAGGTCAAGCTATGCTATTCATTAAAATAATAAAGCTTGTCCTGTCTATGTCCTTGTCTGTTCCAAAGCACCTTGACTCAGTTAGAGGCACCCAGACACTTTGAAAAAGGCTATAAAAGGAAAGTATATACATATGTTGAGACCCTCAATTCATGTGGATCTCTGTGAGTTAATTCTCAATATTTGTACACTTAATTCCCAAATATTCATTTTAGAGGCTATGAAATATGTGAAGATTGTCTTATAAAATGTGTATTTGATGACTCTGCCAGGTGAATGCATATCATACAAAAATGTAAGTGTTAATTTAACAGTATGGGAGCCTGGGCTATTTCCACTTGCCTGACTAGCAATTTCTCCTCCATCATATTTGGCAGTTAAGAGCAGGCGGCCGTTTACATTAGGAGGGATTTCATCTATTCATGGAATTTATTCACAAAATCAACTTAGCTGATTCACACTTAATAGCTCTGTGCTTGGCTGAGGAAAATTACAATTCTTCTCCATTCCAGGGGAGGAATTTCCTTTGTGTGCGGAAGCTTGAATGGAAGTGCAATTTAGATTAAAGTTGTATAATATGATAATATTTAAAATTGATTACATTTCATTGTCAAAAGGGTAAATAGGGTTGTACAGAAGTCTGAAATCAGGGCGGGCAAACAAATATGTGTTTCAATAAAGCATATTCCTCAATGTAAGCATAAACCACATCTTTACTTTCCTTAGAGATGGTCAGTGGAATTTAGAGTCCATTTAATATACTTGCAGATAGTATCAAACTGTTGAGAGGTCCAAGAATGGGACCACAGAAAAGCATTAGAATTAGAAAAAAATTGACAAATATTTATAATTCCTATGCATAGAAATATATGTAAAAGACTAATAAGAACAGAAGCAAAGTTCTACATTAAGCTCAGATGATCTGCAACTCAAAAAGAAATATAGTGAAGAAAATTTGCAATTCACAGTGAATCACAAGGAGAACGTAACTCAGGCCAGTCATGATGCTGCAAAACCTGCAAGACCTAAAGATTTCTGCCTTTCTGGTATTCCTGCCTTTTCCTAAAAGCTACAGTTCAAGGAAGTTGTGGGCCAACTAAGTTTAGAATATGGTCAAGGAATAGCAGATGATATGAAGAAAAATTGAAGGAGTTTGGGCTGTATCTAAAGACAAAATAGAAGTTTCAAAGATAAAAATTATATAATGTTCTTTGTAATCACTGAGGTGATCTAGATATGGTTCCCACCATTCATGTAGTAAAGTCTTTAAGCACTGAAGTACTTGTTTGAGACCAGGAACTGAGTACTGTTCACAAGTGTTTTTTGGAAAATACTCAGAAATACCATAGGTATTATTAATATTCCCTGGACTTTCTGAGGTTCCCATCTGTCCTATTTTCTTCAGTTCTTTAGCATAATTTCTTTTATGTAAGAAAGATTCAGTTTAAAAAACAGAGAAGGATTATTTGGTGCGTTATAAGGTACAGAAGTTGCCAGAGAATGTATGTTACTATTTTTTAATTAATCTGTTCCTTGAGTGTATGAATAATAATATCATCTTTTGAGATAACACAAAAAATATTTGGCTGTGTGACACAGACTGTCTTCAGAATCACCATTAACTTTTTTCTTTCATACTTTGATACAAAGAATTTATACTGCAGGGATTCTCTCTTCTGCAGAGAAGATCACAAAACTCATTTTTCACTCATTATTTAAATTACAATTCACTGCTTGTTTGTGCCCAGCATAGCCCCCAACTTTTTTCCCCACACATGAGAAAGAAAGAAAATTAATTGAAAATTAATGACATCTCTTTTGTAGGATGAGTCTCAATGCAGTTAATAATATAAAGAAGAAAGAACAGCCCTGTTTACTTAGACTAGTATTTCTGAGGAAAACCACAAACTCCTGACAGAGGCACGTCTGCTCTGATGTTTGGTTTTTTTTCTGTATCTATTTTAAGCAAATTTTTGCACATAAAATAAAAATGCTTAATTCTAAATTTTTCATTTTATTTTAGAACGACTGTTAGTAGTGGTTTGTCAGTGCCTGAAGTGTATAAAATACGAGACTGAGAATTCCCTCTAATGGGCTGGGGATATGGTTGGTTTTTTTAAAATAAAGTATAATTTTCTGAGTATATCCGGTGTCTTTTATATCATTAACAGACATGAATTTGGCTGAAATAGTCCTGTTTGTGGAATCAAACAGGATCTTTGGGTAGTTTTCTATTGTATTTATTAAATTATTGTTTGGTCTAATTACAGATTGGTGTTACGCTGCATTCATTGAAACATAGTAAAATAGTTACCTTGCACCTAGTAAAATTATTGAGAATTTCCACACTGGCTTTGCTGATTCAGGAACTGGTATTAGATACTTCAGCAATGAGAATAACTTGTTTTTTCAGATAAGCAGATGACCCACACTGATTTCTTTATTATGATATTAGCTTACGTTGACAAATTTTTTTTTTTTTGAGAGGGCTGCAAAACAGAACTCAGTGTTGTGCCCTACTTGGCTCAGAGAGTATAGCAGCTTGGAATAGCAGAGTGTTACACCACACAGAGACACCTTCATAGAATCACAGAATGGTAGAATGGTTTGGATTGGAAGGGAACTTAAAGTCCAAGTAAAGTATTTCCAAACACCCCTGTCATGGGCAGGGACACCTCCCACCAGACCAGGCTGCTCCAAACCCCATCCAACCTGGCCTTGAACACCTCCAGGAATGGGGCAGCCACAGCTTCCCTGGGCAACCTGTACCAGGGCTTCACCACCCTCATCATGATGAATTTCTTAATAATGTCTAATCTAAATCTTCACCTGTCTTATTTAAAACCATTCCCCTTTGTGCTGTCACTACATTACCTTGTAAAAGTCCCTCCTGAGCTTTCTTGTAGCCCCCTTAAATTAATGGAAAGTCACTATAAGGTCTCCTCAAAGTTTTCTCCAGGCTGAACAACCTCAACTCTCTCAGCCTGTCCTAATAGCAGAAGTGCTCCAGCCATCTGATCATCTTCTTAGCCCTCCTCTGGACCTCTTCCAACATTTCCATGTCTTATGTTTGGAATTCCATAACTGGACACCAGACTCCAGGTAGGCTTTCATGAGTGTGTAATAGAGGAGGGGCAGAATCACCTCCCTCAACATGCTAGACACTCTTTTTTTTGATGCAACCCAGTATATGACTGGCTTTCTGGGCAGTGAGCACACACTGCTGGTTCATGTTGAGCTTCTCATCAACCTGCAACTCCAAGCCATCTCTGCAGGGCTGCTCTCAAATATGTTGTTCCCTAGTCTGTATTGAAACCATAGATGGCCCAAACCCAGGTCTAGGACCTTGTACTCGGTCTTACTAAACAACAAGAAGTTCACACAGCCCCACTTCTCCAGCTTGTCCAGGTCCTCCTGGAAGACATCCCGTCCTTCTGCTGTGATAACCGCACCACTCAGCTTGGTGTCATCTGCAAACTTGCTGAGGGTGCACTCAATCTCACTGTCAATACCATTGATGAAAATGTTAAACAGTACTGGTCCAGTACAGACCCCTGAGGGACACCACTGCTGCATCTCCATCTGGATGTCGAGCCATTGATGACCACTGTCTGGATGTTACCATCAAACCAATGCCTCACCCACCAGACAGTCCACCCACACTATCCATATGTCCTTAAATATATGCAACTTTTAAACAGTCATTTCATCTTGGTGAAATGGGATAATTCTGACTTGGACCGTAAAATACAGTGGTACAAAACCCCAAAATGATGAGTATTAAATACGAGATTTCCCAAGTGAGATAGTGGGAGAAAAATTTTCAAATGAGAGTTCACATAAAAGCTCATCTTGGTCATTGTTTCCATACACTTTACCTGGCTTCAGTAAACTTAAGTCCAAATTTATCTAGATTTTGCATCACTTACTTAAAGAATTTTCTTTCCTAGATGTTGATTTTGAAGATGAGTTTTTCAATTATTCCTGTGTTTTGCTGCCTGCACTTCACTATATATTGGATGTTGTTGTCTGATTCCTTTTCTGACTTGCATACAGATTCTATTTACAACTGTCTAAATATTTCTGTTATTAAAGGAGTTTTGGTAAATTTTATCAAGATAAAGACAGTGGAATTTCTGAGAGCTGTAAGTAGGAATCCTGTGGAATGAAATGTTTAGAATCATGAATTAATATGAAAGTTCACGAGTTTGAAGAGAATTACAATTTGTAAAATATAGCATGGCATTCTTATATATATTAGTTTGTTTAACTTTTTATTATAAACTAAGCATACATTTTTCATTCTAGAGGAAAAATTTGCAGTGTGTTTTTCTTACTTCCACTTCCACAACAGAGAGATACAAAAGAGAATTTTGCCTGGTATACATTTTGGCTATGATCTGAGAATTCTGCCAACTTCCCGGTCTGTGGAAACAGTCTTGTTAATAAAAGTCTTGACAGTCTTAAAAATAAGTATTAATGGAAAATCTGTCTTCTGAAAAGGTAAAAACATTTCCTATCCCTATTCATGTTTATGCTAAAGCATGATGTAGGCATGGAAAGAATCTATGGCTCTTGTTTTCCCCCTGGGACAGCCCTACTCCTAGTCCAACAAGTCCACTGAAGCCTGTTTTTCCACACTTTGTTCCTTGCCTGGACAGTTGCAAAGGTTCTCTCCCTCTGTCACACCCCAAGGGAGACCGAGTAGTTCCCATAATTGCACTTAAACTTTTAGCTTATTACCTATAATATTACAATTCTAAGTCAAAAACATAAGCTTAAGTCTAGATCAATATTAGCATCCTATGAGGATTTATGAAGGACTATTTGACCTGTCTGGAGTTCAGTGATAAAGTCTTTTTAGGTGTTTCCACAAAGTTTCTGCAGATGAAATTTTGCAGATTCTCCAGTGCTCAGAGGGATTGGATCCATGATGTGATGTTGACATTGATGAGGTTCTCAGACCAACTGAGAGGAAGCTCCTATTCACAGAATCACAGACTCCCTAGGTTGGAAAAGACCTTTGAGATCATCAACTCCAACCAAACCTGTCCAGTACTAAATCANAATTAAAAATGGTAAGCAGGTATTTCTCAGATTTGAGGCAGTGCAATTGATTTTTTTTTAATTCCATGTACTTTTTTCTTTAAATCTTTTAATGATGCTTAAAGGATAACTCTGAATACTTAGAATCAGAGGTCTCTGCAATGAGTAAAATGGGAGAAAAAATGAGTAGAGATTTAAAGCCCAACCAATGTCACATTTTGTCTCAGATATGCTTACTGTCACTACTGACTCCCAAGGGCTCCAAGCAGAAGCTAAGACATGTGTCTCCTCTCTACCCACACACTGCTTAACTTGAACTTCTACCCAGTGTCACATTTGCAGGAAGATGCACATATTAAGGCTTGCTCCTCTCATCCTCTCATAGTCCATTCTGGAGTGATAAAATCTGGAGTGTCTGTCAGCCGAGCTCCTTATCTTCTTTACCTTTGGCCAGTGGCACTGCTGTTAAGGGACAGAGTGGGTTGCTTTGGCCCCCCTGCCATTGCAGCCTCCACCAGTGTGTAGCAATCCAAAATTCTCCGGGGTCGTACATCAAGCCATTCCCGACAAACAAAACTCACAGCAGCTTCAAGGGGGGAGGTATATGTCACCTTCTACCCCCCTTTTTTATTTGGTATATATTTCATGTTTGTAATTTCATAACCAACATATTTAAAAAAAGAAACAAAACGTTAGAAGATATTTTTCTGAAAGATAATTGCAAACTCTTTCTACCAAAGACATTGTATAATTCATTGAATGCTAATACAACGATGTATTTAATTCCTTTTCTTCAGTTAAAACACATGGGAGAGCAAGACAATCTGGACTGAGTCAAGAGTTTCTTCCTAGCATACCAGTATTTCTTCCAGTACTGTGGAGACTGACAAAGCATAAAAAATAAAATCAGACAAACCGTTGTTATTGTTGTCATTAATAGGTTTTCAGAACCTTACCTAAACAATCTGGTTTTGATGTTTACTGCTGATAGTGAATTGACATGAATTATAAATACCAAGAGAACAGGACTTTTTAAAAGGATCTCTTATTTTATACTAAGTTTATGTTACTTTGGTATAAAATATTATAAAGTTTGAAGCTGTCTCTTTGAACCTGTAATAGCCACTCATTATCATCGAAATTGAGGTTCTGTAGGTATTTATTATTTGGCATAGGAACAAGACAAACTTAAAGGCAGATACAAATAACTGTCAGACCCTCAGCTTTTGTGATAACTATCGGCTTTGTAAAAGAGGATGAATCCAACAAAAGTTACAGTACTTTTTATCAAGGAGCTACATATACCTGTGACCTGAGCTACTAAACAATTTCAGGGATGAAGGATCTTGAACAGAGTTAAAGAAAAGGTGAATCATTCACAAGAAAAGGAGTAACTGAAACCTGGTAAAGGTGTAATAAATGTAAATAACGAGCCAAATTTGAAACTGATTTGTACATCGTTGTCTATGCATCAGTTTTCATATGGAAAGTAATAAGCTCAGGATTGCATTCTATGCTTTGTATACTGACTGAAGTATTAGACAGCCAAATCTTCATCCAAAGCTCAGCAATTTCATGTAGGAACTCATCCTCCATCATGGGAACAGATCTGCTAGGCAAAGTTCAACAATAATTTGTGCAATCAAGAAGGCTTAAGAAACTGCCTTATATGTTCAGGCTTTCCCTGTCTGGTGATGCAGACCTACACATTGAGTACACTGCAGATTTCCTCTTAGGGGGCAGAGAGCTCTTTGGCTCCTGCTTTAAGGAGATGTACTTAACAAATGAATTATGTTTTCTCTTTCAGTACAAAGTTGTTTACTTCCAATTTCATTAACATCATATAGGTCATTTTATGTCTAATTATTTCACAGAATTCAACGTGGACAGATCCTTAGGAGATAGCAGTAGATTAGCCAGCTTCCAAGGTATTTAAATTTGAGGATAAGAAGTTTGTCTTTGTAGACAGTGAAGAAAAAAAAGAAAAAAAAAAGTTAAAATTGTTTTATTTTCTCCTGGTAGATAAGATTCACTGCAGGTTTATATATGTAATTGAATATATTTTTAATTAAGCATTGCATCTATTTATTAGTTGTAGCATTTAAATATTATGTATCATTTGTGTATTGTGATACATACCAGCTTTCAGTATGAACAAATCAAAGGGAGATGACAATTTGCAACAGTAGTAAAAAAGCTATTTCATTAATTCCAGTGAAGCTAATAACAACGCAATTAAACAGAAAACGAGAGTAAGGATTTATTTTATAGAAAGATTTGCATACAGTGCAATGATGTTTCAGTAATATGTAATTAATTTCCTGTTAAAAATAATATTTAAGGATTCATACAGCTAAAGACTGCAGCCACTATAAGGCTATGAAAAAGTGCTGTTATAAATGATATAGCTTTATTCCAAGCTTCAGTCTGAAGATACATGCCCTGAGAAATGACAATAGTGAAAAAAAGAGTGAAAGGATGGCTAGGAGATTGGCACTGATGCGTAGTGTTCTTCATCTGTAGATGAGTTTTTGAGTCAGATTTATGTTCAAAGTGAGCTCAGATCAATAGAAGTGATAGCTGATGGCTGCAAAACCTCTTAGTCCATTCTCTAGTTCCAAGTTAGCAATTTGCTCGTCAAACTCATAGTCAGTGCAAAACCTGGTGCTAAACAGCATAAGGACTAGCTGCCTCAGGTGGGAAGCAAAAAAAAGTAAATTGATTTTGCAACTTAGTTATACTCACAGACTTATGGGAAAGAGCTAGACAAAAAGATATGATGAAATATTTGTTATATGTTTTTAAAGGAAAGTATTAGAAGTTTGAAAAATAAATATTTATTAAACTATTCAAACTGAACTTGTAGGACAGATTATTAATTGCTTTCAGCATACTCTTTAGTGAGGCTTAGACGTGTTTCTGCTTTCTATGTTTGTATGCATGTATGAAAAATAGTCTTGACAGTGTCCTGGCTGATATGTAGAATCTACCCATAATCCTTTTTCTCACTGTGACTACTAATGAAAAAGCAGATCATTGGCATGGCCCTATTTCAAAACTTTGTCTACTCTGTATCTATATGCAAATGGGATAACAAAGAATGAGAGGGAAAAACTATTAGTCTGGGATTGATTTCATACCAATTTTGAGAAGTATATCTATGTGGATTTCAGAGTACTCATAAAAGAGAAATCAAATCTTCCGGAGACAGGGTAAATGCAGAATATAATGAAATTACTTTTCATACAATCATAGAATCAGAATTATAGAATAGTTAGGGTTGGAAGGGACATTAAAGATCATCTAGTTCCAATACCCCTGCCATGGGAAGGGACAACTCCCACCAGATCAGGCTGCCCAAGGCCCAGCCAACGTGTCTTTGAACACCTTTAGCAATGGGGCATCAACAACTTCCCTTGCCAGCCTGTTCTCCCCACTCTCATGGTGAAGAAATTCTTTCTTACATCAAGCCTAAGTCTACCCCTCTGCAGTTTATACCTCATCCTATCACCACAAGCCCTCGTGAACAATCCCTCTCCAGATTTCTTGTAGCCCCTTTCAGGTGCTGGAAGGTCGCTATAAGATCTCAGATGCTTCTCTTCTCCAGACTGAACAACCACAACTCTCTCAGCCTTCTTTATTTGCAAGGAAACAAAAGTATTTCTTAAACAAATTCTTTATCTTACCTTAATCTAAAATTAAATGTGTATGATTACATATAAATAATAAATATAAGCGTGTATATTGATCTATTTGTGGCTGTGAATTTGATAATAGGATACTTTTATTTCCATTTTTTTAAACTAAACATATGAAGCTTGAGGTAAGATTTTACTTTTATTTTATTTAGTCTTAAATGTATTACTGTATCTAGTTATTTTTTTAATTCGTGAACACATATAATAGGCTTTCTAAGGATTTTTTTTAAACATTTAGTTTGATTGTTGCTCTTTAATTTGCCAAATTCCAATAGATTGTTCAGGGATACTGAACTAATTTTGTATCGACTGTTTTGAGAACAGATTAGGGAAAAGCAGATTACTTATCTAACCCTACAGAGAGTGTCAAATGGATATTTTGTGATCTTCACTTTAAAAGGAAGCAATGTGAGTAGGCAATGAATGCTGTGCTACTTAAATTATGTTTGAAAACATGACTGCCATTTGTGCAGTTCTAAGGAATTTGGTAGAAGTCACCTTCTTCCGAAAGTTATTTAGAGGAATGAGTGTTCAATACCTTCAGTGTATAAATTTCAGGATAGCTTGAATTGTTGAAGTTTGGATGTCTTTTTAAAGGTCAGATTACCTATAATTGGTCCATGGTGAATGACGAATACGGTTTCATATATTTGCATAATCTTCATGTGGTTAGAGTTTCAAAAAGAGCAAAATAATTTAAAAAAACCACCACAACATAATCCTTATTCTTTGCAATTACACACCCAAAATATCTGGTTAAAGAAGATGGCAATGAAGGGTAGGGACTTCATGGCTTCATGTAGACTCCCCATGGTATTCGTTTGAACTGCTAAGACATAGCCGCTAACTCTCCCTTGCTTATTCCAGTTTTACGGAAACCTTCAAACTCAATGTAACCACACGTTCAAAGCAAAACGTGAAATGGTGTAGTTTTAAAGGGCTCATTAATTTTCTTTGTACTCAAAAGCAGCAACATTAAAAAATGTAATACGCAAATTCTGAACTCAAACGTATTCCAATTTTACTGCTGTTTACTTCAAAGGGTCCAGTAAAGCGTATGCTGGAGAATTGCATTCTTGTGTTGAAAAATTAATATATTGCTGACACTGACCCATTTTCCAATTCTCCCTGCTGTATGAATTTTTAAGTTTTTTTATTTGCAAGACAGGTCCGTAATTAAATGTCTTTCAGGATATTGCCTCTTGAAAGCTTTAAAAGCAAACCATGTTATGCTTTGGATTGTTTATTTTTTAAAAGCAGGAAGATAGTCCAGAAACTGCAATTGTCTTAATTACTTCTGTGAAGCTAAAATTGCTAAAGAGTTTATGTTATATGTGCAAAATTGCTTATAGTTTATAGCTGATCCTGAGACTGATCACACGGTAGGCATCAACTGAGATATTAAGGCAATTATTCTTGCTTATATAAATAATAAAAAACCCCTATTTCAATTATTTGAGGTATTATTCTGTAAAGCAATATTTTTTTCTGTTCTTCAAAGTTCATAAAGCTCTGTAGGTTAATTGCAAATATTAATATTTCTTTGTAACACTCAGTTCATTTGATTGATGGAAAATAGTTGCAATACGTATTCATCCTTAGATGAATGCAAAACGGTGATAGCTACTAGATTAGTAGCCAGGTAGTAGCATAGGTAATTCTACAACCATAAGATCTGTGTCCTGGCAAATCTCAGATATGTCTGTTCAAATAGTTGTTTCTAAAGAAGTCTATAATGTAAAAAAAAAACTGTTTTGATGTGGCTGATGTTTCACTGAGTAATATAAGTGTAAAGCAGATACTATCTGAAATTTAGCCTTGCATTTGATTTGCCATGGAGAACATCAAACTCCACAAATCACAGTCTTCCTTTTACTGTCCTGAAAAGTTTCTGAATCTTTACAATCACTCACATCAGAAACTATTGAGAGTAAGTATTAACTCCAATCTCTCTGTTTGTTACAAAGGACATAAAAATGTTTAAATGCTTGGGGCATTATATGATGTAATTTTCATGTAGTACATTGCTCTGTCATTATTATATAATTAGATTTAAATAGAGTGAGTATGATTTATAATTTCTGATTATAATGATATTCTATTATTTATTGTATATAATTATCACTAGTCATGGCAATCTGTAATTATTCTGTTTCTTGGAATAATTTCTAAGATGGGATTTTTAGTACCTACTGATCCATCAAATTAATTTTTAAAGTGCTTTTTAT
Organism: Piaya cayana; assembly: GCA_013389865.1. NCBI lineage: Eukaryota > Metazoa > Chordata > Aves > Cuculiformes > Coccyzidae > Piaya > Piaya cayana. The sequence continues at coordinate 233,479 of WAAB01021687.1, read as the reverse complement.
GTTTTTCTTCTGATTTTGGTTTTGATTCTTTGAAGCTGATCTGATTATTTTGACAGTTTTGCTGTATTTTGGAGATTCGTCCACCTTCCTTTCTACATCAAACTCTACTATAAACAAAAGGGAAAAACACAATGTTCCAACAAGAGTCTTAATGACAGTAAGACTTGGTATTAGTCTGCTAGCCTATAACAGATGCACTGTGCAAGAAATAGTAGTTCTCAGTATACGGTCCAGAAACTGGCAAACCAGAGTTTTGCATTTCACCTGAAATATCTGGACTCAAAGGAAATACCTTTGTGAACTTGAAAATTAGCAATAACTGTGATATGTTCAGTATCTTCTATCATGTATTTGAATAAATATATATAAAGAAACAGATATCTATAGGTTTAACTCAATGATAGATTAGAGTAAAAAGTGCCGTGGGATGCTGCTGTTCAAGTAGACATATAATACCACAATATTTTGTTTTTTTCCACTGACCTTTTATAGTTTTTGTTTTCTTATAATAGTATTGAGAGAAATAAGGCTGTCCTATGGAAGTCATATTGTTAGTGAAGTCCTACAATGAGAGAAAATGCACATGTTGTTTACCCAGCAAGCTCTCAAATAATATAGATACTTAAGAGGAGCTCCAGAATACTTAACATAATTAATTATACAATAAATGTAATGAGATTGAGTCTTAGCAGCTTTAATATACAAAAATTCAACTGGAGATTAGCCAGTTGTCTTTCAGATAGGAAGCAGCCACTGAAAAGTTCTCTTAGTCACTTTGGCATTTAAACATGAGAAAAAAAATAGGGAGTGGCAGGTTTCATTAGATCATGCACCTCCTTTTAAGGAAGGCAGCAGTCTCATGCTTTTCTGTGAATGCAGTTGAAGGTTAAGCTGTTTTCACCTGAAGGCAGCACTTCATGGTATTATCTAAACTAAATCATGAACCTGAGCAAGACAAAAAAAGTGCACAATAATGCACACTACTGTGAGTGCAAATGGCCCTGTGAGTTTTGTCCGTTATAGTATTTCCTTGGCATCAACAGTTTAATGTAAGCTCTGAGGAGTGACTTTATTACCAGATATTGGTGCCAACAGGAAGAGGAGTGGGTATATTTAATTCTACATTCATTTTTACGATTTCCAAAACATCTTGTTTTGGTGCTTATGCACAGCATGTTTTCTGTTTTGTGGGGTTTTTTTTTTCTGGGTTTTTTTGCTTGGTTGATGAGTTGGTTTTAGAGGCATGTGCCCCTCTCCCGAGAATATAAACTTACACAGGACATGTGAGGGAAGAACAGATCTGGGAATGTTGGTTCTCATCTCACTGATCAATCACCTGGCTGGTGAAAGCATGAAGTCTTTTTACTTTGAGGACAGACCCTGGTGGTTTCACTGCTGGCTGCACATACCCCAGTTTTCAGCAGTCATTTATCAACATCTAATAGTCAGTCTCTTGTTTCCCAACCTTTACTCTCACAGTGTTCCACACAAATATTTACAAGTGGCTACCTCACAAATTTCCCATAAAATGAAGTTTCCTGTGTCTGCTGCAGTTTGAATGGAAGGTAGGATTTCTGGGAACATAAAAATAAAATAAATCTTGTGTAGAAGGAAAAATGTATGAATAAAGGAGGGGCTTAAGAGTGACCATTTATGCCTCCATATGTTGTAATTTAAACTTTAGTATCTTCCTTTCTAAAGAGAAGAAAAACAATCCGTCGGTTTCACAGAGAGCTTCCACCTCTGTATGAAATCTCATTAGTCTACACATCTTTAATTCCTCTTTTTCCTCAGCAAACTTTTTATCTAAGTTGTGTGTAAGAGGACATCTCTGCTGCTGGCAACAAACAAATTCTGCTTACCTAAATGGTACGGTACCTACACTATATTGTAAACTTTCCCCTTGAACAAGGTAGCATTTCTTAAGACCACAAATGCCATTGTGATGAGTTTAGAGCCATCTGTAACTGAAAGGAAAGATAATCTGAAGTATAGGATAGTTTCCATAAAAGGAAAAATCTAAATAGGAATTGACTATTCACTGCTTATTTCAGCATAGAAACCACAGCTTTCAAATGAAGACAGTAAGAATTGGTCAAACTCCTCGCCCAAGGATGCTGTCTGTGAAACAAATGTAGAGTCATCAAAAAGGAGACTGAAAAAACACTTACTGTTTTGTAAGGTCAGGATTACTTCAGAGACAACTTCTAACAGACTCAGGAGATCTCCTGAATGGAAAACTGTTGGAAGGGGTGCATTGAGGAAACTCCAGTCTTGTCAGTCTGACCTCAGTGCCAGGGAAAGTCATGGAACAGGCAATCTTGAGAGCTATCATGAAGCACATGCAAGAGAACTGGGTGATCAGGCCCAGCCAACATGGGTTTACAAAAGGCAGCTCCTGCCAAACCAACTTGATCGCCTTCTATGACAAAGTGACTTGGCTGCTGGATGAGGGAAAGGTTGTGGATGGATCTTCCTGGACTTCAGTAAAGCCTTTGACACAGTTTCTCCCAGCATTCTGCTACAGAAACTGTCAGCCTCCAGCCGGGACAGGCGCACACTCTCCTGGGGGGAAAACTGGTTGGCTGGAGGGCCCAGAGAGTGGTGGGAAATGGTGTTAAATCCAGCTGGAGGCCAGTGACAAGTGGAGTTCCCCAGGGCTCAGTGCTGGGTCCAACCCTGTTCAATGTCTTTATCAATGACTTGGATGAAGTTAGCAAGTTTGTGGATGACACTGAGGTAGGTGGAAGTGTGGATCTGTTGGAGGGTTGGGAGGCTCCAAAGGGATCTGAACAGGCTGGATCCATGGGCTGAGACCAATGGGANTGTTTAGTCTGGAGAAGGCTGAGGGGAGACCTCATTGCTCCCTACAACTCCCTGAAAGGAGGTTGTGGAGAGGAGGGAGCTGGGCTCTTCTCCCAAGTGACAGGGGACAGGATGAGAGGGAATGGCCTCAAGGTCCACCAGGGGAGGTTCAGGCTGGACATTAGGAAAAAGTTTTTCACAGAAAGGGTGATTGGGCACTGGAACAAGCTGCCCAGGGAGGTGGTTGATTCACCTTCCCTGGAGGTGTTTAAGGCACGGGTGGACGAGATCCTGAGGGACAAGGTTTAGTGATTGATGGGAATGGTTGAAATTGATTATCCTAGATGTCTTTTCTAACCCTGTGATTCTGTGATTCTATGATTCTATAGTCACTTATGCATGTCTACGCTATTTTTTTCCATCTAAAGCCACTGTCAAAATCAAATGTCTGGACTATAAATACATAAAATGGACACTTGGTCTGAAGTAGTAAAAGGCTCTTTAGCAGCTTGGAAGGGGGTGGTTTACGCATTTACTAAATTATTTGCACTATTTCTGCTCTAAAAACATTCGAGGGAAAAAAGAACTTCTAGTTTTAAAGCATCTGTCTTGATCACAGTTCAGTCCTTAATGGTTGTAGCTGCTTCTTGCTTTCTGAAACCCTGAATAACTTTAAGTCTACAGATGGTTTTGTCTTCAGGAGTGATCAACTTGCTTACAGGTTCCACCTTTGTTCTGAGAGTTGACTCAGCTTGCAAACGTGGTTTCTATGTTACTTTTAAATTTATGTTTGTTTCAATCAGGAAGTGTAACATATTCCAGCTTCTGCATGTGTACAGATGCATGACCTATTCTGTGCTTGTTTTCAACCATGATTTGAAAAACATAATATGAGGTTTCAGATAAATATGCTGAAATATTTGTAACTGTAACATTGCGTCTGGAGGGCAATTCTTCAACAAAATCAGGGGGCAATTTCTTCAACAAAAACACTGAGAAAGGTCTGAATTTCTAATTTTCTAATATGTCTCACATACTTGTTACAAGTTTCATTGTAGTTTTAAAAAATTTTTCTTTTAGGAGGAGTGTAATATGTAAGGAAAAGGGGATAAATTATCATTTTACTTATAGAATTCTATCTGAGAAAATATTTCTAAGAATAATTTATTTTGGAAACCAGCTGTCATTCCCTTCAAAGTTTGTGCTTCATGACAATTCCTTTATATTTTTTGTGAAGAAAGCATTGTTGTTCTTTCTCCTTGTGACAGAAGTCATTTTGTCTTTACTTAAAGCTGGACAACATCCATGCTATATGTATAATGGTAGGAATCATGTGATATATATTTCTCTGCGTAATGAAACTCTTCAAATTCTGTTTTGCAATTATAATCTATCTTGCCTTTGCTAATACAGGACCTAAAAAAAACCCCCTGTCCTGTCTAAATCTTTGAGAGTTCGATTTGTCTCATGTGAAAACTGATTTTTTTCTTAAATTTAAGCAAGTGAGGGTACCCTCTTGGCAATAAAAGTTGTCATATTAACATGATGTTCCTGGACACAAAAGTACTTCTGCCCTCAGATAATTTTAACTACACAAGAACCACAGCCACACTTGTGATTGGAAGTTAGAGGGTTTTTTTACTCTGTGGTTAAATATTTGGGTGATTAGACAGAAATTAATTTTATCTATAGATTCTTCTAAGAATTCAACTTATTATTACAACACCTGAATGTTTTCTGTGTAAAATCAATAGTAATATCTATTCCCTAAATAATCTTTTTGGTGGTCTGACACCTTTTTCTTAAAGTAAAAAAAAATGACTGCACAAGGAGATTATAATTTTTACCTTTTCACACATTTCCACAGTCTTTTTTTTGTTTTATTTTAAGAATGTTCACCTGGATAGTGGAAATCAATATAGTCAGTGCTTTTGTGACAATGTAAAGATTTTTTTTTTAAGATATATTTTCTTGATTCTTTTTCTCAAATTGATTAGTTTGATTGAGGAGAAACTACATCAACTTCATATATTCTCATTTATTCGGAATACATAGATAATGTGTTCTCTGGCAATATTTAGTATATCTGGCAAGGGGTCAGGAATGATGTAATACCTATGTTGCTAGTCAAGCTCACATGTGAGGTGTCCAAAGAAATATTTGGCTCTTGTTAACCATACTAAGCAGATATTATACATTGTACAGTTACTTCCTTGTAGCCATGAGCACTATGGATCCTTGCAAATATAATTAGAATTTTTCAGTCTATAAGGAAATTCGAATAACAGTGTAATTTCCAAGTTGCTCTCTCTGTCGCCTTTCTTTCTTTTTGCATTAGTTTTGTGTTTCTTGAAAACCCTCTAAAGAGTACCTAGTGTTTTTATAGAGATAATGGAGACCAAACCTCTTCTGTGTTTTGTTTTTTTCCCCCTGTGTTTATGTTTCTATGTACAGCACATTTAAGTGAAAGCTTTCTTTATCCCATTTCCTGTATTCTCCTGGGGAAATATAACTTTGTCAAAAGTTGTTTGTGGAAATGTGGCTACTTTAATCTGCTGCATCAGCTCACTGTGGCCTCTTAAAACTGTGCAAAGCAATTTTGACTCAGTTGTCAAAACGGTCATGCTGCAATTTATTCATCTTCTGTGTAGCATTTACATTGATGATCTGCCTTCTTTTCAATTATTTTGCACCTTGAACCTAGATAAAAGGAAGAAAGTCTTCACAATGAGGGTAGAGAGGCACTGGCACAGGTTGTCCAGGGAAGTTGAGGATGCCCTATTCCTGGAGGTGTTGAAGACCAGGCTGGATGGACCTTGGGCAGCCTGATCCAGTGGGACTTGTCACTGCCCATGGGGTTAATCCCTTCCAGCCCAAACTATTCTATGATTCTTGTGAAACACGTGCTGCAGTCAAATGTATTAAGGTGTCTATTTGTGCTGTAAAACAGTCTGTGCCACCGAACCTAAAAAACACACAAACACACCTTCTTTCCCATTTCTTCATGGTGTTTTTCCTACCTTTCCAACATCAAAGATGTAGATATGCTGCCTTGCAGCTGCCCCAGCTTTTCTACTGCCTCCCCTGCTCCCTGAATGACCTGGTGGGGAGCTCCCACAGACCTTGCAGAACCTCATCAGTGACAGGTTTGTCTACAATAGTACCTCATTATATAGTTGTGACTGTGATGGACTTTAGTGAGCCACATTTGTCCTACACCTTTGTTAATGAAGGGAGAAAAAGTCAATAACGCAAACTACTCAGCAAACAGTAATAAATCCAATAACAACAAATCATGAAAAAATAAAATACAGAGGGAAACTAGTGCATAATGAATGTAACCAGGGCTTAACAAGTAGATCATTATTGAGTTGCACTAGCTTGACAAATTATCTTTATTCACCAAACAAGAACATGTGAATACTTTGTAATTGTAGAACATATTACTAGCTTCCAGTGAAAGTTGTACTAATATTGCATTATGCTATCTGTGCTCTTATTCTGATAATACTCTTTCCTCCTCTTGCTAAGGCACAGTGTCTCACAGGGGAGAGTTATTCTGGGGCTGTCTGTTAAATATGCCATACAACTAACCCAGATCTGAGGAGATAATTATGTTATCTGCGATGTTATTAAATAATTATAGTCCTTGAAATGGGGTCACAAGTAACAGGACTTCCCTGTAGTGCAGCACTCACAGTTCATATGGAAAGCTAGCTTAAAAAAAAAAAAAAAAAAGACAAATAGAATGCTTGCAGGCTTTAATCCAGTAACCCATTTACTGCTGTTCATAGCTACACTCATAGTTAGCTTGTCTTTTCAGTTTGTAGACTAATGCTGGTCTTGTCATTGTCTGGAAAACAATCACTTGTGGGTTGTTTTGTTTTGTTTTGTTTTCCTTATTCCCAGTGGGTTCGAGTGCATATCAACAGTAACTCCTGAGACAAATTCATGTGGAAAGCAGGACATGATATCCAGGCAGGCTTGATTATTCACCTTGAATACAGTTGATGAGTGAGCTGCAGGACAGCTAGTAACTCTTGTTTTGCTAATTTTTACAGCTGTTTAAAGGGCTTTGGCTACAATTTCTGTCATGTTTGTCATTAAAATACTTGTCTTCATGAGTTACATAAATAGATAGAACGAACTGTGGCAGATAAAGAGATTGCTTTGAAAATGCTGATATTTTTATAGCATTTGCACTACTTAATGAGTTTTGATTGTGTATAGTTTCCTGAAAACTACTGGAAACCTCTTTTTTGACAGTTATACAGTCCTAACACTTTTAGGATTATTATATCATTATATAATACCAACATGGTAGTATATGCAATGCATTATGTAGATCATGTGTAGCTTGTAGTATATGACATTAATTCTCAGTTTACATTAAAAAAAATTAAATAATATATAAAATAATTACATGTAGGGGTTTTATTAGGATGGTGTTATCACACAACAGGATGGTCATAGCACACAAATATATAGGAATAACACAAGAATAAGTCAGAAGAGCATCTGCTCGAGTTTCAATTGCACAGTCACAAATAGAGACTTTTTCTTGAACTGCGGTCTAAAATTTATGACGCTTTCTGCTGACTCCTGGAGTTCACAGCTACTTCTTACCAGCAGACTATGGGAACTCTTGCACTGAGGATTTCCTATACAAAGATTGCTAAACCTTTTTTTAGAAGCTATATATGCCCTGTTTTTGTTTTAGCATTAGCAACGTTATTTTCTGTGGTGGGTCTGACGTAGTTAATTTTCTTCATAGCAGCCTCTGTGGTGCTGTGTTTTAGATTTGTGACCAAAACAATGTTGACATGACTTGCATAGTGTTTAGGCTTTCTCTGTCACTCTCTCCCACTCTGTGAGTGGGCTGGGGGTGGACAAGAGGTTCAGAGGAGACACAGCTGGGAGAGGTGAATCCAGCTGACAAAAAAGACACATCATGTCATGCTCAGCAACAAAATGGAAAGGCTGAGTGTTTAGATGGATTAACCGTCTTTTCCTTAGAAACTGGCTGAACATCAATCTGATGGTGGAAGTTGTTGACCGGTAGCTTTTGTATTGCCTCTTTTGTTTACTTGTTTATCTTGCTTTCTTTCTTCTTCTTCTTCTCCCTGTTTTTATTAAAACCCACAGTAGTAGAGGGGAAATGGGTGAGTGGCAATGTTATGCTCAGCTGCCTACTACGGTGGAATGTATTCTTGCCCATAGCAGGAA
>WAAB01021687.1:200231-214572 GCA_013389865.1 Piaya cayana | reverse complement strand
GAATATGGTTTAGTAATGGACAGGTACAGTTGGACTTAATGATCTCAAACGTCTTTTCCACCCAAGTCATTTTATGATCCTGAGATCTCTTAAACAGTGTTGCCCAATACCTTATCAAAACTCTTTCTTTACTTAGATATGTGATTAAATACAGAGTTAGACGATACAAGTTATAAAAGAAGTAATAAAAGGTTCAAGGCATTGGGAATGAATAGGTCAAAGTAGGGAGACTTTTAAAGAGAAGTAGATAAACTTTATATAAAAATATCCGACTTTTAATTTCAGGATTTTCCATATAACTTGATTTTTTGTCTCTGATTATCAGAATTTCAATGGCTTGGAAAATTTTTTACTTTTCTTGCAGCAAGAGAAAAATCCCAAATTCTTGATTGCTCGTTTGTGTTCAATGTTGATCATTTCTCTCACATGTAGCCCATTTAGATTTCAGTAAGTTTAAAGCACTGGTCCATGGGTAGTAAATCATAGAATCATACAATAATCGGGTTGGAAGGGACCCACTAAATCATAGAGTCCAACCATTCCTATAAAAAAGAGTTTCCTTAGTCAGAATAATAAGTCAAATTCTTTTTGCACGTGTGTGTGTGTGTTTTCCTCAGAAGATATTTCTCACTGAAGGTGTCTACCAGGATATTTACACACCCTGCCTCCCAAGGCATGGTTCTCTGTCATACAGTCACAAATGTAGGCACAGTTCGTGTGGGTGGCAGCACGTTGTATCTACTTCATCATGCTCCACTTTCTATCACTCAAATAACCTCAAAATAATGCAACAAGTTCCCTTTAGACATGGCTTTAATGTCTTCCTGAATGTTTGAGCAGTGTTTAGTAGCACTTGTTCCATTCCTGTAAAAAGCAGTAAATACTGCTGCAGAGCTGATTAACAGTAATGACTATACTATACTGCTGACTAAAAAAGAAAATCCAGGCCCTTGTTCTTCTGCCTGAATGAAGTATGTTTATTTGTGGAATATATGTCAAAAATCACAGGTATGTTGACTAGAGGGATACTCAAAAGCAAAACAGCTGAGGAATAGAAAAGAATTTTTAAAGAAAAAATTTATTAAATTAATTTTTTTTATTTTATTATGTCTACAGTTATATCTTTATAGAGGTTTTGCATGCAATTGAGCAAATGGTGCTATTTTCGTTTGTACCTGCTATTAAGGTTCTCATAATAGACTGCTAATGCTGGGTTTCTGCTGAAAATAGTAGCTCCAGCTATGCTTATGCTGTACATCCAGACACTTGGTAGGAAAACATGAGAGAAAACAGAATACCAAACACGCTGTCAATAAATCTGCCATATCATCTTCATTTACTCTGTCATAGAACTAACCCTGTTATTTTCACATTCAAAACCCACATAGACAGGAAAATACAATGCGCTTTCTTACAAAAGGGACAAGGAAAACAGATTAAATCTCCTCAAATGTGTCTGACCTCTTTAATTCTCACATCAAGTAACTTGAAGCGTTTCTTGACTTCTTCTCACGAGTGCTATTGCCTTCATATATTTCACGGGTCAAAAGCCCAGGAGTACTAGGACTCCTTATTCCATATTCCTTTTATCTAAACCTTTTTTTTATCCAACTTTGCCTATCATAACTGTATAAGTGATGAATTTTACTCAGGTGATAACTTGCCTTGAGGTTGCTGAAGAAATTCTTTAGATAGACAGTTATTGGGCATTCTTAAATGCTCTCTCTGAGGTGTCATCTCCTCTCTACAGTAAGGACTCCTTGAGCATAACATTTATTCTATTATTTACTTTACTATGATTGTATTACAGAAGCCTTCAGTGAAACTTAAGCAACTGAGTATTTGAACCTACAGTTTTACCAAGTCTGAGAGTTATATTATGAAGAAGCCTGAGGTATTGTTCCTAATGTAGGTTTTGTTGCTATTAATCTCCTTGAACTGTCACACTGAAATGAATTAAATAAATGCAACATTTCTGTCAAGTTTTCTAGTCCTTTCATGCTTTACTATAATACAAGTGATACTATCTGTATAAGCTTATTTTATTAACTTTTTTCAAAGTTCTGCCACTAGAGTAAATAGTGTGAACATCTGTAATGTTGTTTTCAAAACTTCTCTTCAGTTTATTGTTAATAAGAACAATATGTTGGAAAGAATTAATGTATCTGTCTGGTTTTCATCTGATTTATTTATTTGGCAACCATTGTTTGCAAAAAAACTTATTTCCTTCAAGCTTTACACCCATGATAACATCTTCAGGAACATCTGCATATTAAGTGGTGATTTATTTCTCTTAGGTAGAAGAACTTACAGTGAACTGGTTTTTGGTTGATCTTATCGTGTATATTACAAACTCTACACACAAAATTCTGTTTCTGTAAATTCAGGAGAGATTATTTATAAAGGACAGCTTCTTGTTTAGAAATCCAAATTACTTTCTGTAGTGAGAATGCTTCTCAAAGGTAGCTCTGTTTCCTGACTTCGCCCCAGGACTACTGCTTCTTGGCTTTCTCCCGTGACTTTTACATGTAGGCATACAAAGCAGCAGCACATCCATTCTGCAGTCCTCTATTTTACTAATAACCAGTTACCAGGGAAACCCTTTTCCTAATACAGATTAGGTATCATCAGCTGTACTACGTAGTCCTTCCCTAAGGCAGTAGCCTCCACTTTTTGGCTTTAGAGCACTCAGTAGATTTAATTATTCCTTCTCCCTAACAAGAAAGAATGATGCTTACTGCAGTTGTTCACTTTAGACATGATTGTCTATGACTGGTGGCAGGTAGTGATGAGAGTGTTCATGTGGATTGTGAAGAAAAAATAAGTCTAAAGAAAGTGAATCTACTGCTTACAGGAAACTATTCTGCCTAGACTACCTAAAGACAAACTTTCATTCATTAATAGGCTGACGACATTTGTGCCTCTTTATCACAAATCAGTGTTAGATCTTCTGTGTCTGTATTTGCAGACTAGAAAGTGCTTACTTGGTTTTGCTTGTAACATGTTTAACGAGTGTCCACGTAACAGCTAAGCACATCAAGTTTTCGTCAAGTTATGGAACATGAGTAATTTTCACCTTACATCAAAAACATGGGAGGAAAAAATAAAAATCAGGTTATTTATCTAAATTACTAATGTGATAGCTCCCACGTTATTTTCCTTGCTCAATTCATTACTATTTTCTGTTCAGTGAATGATGAGGAGTGAGTAAAGACAGTGTGTTGTTTCCAAGTTCTTTCTAAGCAAACTAAGAACCCTTTCCCTTCAGCACAGGGTGTGCTGGGAAGTCAGTCCCAGTTAGGAAATGAAAATACAGTGTATACTAGTTAGAAGCACATCAGGTGTGAAAATAATATTTCTACAATTAACAGTTGCTTGTACTCAGATAGTTTAGTTTTCACATTAGATTTCTAATATATGAGATCTAACATAAAACCTCCTGAGACTAACTCTATAGCTTGGGAACCAAGAGTTGGAAAGAAGAGACAAAGAGATGGCTATATAACATGACCTAGCCTGTTCAGGGTTCAGTTTGATTGTTTCACTCAGGTTGATTGGATACATGTTCAAATATAGATATTTTCTTACTTTCAGTTGGGAAGTGTCACTGTGGAAGATTGAACAATGAGTTAACACTGAGTATCTTGTAAAAATGGAGAAATCTGCAATGGGAATTTTTCAATTATTGACTAAGACTTGTAGTGAAGAGACAGCAAAGATAGGTCGGTGCTCAAAGGAACCCATTTCTTGCCAATAGNAATAAAAATCAGGTTATTTATCTAAATTACTAATGTGATAGCTCCCACGTTATTTTCCTTGCTCAATTCATTACTATTTTCTGTTCAGTGAATGATGAGGAGTGAGTAAAGACAGTGTGTTGTTTCCAAGTTCTTTCTAAGCAAACTAAGAACCCTTTCCCTTCAGCACAGGGTGTGCTGGGAAGTCAGTCCCAGTTAGGAAATGAAAATACAGTGTATACTAGTTAGAAGCACATCAGGTGTGAAAATAATATTTCTACAATTAACAGTTGCTTGTACTCAGATAGTTTAGTTTTCACATTAGATTTCTAATATATGAGATCTAACATAAAACCTCCTGAGACTAACTCTATAGCTTGGGAACCAAGAGTTGGAAAGAAGAGACAAAGAGATGGCTATATAACATGACCTAGCCTGTTCAGGGTTCAGTTTGATTGTTTCACTCAGGTTGATTGGATACATGTTCAAATATAGATATTTTCTTACTTTCAGTTGGGAAGTGTCACTGTGGAAGATTGAACAATGAGTTAACACTGAGTATCTTGTAAAAATGGAGAAATCTGCAATGGGAATTTTTCAATTATTGACTAAGACTTGTAGTGAAGAGACAGCAAAGATAGGTCGGTGCTCAAAGGAACCCATTTCTTGCCAATAGAAGACATGGAAGCAAAAATGACTGAGATCCCCAACAACTCTTAAGAAAATTATCTGTGGGATTGCTTTAAATGTTGGCAGCATCAGATGAAGCTGTGTGTTAACCCAATAGGGATCTATTTTGAAGGTGATCAGAGCTGATTTTCTTAATTTTTTAAATAAAAAGGGTTATGGGCAGGCACAATCTTGTTTTTTCTCTTTTTGTGTGTGAGACTTTGTACACATTGCCTATATTGACCTATTAAATGTAGTGATTAATAAAGAAATATCATTGCAATTTTGCTGTTTCTCACTATCTTTCCTTATCTGGCATATACTCCAAAACATCTAAAGATCTGTTTGTATTTTTGTGGGGGTTCTTTTGTTTGCTTCTTTCTTTGTTTTTCAAATGCGAAGATCAAGGAAATCAAACTTTTTATTCACTGCTATTCCAAAGTCCTTTTAAATAACTCTCTTTTAAAAACATTCAACCATAAGCCATATGTGTTGCATATTCATTCCGAGTTTTTTCTGGACGATGTATATTAAACTATATTTCTTTCCTAATGGAGCAACTAGTGAATACTAATTTTAGATGTCCTGGCAATGCTGCTTGTTGTACAGAGGAAGTGTCTGTCCACTGGTCATTTTAAATTCAAGTTCCTTTGGCAAATTTATACCACAACAATGCATTCTTTATTTTATTTTTTCAGTATTCAGAGGCCTTCAGAAGTCTGAGTGGTGGAGGGTATTTGTATTTCTTTGATTAAACATGCATCCTTCTTTTCACTCTTCTTTTTTTAAAGATATTACATCCTTGTTTCTAATCTAATCACCTGAACTTATTCCATTTTTTGCCAATTTATAATTTTGCTTATTAACTTCCAGTTTCTTCTTTTAGTTACAGATATTTTTCAACTGTATATGGATTTGTGGAGCAAAAATATACCGTTGTTTTCCACCTATAGTCACATGCAGCTGATTGGACTTGTAGATCATTTTCTTTTTCCATTATTTTTCTCCCTTTAACATACAACATTTATTTCCTCTAGGTAGCTAGCCAACCTGGACAAAGTGTCTCATACATTCTGTTTTTAAATCAGTTTTGTATTTTAGTAAATTTAATTTTTTTCCCCGTTGTGGTAACGCGTTTTAATACTGAGATTCAGCTATTTGCTTCAGTATTAGTTTAGATTTATGTTATGTTGCAGTCTGTTTGTATCATTTTGTCTAAGCTGCATGCAGAACAAGAATGAAAAATAGTCCAATAAGAACTTTCAAAAGTTGTTTAAGGTTAGATTCAGCCTATTCTACTTTTATGCTTGTAGGATAATTATCTAGACAAAAGTTATTTTGCAAATATTTTGAAGAGGAATAAATTTTTTTTTTACCTGAAAGGTATTTTTTAATTACGTTAAGGATTATTTATGGGTTTATAATTTTTTCCTATGCATTAGCATATTGTAATATTAAATAATTAAGTAAGTTTAACGTTGCAAGTACTTTCTTTAGTAGATTGTTAATGGATTAAGTTCCTGAAATGGAAAGGCCTGATCAAGTAATTGTGCACAAGCAATGTGTTTTTAAAGTTTAGATATAAATCTAGCTTTATTTTTAGACATAACAAATTAGTTTAAATTAATAAATCCTCCTTGATGTTGTGCAGATCCATGGCTTATAATTTTTCTTCAGAAAAAACTTTATATGACTTCACCTTGCAATATATGTTTGGGCATCTCTTAACTAGTTGTATAGACTACCTAAACTTCCGAGAAGGGAATGACGACCCAAGATTTATTTTTGCTAAGTAATTTCTGGAGAGAGACTGTTATGATTTAATTGGTTTAATGCTAAACTAATGAAATAAAGAATTAAACAATACTCCTGCTTCTTTTCATATTGATATGATACTTTTTTTCTATCAAGTCTGAACCTGTGAATTTCAACGGTAGTTTGGGGGGAGGGTGGCTGATTTTTGTTTGATTTTTTTCGTTTTGAGGTTAAGATAATGGACCCATACAGCCTTATCTCCCCATTCACTCGGAAATTTTGGACCACTGCTAGCTGATATAGTTCACTTCTGAAACTGTCATTTTTTTATTAGTGGAAGATTCAGATATTCACAATTTAACACTAACTTTGATTATAATTTTGAGTATTTTGTTCCTTTTTCAGATGAGCAATTAGACTAGAACAAAACAGAATAAAACAGAAAATAGAACAGAAATAGAACAGAAAATTTAAGTTAGAAGGGACCTACACTCTGCTCCTTCATCAATAATTTTAATCAATTAAAAGAAATATGTTTTCATTACTGTGGTGAAAATTTTGTCTAAGTGTTTAATATTACAATAAGATGAGAAGGTGCAGTAATAGGTTAATTGAGTAGCTTTTTTTCAATACGTATATATATTTAGTTAGGGGAAGATTTATACAATTATTTATTTTTGCAACAGTAAGGGTTCTCAATTTCTAGATTTCTAGAATATTCAAACTAATAGAGAAGAAAAATGTTATATGAAATAAGAACACAGATAATTTTGGAGAAAACATCTGGAAATCACAATAGTTTCTAGGAGGCTAGTGAAAATAATTTACTTCCTATCATTGACTAAAACAAACATGTACATTTGCATAATTTGCCCTTGTCAAAATACAAATGGATCTTAAAATTTGCAGATTTTTAGCCTCCAAATGCATTGGTTTTCTGGGTCAGGAAACTACTATGGTTGGAAACAGAGAAATCACTTTTTATGCCTGCCAGACTACCAAATGTTTGTTTCTTTTATTTTCTTCAGTCATAACTAAGCAAGCTCAAATGAGAGAGAGGAATGTCCGTGTTGGAATAATAGTGTGGTGTGAACGGAAAGCTGTAGGTGTTGTTTTAGCAGAGAGATATGGACATTCCAAACTCAGAATTGATGCTCCTTCCTTGGTGAGTTATTAACAGAAGGAAATAATATAACAGGATATTTGTGAGTGAGCTCTGTGACTCCATGATGTATTCTGGGTGCCGTAAATTATTTCTTCATGTGCTTTATCTTAATAAGGATTACATTTCATGATTTTCAAAGCAACTTGGCAAGACAGAAAAATCCAACTGTGCCTCAAATTGAATCTTTTGGAGATGCTAACAAATATACTAATTCCTGAATCCTCAATCACACCCAAAATCCTGACCCTAAACGAAATATTTGTGACTTAGAGGTGCTGGGAGAAATCATTATCAGCATTATCAGTCCAGTAAGGCTCACTTTTATTTTGCAAAATGCTCCTAAGTTTGGGGACAGAAATTTTTTTTTCATTTGAGAATATGCTTACACCACTGGAGAAGTTCTCACTGATCTTGGAGAACAGACATAATGTTGCAATACTGTAATACTTCTCCTTTTTTCGCTTCACACAGCAGTAAGAAGACCAAAAATTGTTTTGTTGTATGAAAGTGTTCAGTGCTAGCAGACTTGATGAGGCTTGAGCTGGTCAAGTGAAAAAAACACTCTAAGTTAAGTGCATGAGGGTTGTGTGGAAAGTTTACAGCGTCCCTAAAACGTACACCCTGTGTTTGATTACTTTCCTGTTAAATGGCAAAGACATAAAGTAACTGATACAGGAAGGTTTGCACTGAAGTTGGAGTATCTTTCTGATCATTTGAGATGTATTATTATTTAGGTTTGATTTTTAAATATTTGAAATAGCACTTTGCATGGAATTCAATATTACAAAGTAATATTAATTAATGATACTGTGAAGGAAATTTTTAATAGAAACAAAAAAATCAGCAGAGGATTTGACTTTTGAAAATTAAGATGTTTCAGTGAAGTTTGCTGAAGGAACATGAAGCATTTATGCCTGTCTTTTGGATATCTTCTCACATTTCTCTGATTTTCTGCAGTGCCTCATAGGATTTGTAGCCTAGACTAAGAGCTTGGCTGCTAAAAGAGAATGATGACATAGACACACGTGTTAAACCTACTGTAACACTACAGGAGTATTCAGCAGTATTGATGTTCAATTGATTTGCCTTGAAATTAAGCAATAAATTCAGTTTGCCTAATAATATTTGCCTGAGGATCCTGCAGAAGGGAATATGCGGCCTGTGCACATCACAGCTCCAAGTAAAACACTGCAGCAAGAAAATACCTTGTTCTGGATCATCTCACTGTCTTGTAAAGTTAAAAGGAATTCAGCCCTTCAGTTATGGGGGCTGCAACAAAAATAAAGCTGAAAAACATAATGTAGCTTGATATAGATACTATACTACTTCTGTTTATTTGTACATTACAAAGATTACTGGAGATATTCTATATGCATGTATTTCAGGCAGCAGCCAAATTTGATCAATTTAGAAACCCTAACTACCAATATTGTTGCACTAAATTATCTCAGTATAGAATTAAACATAAACGGGAGAGACATTCCTATAAAATTTATTCATAAAACCACATTGCAGTCTTTGTGAAAATATGGACTTAAAGCATCACCAGCCACTTGATATTTTACTTTAATACATTGCTCTCCTCAACAAGATTGGTAGAGAATATCTATATGATACATGAAATCTCTTGGGGGTCAGGTGTGAATAGGAGAAAAAAAGAAGGGATTTGGGTATACCCGCATTCAGAATCTGCAGCAAAATTAATATTAGTAAATATAGGCCCTGGTGGTGGAGGTCAGGAGGCTTTTATGATTGGCTTTTATGATGTGACTGCTCTGGGTAGTTAGATTTCAATTTGAAATAACAGCATTTCACTCCCTGTTGTTTTAAATGGGAAAGTGATTGTGTAGTTATGGAAGATTACTTTCAGAGCTATTCTCAGGCTTCAGACAGTAAATTACCTGAAAAAGAAAAACACATGTAAGCAATGTCTTCAGGAGTACATCTGAAGCCTACTCCTAAAGTGGATTCAAAATCACAAGGAAAGAATTTAAAAATCACCCTGATGCAGTGGCAAATCCTTGAAATACAAAACAAGGACTGAACTTTTAAACTGCATGAAGATACATTCCTGCCAAGAATTTTGCAAAAGTTTATCTGTAAATTTGATGGAGACATCAGGTGTTCCAGAATACCCAGTTCAGAAACAGTATAAATCTTTAAGTATTCAAATGACTTTAAAAGTCTGGCTCTATGTGCATATTCTAGCATCACTAAAAATTAATTACATGAGCCCATACTTCTTCCTGAGTAAAGAGTTCAGTATTATTTTCAGTCCTGAACCTCCATTCCTCTTTCCTTGACAGAGATGTGCTCTTGTCACCTACCTTATCTCTTTAAGTCTTTTTTGAAACACGCTGAGCTCACGGGGCAATGGTTTAAAGCTACTTATTTAGTACTCAGAATAACTTAGGATTTGGGCTCAGAAGCCAGTGAGTAGCTTTCATTTTTTGCATTTTAGTTGGTGCCAGAAGAATGGTGTTTCACTTCAAAAGGGTCTTCTTATTGGGGAATTAGAGGAATGTCTTCTATCTTAGTGCACCTAGGCTGTTCCACAGCATGAGAGCTAAAAGCTCTGAGGCTTGCATGCTAAGAACTTGATGTCACAGCCTTTACTCATCTGAGTAGCATCCCTGAGTGCAGTAGGACTGTGCAACAGAGCAACAGGCATGTTGCCAAGGTAATGATGGTCAAAGTTTTGCCGTTGTGAAAAAGTAGCCCACAACATACAAGGAAAGGAAAACAGTGACATCAAAGGATTTCTGCCATCCCACAGCCAACTTTATTGCTTCACTGATGCTTCATCGTCGCTCTGTGATGCTTCATTAGTTAGTCCAAATGGAACAGTGTGATGAAGTGCCTCTCTGTCTCTCCTGTTAGCACAGCTCAGAAAAGGTTAAACAGGCAACTGCCATGGTATATGTCTCTGTCTCCCAAGAGAAATCTTAGGACACGGGAGCATGGAAGTACTAAATCTCCCTTTCTCCTTTTCTCTTTCTTTTGATAAGCAGACTTCACATCTGTTGCAAAACATGTATGACAGCTGTATAGGTACATTGTTCCCTCACAATAATCTGCTTTCTCAGGACCAGGACCAATATTTCATGTCACTCTGTAAACACTGTTTGAATAAAAATGAAGGTGAGATTTGTTCCATTACCCTTTTCATCTACTTGAGTCCTTCCCCCTACCCCTTGAATTCTGACCTAAATAACACAACAAAGTTCATATTTTGCACAGAAATGAATTAAAAACAGTCGGAACCAGTGTATTTTTGTATGTTTGAAGGGAAATCTAGGCATTCTGGTATATTTTCTGTCACCTTCCATAGAAAATGAAAACAAAATCAGAAAGTACAGCAGGGCTGAAAGATATCCCTAAAATGTAGCATAAAGCATAAACAAATAATGTTTATTCAAAGTTTGGTTATTATCTCTTGCACAGTAAAATTTAAGGTACCTAACAGTGATACTCCTGTACTCTTTTAGAGCATATATATTTAAAAGGATTATTACTTCTTGCACTAAACATCAGTAAAGGAGCTCCTGTGTGCTATGTGCTAAAAAAAAGTGGGCACCAACAATCTTGGTTTCCCCATTAAACAAAGCTGATTCAGACATTTCTCCTGCTTATCCTCCCAAAACTTCTTATCTCATAGGCCAGTTTAAAATAAGATGAAGAAGTTAAGATAGCAATCTCTCATAAATTTTGTGAAGTGGTGATGAAAAAACAAGAAAGAACCAGAGTGTTGCTTTTGAGTCGTAAGTGTCTATGTGTGTGGTTTTTGCTCAGGGAAAGCAGAGTCAGGTAATGGTACATAAGTACATGTGTGTATGCAAAAAAAAATTAAAAAATCATAGCATCATAGAATCATAGAATGGTTTGTGTTGAAAGGGATCTTAAATATAATCTAGTTCCAACCTACCTGCCGTAGACAGGGACATCCCACTAGATTGGGTTACCCAAGACCCCATCCAACTTGGTCTTGAACACTTCCAGGGATGGGGCAGCTACAATTTCCCTAGGCAACCTGTAACAGGGCCTCACCGCTCTCACGGTGAAGAAATTCCTCCTTGTGTCTGGTCTAAATATGCCCCTTTCAAGTTTATACCCATTAGCTCTCATCCTACCACTACAAACCTTTGTAAACAGCCCCTCCCCAGCTTTCCTCTAGCCCCTTCAGGCACTGGAAAGTTGCTATAAGCAATTGGAGCCTTCTCTTCTCCAGGCTGAACAACCCCAACTCTCTCAGCCTGTCCTTGAATGGGAGGCGCTCCAACCCTGTGATCATCTTTGTAGTCCTCCTCTAGGCTTGTTCCAACAAAAAACCCCAAGGATGGTGTCCTATGATAAAATGAACCCAAATAAAGAGGCGTGGAATGAAAAGAACATGCCAATACTTACATAAATCACCATTTTCAAAGCTGGAATTCCATCATTCACAGGATATGATGCCTTCTGCATTGTCTGTGTTGCAGAGGCTTTTTATAGGCAAGGACAATCTAAGAGTAAATAGGTAGAAAGTGTTTGGTAGTAGGATTTCTTCCCACCCTGTTAGCATGCAGACTCTAATTTTGGCTATGAACTGATCCAGTGGAACAGAGTTTTCATAGCAGCTTTCATAGGGATAATTACCATTGCATGGATGCAATCATCCAGGGTGCCAAGGAAGACCCTTTGCCTACCTGTAACTATTGTTGTTGGAAAGAACCTCCTTTATCTTCTAACAAAGAGTCTGATAAGTGATCATCTAGATGAGTCACACTGAGGAAAAAATATCCATCTTTTACAATGCAGTGCTGCAGAACACTTGGGAACTCTCTCAGTGCTGTTGGGTCCTGTGTATCTTGTAAGGGTCCTGTTATTCCCTGAGACAAAAAATGACTGTTGCTTTCTACCCTGGACACCTCTTACATGGATCGTGGTCGATGCAACTAGTGGAATGATCCACCAGTATGGCATTTTTGAAGTGCAGCCAAAGTGAATATTAAAATATCAAAGTAAATATTCAAATATCTGCTGAAAATCAATCATCTTGAAACTCTATATGTATGCAATCATGTAGAACATTCTTTGAGCTCTTCTGGAACACAGCAGGCTTAGACCAGTAATGTTTCCCTGAGTTGGGACATCTCTCAGGTGCAACCTCATTTACTAACAGCAAATGAAAAGACCTTAGGCTAAGCCATCCTGTCTTGAGAGCTGACTATTGCCTGTTGGGAATGATGGTGGATTGGATGTAATTATTCTCACTTATCTCAAAGAGCTGTTTGGATATCTTGAGATCTGCCCATTACCTGTTGGAAATGGTGGTACATTGAATCTAAATACCCTCACCAATCTGGATATTTTCTGGCTAGCCTCTCTCTGTCTGTCATGAACTGTACTTCCCTTATGTTTAATGCTTAAATATCGATATATCTCTGTATACACACATATCCCTACATCTCTGTGCTTTTATATATAGTTGTTACAGGAGTGAATCTTGTTATTTTTGAATCTGATTAAGTCATTAATTAATTTGATTACAACACATTGAATAATTTTTATTTACTTTGGTAATCAATCAATAATTAAGTGTTAATAGGAATTTGCAGTTTCAGAATCATAGAAGTGTTTGGTTGGAAAAGACCTTTGAGGTCATTGAGCTAATTTTAAATTGTTGATAAACAAAGACTTTATAAATTCATATCCATGACAGAATGTAATCAAGTCATTCTGCAGGATACAAGTGGATGCCAGATGCCAGCTCTAAATGCACGTCGCATGATGGCAGGTCATCATGACCCATGCTTTAAACACTTTCTAAAGTGTGTATATATATATATATTGCATATTGATACAAATATGACCTGGTAAATGTTTCAGCAGGAAATCCACAATTCTTCATCCATTGTGGAAATGAATGTTATAGTCTTTGGCAATTGCAGAGATATAACATCACCTCTCATGACAATATCCTTCTTTTTCATCCTAGTTTTAAAATAAATTCTTTAATATCTTACAAGAACTACTCTGAGAGTAAAGAAAGATTAATTCTAAAAGTAAAGTAAAAGTATAAATAAAATGTTGCATCATCAATGATTGTTGGTTGACCCTAAAAGTCCTGTCAGGCATAAAAATATCTAGCATTTTCAGTATTTCTTGATGACTAAATTCTAAACCATGAACCAAAGCATCCACGACATTTAGAGTTCTGAATGCTAGTCAGAGACTGATGGGGATAGAAAGGGTTATCATAAAACAAAAAAATAAAAGTTTCTACCTTCTCTTATTTTGGCAGAATATGCTTTTGACATGTAGGAGAAACCCACTTGAAAAAGATCTATGAGTGAAAAGCTGGTAACTGAATGATCAAGCTACTCTTCCTGAGTGCATAGCGACTATTAATAAGGTGTGTGTCCCTATTTTTAATTTCCTTCTCCTTTTTCATATCCATTTGCTAATCCCTTTCACTCCTTCCATTCTGCCTTTTCTGTTTATTTTTGCATAGTACTTATTCATGCAGTGCCATTTTGGAAATGTCAGTTTGAGACCTTGGTACACGTGACCTTAACTCTGATTTTGTCACTGAAGAGTGCAGTGAAGATTCGGTTATAGCGTTAGAGTACGGCTTATATGTTGTGACATTTTGTTGAAATGCGAAATTGGTAAAGGTAGGTACATGTCTGAATCAAGAAGCCTGTTTAAAATGACAGAAAGTGAAAAAAAAGACACAAGTGAAAGTTTGTGTGGATTGTTTTACATAAGAAGTTACCTACTTTACTTCTATGTTTATTAGATGATGTGGATGTTATTTGGGCTTGAGTGATAAAGAATCATAGAATAGTAAGGGTTGGTAGGGACCTTAAAGATCATATAGTCCCAACCCCCCTGCCATGGGCAGGGACATCTCTGTGGAAGCGTCGATCTGCTGGAGGTTAGGGAGGCCCTGCAAAGGGATCTGAACAGGATGGACCACTGGGCTGAGTCTAATGGGATGAGGTTTAACACAGCCAAATGCCGGGTCCTGCAC
>WAAB01021687.1:77053-200221 GCA_013389865.1 Piaya cayana | reverse complement strand
TCTACAGCTACCTAAAGGGAGGTTGTGGAGAGGAGGGAGCTGGGCTCTTCTCCCAAGTGACAGGGGACAGGACGAGGGGAATGGTCTCAAGCTCCACCAGGGGAGTTTTAGGTTGGACTTTAGGAAAATAAATTCACAGAAAGGGTCATTGGGCATTGGAACATACTGCCCAGGGAGGGTGTTGATTCACCTTCCCTGGAGGTGTTTAAGGGATGGATAGATGAAGTCCTGAGGGACATGGGTTAGTGATTGATGGGAATGGTTGGACTTGATGATCCAGTGGGTCTCTTCCAACCCGGTGATTCTGTGATTCTGTGATTCTGTATTAGCAGCTGCATTGCCAAACCCGTTCAATACTCTGAACTGCACAGTTAAGTTGTAGGTAAAACTGTAATTTCATCCTTAGAGGAAACAGAATTTACTCAGTAGAGGACAACAAAAATTCAGGCATTTAACATCATACTGAACTTTCTTTTTAGGGAACTCTTGCACCTGCTATTAGTATATTATTGTGGTAAAGAAGACCTCTTCAACTACCTGTTTTCTGGCATCATAACATCGCTCAAACCAGGTTTTTAAAAAAAGTTTTATTGCATTTGTTTCAATTGATATATCAAATACCTTTTTAGAAAGCAGCTCTTTAAAATCCTTTTAAAAATGTGATTTTTAACTTTAATTTACCTTCGTTCATGGTATCTTTTCTCCACATTAGAAAATAAAGGAATAAAGGAAAAATATAATAAAGTTGAAAAACTTTCTTGTTATTTTAATATTTTCCTAACTGAAACCAAAATCCTCCAAGCTGTTAAAAAGAAAACTAATCTCAAATTGTAGACATTTTTAAACTTCCTTTTTAGCATGAAAACACTGTCTCTCTTTATATTTTTTTATGTAAAGTAAAAAAAAAACCAAAACAGAAAGAGGCAAATACAATTTCTGAAATAAAATACCTATACCAAGCACAATCAGTATTGAAATGAGAATTATTTTCTTCTTCAAAAGAATCTGTAGAAATATGNTATAAAAAAAAAAAAAATCTTGCTTTTTTTAAAGTTCCAGTCCATCTTTTCAACAGGTTTTTGTATCAAACATGTTTTGGAACTGAGTTTTCTCTGTTGTAATCTGAGGTTGCTTCTTCCATTTAAAGGCATTTTCCTGGCTTAGGTTGGCTACAGTTCTGACCCAAATTTGATGAAATAAGCAAATATACATCCATTTGTCTTTCTGAGAGGAATGGAATACAAATGACTCATATGCAAAGGTTCCTCCAGATTAGATCCTTACATTCAGCCAAATGCCAATTTTAAACTGATCTCTTCCTATTGTTAATGAAATATATATAATTTAATACCTTACTTGTTCTTATAGTATCAAGTGTAAATCGGAATTTTAAATCATTTACAGAGTGATTACTGTTTTCTGTGAAAGTAATATAGTGAAAATGTTTTTTTCTTTATACCTTGTGTTTATTTATGTTAGTAAGTAGATTCAGATGCCTGTATATGGTCTACTGATATTCCTTTCCCATGTGAAAAAAAAAAGATTAAGTCACAGTGTTGCTACTGTTTGCCTACACCTACATGAAAATTCCTTTCCTTTTGTTTGAATTAAAATATCGTGTTACAATCCAGAGCAGAAAACTCTGTGTTCCTCATTGAAATTTATTTTTCTCACTGATGTTTTCCTCTTACTTTCTGCTTTACTTTTCACAATCTCTAAGAAAGTTAACTTAACTTAGGGAAATACGTAATTAAAATTCTCACTTTATATATTTATCAGAATAACTTGGAGGGTTTTTCACACAATTTAATACATTTCACAAAGTTTGGTAAAGTAAGTTGCAATGGTTTCAGTATAACTTTCACACAGCTATAAAATATTATTTATTCTTTCACAATTAAGCCATACAAGAAAAATAAATGAGGTTGTTTACCTTCATCTGCATCTCTAGAAGTAAATGGTGAGGACTAGCTGACTATCCAATCAACTTAATGTAGTTTTACCTATATAAAAACTAAAAGGGATTGCAAATTACAAGAAGACAGAAAGGAGACAAATTTCTATTGATCATGTTGAATTAGATCAAAGTGAGTGTTTGGATTTCTAAATTTAAATGGAGTGTACCATTTAAAAAGAAAACAAACTTACTTGAGTCACTTGAAACAAGAAAATAATATGATTTTAAAAGTTAAGGGTTTTGTTTTAATCTTATTGGGAAAAAAAATACTAAACTTGTTTCAGTGCAACATTCTTAAGCATATATAAATGCAAAATAACAGGCCCATCTTGCAAGTACTGTACAGTCAACTCAAGCACAAGTGAAACTGAAGAAAATCATCTTCAATCATTAGAAAAATAAAGATAATAAGAATTCTTAAGTTGAATTATATACATATGACACAAATGCCAAGCTCTTGTAGTCTGTTAAAAATGCTTTGCTCTGCAGGGTTTAGTGGTTATAAGTTTTTTCCTGCTCTTAATGCTCTAAAAGATGTGGATGTCGAAGACAGACTTGAGGAATTGTTGTGTTAGGAGAATAGAAATGCCTTTCCTCACGGAGGAACAGTGTGGGAGAAAGTCAGGAAATGTGTTTGTGGGAGGACAACACAAAGGAAGAAGGAGGGCAAGCAGAGGTGACTCTTAATTTTTCCCATTTGTTCCCTGGGAGAAGCATCTGGACTGAGCCCCCCTGTGTTACTTTTGGTTTATGTGGGTAAGGGCGGGTTTGTTTGCTTCCTGCAGCCTCAGTCCAAGAGGTGAGTGCAGAATGTTACTGGTACAGGGCACTCAGTGGGACCCAGGAGGGACTGGAGTACGTAGAATAACATGCATCTGGTCAGGAAATTTGATTATACAAGCCCTTCTACTTTCCCAGAAGAAACATTCCTGCTTTGTGGGCTGAACCCCCAGTGTCTTTGCTGCTGCTCACTGTGCAAAGGCATCATTCTCCCATGCTCCTAACAGTCCACCTGGCCCAGTTTTCTTACACAAAAAGTAGCTTGCTTGTTAATCTGATTCTTATATCTGTTTTTTTTTTTGTTTGTTTGTTTTAGTTGGGGTTTTTTTAGGGTTTTTTTAATTTTTTTTTATGTGCTTGAGCTTACTAACATTGTAGAATGTAGTATGATTTATACTGCAGGATTTACAAAACACGTGGTTGTGCCTATGTGAAATAGGACATTCATCTAAATAAATAGAAGTATACGCTGTATTAACAATTGAATTTGTAGAAACGGATAAATTCTGCTTTCTGTATTGTCAAGCATCTCAACACAGTGCCGAATCTCCAGAAGCAGGTGATTTTGTGTTTATTTTAGTAATGTTAGTATGAATTTATAATCTTATTAGTTTCAGCGTTGAATAGAAGCTTAGTCTATTTTCCCTGCATTGCAAAGCCATCCATTGTTGAAATACTTTTGAATTATGTGCACTGGCTTTGAAAAGTGGTTTCTTATGAAAAGAATTGCATCTACAGATTTAAAAATTACAGTCAATAACCCTGAGGCACAATGCCATTTATACTTGTGGATTTGCTTGCCCTGGTACAATCCAGGGTCATTACGGGTTGTGGGATCTCCTGACATTTCTAGACAGCACAGAGGAACACTGTTTCCTCAGTTCATGGGGTAAAAGCTGGGGCAAGACATAAATATATAGCATGAAACATAAGTTTCAATGTGAAGGCAGATGGGAGGTGGTAGAAACAGGTGCAAAAAATGAGGCTGGAGTACGACATAGAAGTGTTGAGGTGGAGAAAAACAATCTAAAAGGAGAAAAAAGAGGCAGAATGATTTATGATATGTGCACAGTGAAGGTGACTGTGGGGAAAGAAATCTGTTGCTAGCCCTTGGATCTCAGCTGAACTGTAATTCAGACTAACTTTCTACTGAACTGTAGGTGTCTGTGGGTGACAAGGACCGCGAATGTGTGGGCCCTATAAAGGTTAATTTTTTCACCATGGTCCCAGCTGAGTTTTTCTAATATAGTAAGTCTTTACACACTTCTCCAGAAACTAAGAGAAAATACATATGTCCTATTTACATTATAATTAGTGTATCTGTTGTTCAGTTCTTGTCACAGACATCTGTGCAGAGCTAAACCACTGGTGATGGAGAATAATCACTATGGGGAGAGATTTCCATTTCTCTCTCTCTCTGTCTTTTTAACAAACCTCCCACAATTATTAAAGAAAATGTCTATAGACAGAGAATGAATGTGTAAAATAATTGAAAATAGTTTCATGAAACCATTTTAATGGTTACAATGCAATGGAATACTTTTATGTGAGTAGCTTTAAAAGAAAAATCTGACCTCTTCTCCCAAGTGACAGGGGACAGGACAAGGGGGAATGGCCTCAAACTCACCCAGGGGAGATTTAGGCTAGAGATTAGGAGGAAGTTTTTTATGGAAAGGGTCATTAGGCATTGGAATATGCTGCCCAGGGAGGTGGTTGATTCACCATCTCTGGAGGTGTTTAAGGCACGAGTAGACGAGGTCCTGAGGGACATGGTTTAGTGTTTGATAGGAATGGTTGGACTCGATGATCCAGTGGGTCTCTTCCAACCCAGTGATTCTATGATTCTATGAAAAACAGTGATGTGAGGGTGAGTTTGTATCAATATGGGAGTGATTAAAGCATTGGGTCTCCGAGTCTGTTTGGTTTCCTGGGAATTAATTTCTCACATTCTGAAAATGTTCTGTATTGCCCAGTGTCAAATCTTCATGGCTCTAAGCAGTGTCTGATCTTCTATGTGTTATGCAAAGGAAAACAACTGTTTCAATTAACCCGTATATTGAGAATTCAAGAGGAACTATATGGACAGTTTTCATCCTGCAGATTTGCTTTACGTCAATGTTGGTTTTGATTGGCACCTTTGGCAAACCTCTTGATGTTAATTAAAGACTGATTCCTCAAATAGGCAAGCATAAAACTGTTCACTGTGTTTGCATGAATATTTCTGGTTGCTGCAGTAAGTTGAGAGACTAAGTGAAAATGAAGAATAAAGGAAAAAAAAAGAAAGAAAATCCAAAGTGAGTTCCATGGGAATTTAAGAGGTTTCTGGGCTACTTATGTGCAAATGAAGGCATTTAATTGTAAGGTGTCCTCAATGATAAATGGTAACAAAAATATGCTTGAATAAATTCCCCATTATAAAATGAGGAATTATGTCATGACTTTGCCCTTTTCATTGCTCCTTGACAAAAGTGAACCTCTCTAAAAAATTTATACCACCAAAGCCTCATGTCTCTTGCACTGCTAATGAACTGAGTAACTGAGAAAACAGCACCTCTGCAATTAATATAAATGCAAAAGCTTGGCTTCCTGGCAAAAAGAGAGAACAATGAGGGAAACTTTCTAAATTATTAATGTAATACTCAAATAAATGTCATAAGGAATCTATTTTCTGAGTAATTCAGTCTTGAAAAGAAGCAATCATGTCTGCTAAAATGTATACAAAAAATGAATCCTTTTTTTTTTCTCAGTGAAGAAGATATGAAGCACACACTCAAGTACATCTTACCATTTCTCTGTGAGTATGTTCAGCAGATGCCTTTTTTTAGTCTAGAAAACACAGCATAAATATCCAATTCAAGCTCAGAAATGCTGTCAATGACGAGGGTAGGATTTGTAAGCTCAAGATGCCAAAAGGCACCACAAACTATGAGTTCTACTGAGAGATGGCAAGTCTGTGTTTTGCCCATCCCTCCACAAGAGCAGGAACTTCACTAGGAGAAAACACCTACATTCTTCTGTAAATGTGTATTTGCAACCATGATGGTCTCCAGATACAAAAACAGTTACGTTTGTGGAGTAAAGTGGTTTGTTTGATTAGTCTAGATGAGACGGGTGCACAAGTTCTAGGTTCACAATCCTCTTCACCCTCTATGTTTTTAAACATAGACAATCTTAGAAACAGAACCACGTTCTGGACAGGAAGAAATAAAAGCACAGCAGCCCCTCACAATTTATCAAAGGACGAGTCCTTGCTGTTCCCATGCCAAGGAAACCATCTGAGAATGTAGGATGCATCTCTTTGGCCAAGAGGGTTCCCTTGACATTTTCATCTCTAGCATCACAAGGCAATATACTGAAAAATAGTTACACTACAGGGAATAAGCCCTTTGTGTCACTGTCCAAGTCCTTCCAGCTTTTGTGCCTTTTCAATCAATGCTGCAACTCACTTAAGTGGCAAATAGTAGTCATCCCAGATCAAAGGATGCTTATCTGGAAATGTTGTTGTTTTCAATGTCTGCTTGAATGGAAATTTAAAATAAACTCCAACCAATATTCCATTGTTCAGAAAAGTTGCCATGACTATTTAACTGTTGTAGTGTTGGGAAATGGGAAACTCTGTGCTGTGAATTCTGGCTGTTTATCCCCACCCATGCATGTCTTATTTTGCATTGATATACACTGAAAAAAAATATCAACGAGGAGATAATTTTTGTGATAAAGACTTGATACAAATGAAGATACTTCCAGAAAAAGAAAATTGTTTATTTTAGTACAATTTCTTGCAATGCTGTACGTGGAGTACACTCTCAAAACTCAAAGCAATACTTATCAGTGGTTTGCCTGTTGTAAATATTTTGCCTCCCTCAGCATATAAAATGCTGTGATAGTGTCTTTAATCTGAGGATATTAAACTGTAAGATGCGTTTACAAGAATAGTTTACAGAACTCTTTGTATGACTACAGCAGGTTTATTCCAAGAATACATATTGCAGATAATCTTTAAATTTGCTGAAAGTGCTTTAGTATGGAATATAATAAAAATCAATTGTAGAAGAGGAAATCAACTGCAGCATTACATAAAAAGACTCTTGCTTTGGAAAGCCAAGTTTTTATTGTCTTGCTGTAGGCAACGGATAATGTTGGCAGTGGTAAATTCCGTGTTGCTCTAAGTTACACTGTTACACGTAAATAAATCCAGATAGTGATGTCTCAGACGAGGTTATATTAGTTTAGGTAAATCACCAAAAACTCTTCTAAAAAAAAAAGTTTTGAATAGGCCATGCAAAATTAATACTAAATTTCCTGTCGTCTACCTCATTACCTTGTTAGATGACTTGTATTAAAAGCAGTGAAGCAAAGAATCAGTAACCTGGGCCTTTGCCATCTCTGCAGTACTGCAGATAGACATATCACACAATTTACACAGAAATTATGTTTGTTGAGTGTGCTTTCCTGGAATATAAGTGCACTAGACTAGAAATTATGACTTTATTATGATACTTCAAGATTCAGCTTTTAGAAATTAGCCCTGGAAACCGTTGTTGTTAAGATGCAGGTCTGGTGAGTATCACAGGAAATATTCTTGTTTGTACATTATCCTTAAATAAGGCTGCATGTCTGTGTTTATGTTGTATATCCACATAAACTTTTGAACACATAAACTGCTGTTCACAATGACATGAAAACTGTATGTGACTATATATGAATAAATGGAAATAATTACTGCTTTCTAATGTTATTTTTAAGAACAAAAATATTAAAATCAGTCTCCTAGAGATTATCCAGTTTAAGGAAAAAAAAAAAAGGCTGCTGGTGAGTATAATTCAAACCCAGCTTTGACAACCTATGGTCTTCCTGAGCTACCTCCTTAAAATTAATGGGGTAATTGTGAAAAAGGGACTTGTAGTCCAAAGGAGGTAAATGCATCCTGAGATGATAGTTTCAATGGTGAAGTCGCATTAATAACCCCTGGAACTCCTGGAATGGTTCCTCTACAACCAACCCCACGTATCTGCTTATGGGCCTATGTCATAAAAAGATTGGGGAAAGATTATCCAAGAATATATTGGATTGTTTGACTTGTTTTGCTTGAGCTCTTTTTGTTGTCATTTTGGTCCCTCTGAGGATTATACTGCTATGGCAAAAAAAGATAGAGTTGTGGAGTGCCAGTGACTTCTGTATTGAGCCCTTACCTCAAACTCCAGACTCTTACATATCATTACACTGAGATACAGATCCTAGCACCCTAATAAATGAGGTTTTGAGGCCGATTTTGCATTGACATTGATACTCTTTTCATTTCCCAAAAGCGGAGGCAATATCTTTGCTTCGCAACTTAAAAACTTAAAACATAATTTCCATCATATTACAGTTTCAGGGATGAGGAAAATTAATTCACTCTTCAAAAACAGAAGACAACTTTCAAATTACAGACAGAATTTTTTGTTTCATTTTAGATGAAAAAAGACATAATTTGATCTGTGAGATCATCAGCTATGTATACAAATTAAAATCCATCTTACTGTAGAGAAAAGTCTTCTAAATAGTAAAAAATATTTAATGTAAATTAAAGAAGAGATATTGATTTCTTTTTTTTTTGCTGTAGGTACATAAGATCCAGGGAGAGGTTTGCTGTTTTTTTTAGTTTAGAATCATAGATTCATAGAACAGTTAGGGTTGGAAAGAACCTTAAAAGTCATCTAGTTCCAACACCCCTGCCGTGGGCAGTGACATCCCACTAGATTATGTTACCCAAGGCCCCATACAACTTGGCCTTGAACACCTCTAGGGATAGGGAATCCACAATTTTCCTGTGCAACCTGTGCCAGTGCCTCATCACTCTCATGGTGAAGAAATTCCTCCTTATATCTAGTCTAAATCTGCCCCTCTCCATTTTATACCCACCTTCCTCATCCTATCACTACAAGCATTTGTGAATAGTCCCTCTCCAGCTTTCTTGTAGGATTGTTTCAGGTACTTGAAGATTGCTATAAGATCTCCTTGGATTTCCTTCTTTTTTCCAGACTGAACAATCCCAACTCTTTTAGCCTGTCCTTCTATGGAAGGTGCTCCAGCCCTCCTCTTTGTAGACTCCTCTAGGCCCATTCCAACATCTCCATATCCTTTCAATAAGGATTCCAGAACTGGACACAATACTGAAATGACGTCTCACAAGAGAGGAATAAAGAGGCACGATCTCCTCCCTTGACCTGCTGGCCATGTTTCTTTTGATGCAGCCCAGGACACATTTGGCCTTCTGGGCTGCAAGCACACACTACTGGCTCATGTCGAGCTTCTTATCAACCAGCACCCCAAAGTCCTTCTCTGCAGGGCAGCTCTCAATCTCATCATCCCCCATCATGTATGGAAAATGGAGATTGCCCTGACCCAGGTGCAGGACCTTGCGCTTGGTCTTGTTGAATTTCATGAGGTTCTCACAGCCCCACTTCTCCAGCCTGTCCAGGTCCCTCTGGATGACATCCCATCCTTCCACAGTGGTAACTGCAGCACTCAGCTTGGTATCATCTGTAGACTTGATGAGGGTGCACTCAATCTCACTGTCAATATAATTGACGAAGGTATTAAACAGCACTGGACCCAGTACAGACACCTGTGGGACGCCACTTACCACAAATATCCATCTAGACTTTAAGCCATTGACCATTATTCTCTTAATATGACTCTCAAACCAGTTTCTTATCCACTGTACCACCCACCCATCAAATCCGTATCTCTCCAATTTAGAGAGAAGGTTGTGGGGGACTGTGTCAAAGGCTTTGCAGAAGCCCAAATAGATCCCACCCATTGGTTACCTATGTCTGCTGCTGTGGTTACTCCATCATAGAAAGCCACTGAGTTGTTCATACAGGATTTGCCCCTGGTGAAGCTGTTCTGGCTGCCATCAATCACCTCTCTGGCCCCCATGTACTTCAGCAGAGCTTTTAGGAGGATCTGTTCCATGATTTTCCTGGGCACAGAGTATTTCTGCTGTACTAATATGGACATGGAGCATTTTCTTACTACCAAAATATTCTTTATGAAAACCATATACATTTACTTAATTGATGGGATCATCTGAGCTTTTCTACTCAATTGATATACAGAAAATGGAGTGTCAGTTTTTACAGAACCATGCAAATGCATTAGCTGATGGGCTGAAATTACTCAGAAGTGCCACTATTTGCTGTTATAACTACTTGTAGTCATAATTTTTTCTGTTTCCGACACCAGAAACCATATCACTCCTGGTAAAAAACTTCTCATCGTATTTTCAAGAAACCATATCACTCCTGGTAAAAAACTTCTCATCGTATTTTCAAGAAAAGGTACAAATCCAGTACGTTACATGTGGTTTGTCAGTCACACGGACATATGTCTATTTTTAAATATGTTCTTATTGTATTCTTCATCTTTTTAATATGTGAACATGCGTAAAAATGAAAACTAGTCTCAAGATACACTGAAAGTCTAATTGTGCTTTTACTCCCTCAGCTATTCAGATGTGATATTTTGGTGAATTTTATTCCTTTACAACTCCCAGAGGTAGATGAGCTTGTTCTGTTAAAATAGGAAGTACATTTTCTGCTTTACATTGCAAAGTTGTGAAATTTGTGTTTAATTTCTTCTCTTACACCAACCTTTCAGTTTATGGAAGTCTGTGAATACACCAGGCATAGATTAATTAGAAATGAAGGAGAGTACACTCATGGTGAAAATGGACAAGTAATGTGTCCTTGCATTAAAGGGGAGCTAATGACCTGCTGATCTGCATAACATAAGCAAGCCAGAAGTTCAAAAGAGATTATTATTCCCCTCCACTCAGAGATACAATTAAATTTATATGATTCTGTCATTTTAAAATGAAAAACGAGTTTGAAGTCACATGCCAGTTTCCTTAGAAGTGTTTGCCTCCTCCTCTGGATCTGTGCGTAAACTAAGATATTTTCATGAAATACCCTTAAAAAAAAATCCTTGTTACTAATGAAACCTCTTTTAAAAAGTCTCTAACAACAGCTGCTTTAGACTTTGACATTTTTCTCCATGAGTTCTGAAAAAAGTCTTTCAGACAGTTGTCTGTAAGCTTCTGGCTGTGCAGGTAGTATTTCCAAAGCAGCTCTGAAAAACTATGGTAAAAGAGACATGGCTAGACAGGCTTCAGATTGAACCTGTTATAAATGCCTAGAGGCAGTGACACTACATTGTATTTTTTGCCTAATATAAAGAGGAAACATTACAAAATAAATTTATTTCTTTCCCTTGATACAGATTGTAAAGTAACTTTTCTATTGCATCTCAACAACTCTACAGTTACTCTAATCTAATCAAAACCAATAAAACTATTTGAATAATATTTTGCCTAATTTTATTTAACTTCACGTATTTTATATATATGCATAAGTTCGGGGTTTTTCTTTAAAAAATGCCAGAGGATTTTCTTGTAGAGCCAAATCCTCATTTTAGGAAAAAGAAAAGGCTATAGAGCATTTTAAATATAACATTATTAGTATTACAAAATAACAATTCAATGTAAGTAGTCTATTCCAAATGACTTGAAATGTCTCTCACATACTTTTTTCCATGCTCAAAGGGACATTGTTATTATAAAGCTACACTTGTCATATCTGTCATAAGAAATTAAAAAGGTAACAGATATTTGGAGGTTATTTAATAATTCATGGTAAATTTGTTTTCTGTTTTGACAGGTTTTTTTTTCTCAAATATTAATTACTGTGAATGCATTTCCCCACAGTTTGGCAATATGATGATTGTTTCCATAAAAAGACATTTCTAATGTCTCACATTTCTAATGGAACATGAATAAAATCTGTTTATTAACTTCATAATATTCTGGGTTTTGATGAACAAATCTGTGGATGAAGCTATTATTCCTTTGGAGTAGGAGAACGATGCCAGCATAACACACAAGAATTGACTTTAAATATTCTCATAAGGAAAACAGAGCTATTGTTCAACATCTGCTTTAGGATTTCAGCAGTGCTGCTCAAGACCAGGTTTGATAATGGGACAACTTTAATTTCTCTTTTATGTGAAGGGGGAAGTTACAGTTGATACAATATGTAACTATGATTCTCAATTCTGCCAAAATACATCTTCTTTCAGAGACAAATCCTCAATAGGAGTAATGAATGTCATTTTCAGTGATTTTCTCTTTTGTTTTCAGTGATAAATTGACAGCCAATACATTGAAAACCAGAGATTAGATTGTTTTTGAGAACCCTGATATCCAGGGCTTACTATCTTGTTCTTAACAACTGTACTATTTTAAGACATAGAAGATTGAGGTGGAAAAGTCCTATTAGATAACTGATAGTATCAAAGTTCTGGATATAGTCTTCACAGAAAATATGTAAAGTATTAAACTGTTATTGCCCATGATCTGAGTGAAGAAGGAAAGAAGTACTTCAAATAGGATTCATTAGCATAGCAGAAAACTGTTGCACGTAAAATATATACTGTGAAGATTCCACCTCTATTGGAGTCAGCAGTAAGTGACATGGAGGGTTTGATTGTGCATCTTTTTTAGAACTGTAGAATAGTCTGGTTTGAAAAGATCCTTGAGACCATCAAGTCCAACAGTGCCCGTCCACTACTAAACCATACCCCTGAGGACTTTGTCTACCCTTCTTTTAAATATCTGCGGGGATGATGACTCAAACACCTCCCTGGGTAGCCCGATAACCTTTTTGGTGAAGAAATTTTTCCTAATGTCCATCTGAACCTCTGCTAGTGTATCTCAGGCCATTTCCTCCTGTCATGTCTCCTGTCATTTGGGAGAAGAAACTAATACCCATCTTGCTACAACCTTCTTTCACGTAGTTGTAGATAGAGATAAGGTCTCCCCTCAGCCTCCTTTTTCCCCAGGATGAACAACCCCAGTTCCCTCAGCTACTCCTCATATGACTTATTCTCCTGACCCTTCACCAGTTTTGTTGCTTTTCTCTGTGCTTCTCTTTGTTCTGTCACATGATCACAGAATCACAGAATCACAGAATCACTGGGTTGGAAGAGACCCATTGGATCATCGAGTCCAACCATTCCCATCAAACACTAAACCGTGTCCCTCAGGACCTCGTCTACTTGTGCCTTAAACACCTCCAGGGAAGGCGAATCAACCACCTCCCTGGGCAGCATATTCCAATGCCTAATGACCCTTTCCATGAAAAACTTCCTCCTAATCTCTAGCCTAAATCTCCCCTGTCCCCTGTCACTTGGGAGAAGAGGTACTTGAGTACTTGAGTACTAATGATGTACTTGAGTTATTGTTTCAGGTATACTCATAAGGCAGGTGTTGTATTTGATATATTCCCAATTGTTTCATAGAATCATAGAATAATCAGGTTGGAAGAGATCCACTGGATCATCGAGTCCAACTGTTCCTATCAATCACTAACCCATGCACCTCAGCATCTCGTCCACCCGTCCCTTAAACCTCTCCAGGGAAGGTGACTCAACCACCTCCCATAACAGGAAAATAATGTATTTACAGATTTCAATCATTTATCTGGGAAGACTTACTCTCTGCCTTTTTAGTGACAGTAAAATGTGGTAATTGTGTCATTTGAGGAATCTCATGATAAAAAGCAAAAAACCCACATAACCACAGCTGTATGGCAATAATGCTGAGTCTGAAAAATTACTGAGTTGCAAGATTTTATGAACTCAATACTTAGGCCATATTTTTCCTATCGGTATTTATTTGTGTAGTGAAGAGCATTTCAGGCTATTAGTTCATTGCCAGCAGTACCTTTGTCAACATTTTTATGCTAAATTCTTACTAAAAAGGTTTCAGGCGGGTGTTCAGAAACTGATTGATGCCACAACTATCACTGTAGCTTCTGACTTTCTGCAATGACTTCTAAGGAAATAATCTGAAGTGCAGCTGTAGGCTCATCACTACAAGGACAGTAAAAAGAGTGAATAAGAGAAGGATTAGAACCAGCTCTTCCAGATAGAAATACTTTCCTTCATTAGTTTTGCATTTAAATTTTTAATGTAACTTGGAATTCCATGGGGAATAAAAATATAATTTGAAACTACAAAGGAAAAGCGTAAGCAAATGGACTAAATGAATTGCAGACAGGACAGTTCTCTCAAATCCCTGGGTATGTATTGGTCTTCTATTCACTGGAATAAGAAGTTCAGGTTTAGGTTGGATAAATGTAATCCTGCCTTTGAAGTGGTTGAGCTGCAGTACTTAGATATATTCTCTAAGCAAACAGACAAAAGGGTATACGGGGCAATGTTGTACTTAAATCCCTTTAAAAATATATATGTTTTGAAAAAGTGACCTTTTTTTCAGAAGGAAACATTTTGTAATGTCAGTAGTAGCTAATAAATGTTGCAAACTAGGAGTGAGAGACTAATTTCAACTTGACTGTAAAAGCAATGAACATTTTATTGCAGTTAGTTCGCTTACACAGGCTTTGTTGTTGACATTTTCATTCTCCTGTATTATTGCTCTGGAGCACAGATGAGTCTATTAACTATAGGACAAAAGACAAAAATAAACAGTTGCATGCAGAACATAATTCTTATGTGTGTGTGTGTAACTTAGAACCATGTGCAATCAGCAGAGAGAATGAAGTTTTTTTGCATTTGTCTAATAATAAGTACAGTTGTTTGTGCCAAAACCAGGAAAGACGATACCTGCACTTTGTTTTGGGACTAAGCTGTTTCCTTCAACAGGTTGAACTGCCCGCAATTTAGAGGAGTTTGCTGGACATCTTATATTGTTTGTGGTTACTTGTCTGTGGGAAAGTTGTTTTCATCCAAATTAAAATATTTGTTATTTAACTTTACTCCTCATTGTCACCAAGATACTGTCATAATTTTCTCACTGGCTTGGTTGAGAAGTGACTAAGTAAATTTATGTTAAGACTTCTTGTATTCAGTTTTATTAGGAAAGGTCTACAGGGCTGATTTCAGGTTAGAAAGTGCTCAATGTTATTTCTCAGTGTTAAATTCTAAAGCCAGCATTTGATGTTCAACGTATGAATATAGTGCTTTTGCTGTACTGAGATTGTATATTTCAGATGCTGCTATTCACCCATTTTGATGACATTACAATGGTATCATAAACTGCAGTCTAGTAGATTATTGGTTTCACTTTTTTCTCCAGACAAATTCAATCCATTGCTGAGCGTATGAAACTTAATCCCTTTGGATGTTCAATAACTAACGCTGCCACAGATCATTTAATTTTTCTGACTTTATATAGCTGATGCTAATTTCAAGGAGAATAGGAGAAAAGAACACTAGGAAGCTCTTCCCTCTGCTTCTTGCAACTGAAAAGTTCACAGGTCACATTTGAATATGGCACAAAATGTCATTATGGCATTTTGTCATTATTATATTGTGTGTTCTTCATGAAAGCTTGTTAAAAGTTATATTCCTATATGGTAGAAATTTTTCATACAGTAGTAAATATCAGTTTGGATAATAAGTGCAGTTATAACTTTCTTTAAAATGATTGCTTATAATTAAGTATGATTAGATAGCGTGTCAGTATTGTACTTTAGGAGATGAGGTACCATTCAAATGGTTCTACTAATGTATTTAATTCCTGATGTTATTTCTTTGTGGGCATCTTTCTTTTACATAACAGATGATTTTTCAAGATTCAACAAGAATGTGCCATGCTGGAGATTTTGTACCTGGAAATCTCCCATTAAAGTACAGATATGCCTGTGTGTATTCATTAATATATTTATAAATATAAAAATAAGCACATTAATAGAAGAAATGTAGAAATGTATAAATTTGAAACAATATTGCTGTCACTCTTGTAACTTTTGTATATTCAAGTGTTTCTTTCATTTCACAGGCACAGATATTTTTTTCAGACAATATAGCATATCATATGATAGATTCTTGAGATTTTTCTTTCTAGGTATACTTTGCATCATTCTTTATTCCTGTGGTTTATCTCTGTATTAATTTCTCTATTATTTCTGCTCAGATTTTCTTTTTTTAACTACAGTACAATTTCTTGTTTGTTGCACGAACTCAATACAAGCCAGATCTTTTCTACTCCTCATTCTGAGGCATGAGTGATGGAATGAGAAGTGGAAGGTAAGAACTGTAATTTAAAATGGTTCCATGACAACATGGTCATCTAGGAAGGGAGGTCTGGAAAGCTGTCCTAAACATCCCTGTGTTGTGAAGATGCTTAATAGAAATGGATTTATCTGTGTTGTTCTTGGTTTCTATGTGGGGTCAATGAAATAGGATCTCTCACTGGTCACTTCTCTGGGGACACCATGAGAGGACAGGAGGCATTAACTAGATCTCTATCTTGTATGCCAAATTATTTAACTGGGACAACAGAAAACTCTTATTGTTAAGACGATGTATAATACATGTTTTTTTTACATGCATAACAGACAACACAAACACTATATAAAAAGGGGGAAAATACTTCTAGGACAGTTGTGAGCTTGGTTGGAATGCGTGCAAAATAAAGTAGAAGTATTTGAAGTCTGTAAGGAATAACAGACAGTGAATTAATTCATCAAGGAATCTAGCAAAGCCAGGAGAGATGAAAGCAGTAAATGAAAAATCACAAGAAACTCCTTCAGCTGATTGTTTAATATTGTTTATTACACATTCACTACTGCAGAAAAGTGAGAGGCCTCTTGATATACACTGTGTTAGTTTATGGTCAGATGCCTGAAAAACTGTGTGTTTGGCACCTTCACACAGAATAAGAATAAATATTTCTTTAAAAATGTGTCCAAAATAAAGATAGATATTTTTCAAGGAAAACAGCACTTGTAGAGGTGTAAATTAAGCTTTTTCTAAGGATGTGTTACAGTTAAATTGAACATGCATTTTCCTTATTTATCATAAGGAGAGTTAATCAGAGCAATAATAGAGGGTTTTTTCCTAAGACATTCTACCCTACTGTTTTCCATATCATCCTTAACACCATCTTTAAATTGCAGGTACTTTCTGAAATGTGAAAAATTTGGAAGAAAGATTATGGCAGAGTATTAAAATATACCTTAAAGTCTTAAAAGACTTAATGTTCTTCCTGTCTTGTCTGTGTGTGTTGTCAGTAAATTCATATATCTATACACGAATATATTGCTCTGTTTTCCACTGTTCTAGAGGCTACTGCACACATGAGTAGGAAGGATCTCATGTGTCCCTCAGGATGACCCATGCCGATGTCTTTGTATAAACAAGCTTCTTGCTCAGCCACCCTCAAGAAGAAAAGGGAAAAATAAAAAAAGGGAAAAAAAAATGTCCCTGTTTCTTTTTAATGTCCATTCTCAGCAGCTCAGCTATTGAGCAATTTCCTTTTACCGTTTCACTTAATGATTTCCCGAGTTCAAGTCCATTTCCACTGGGACTGGTATAGGTTTCCTCCCTCCAGCAGTGCTATCAACTCTTTGTCTTGGAAAGGCAGACATTACAATTTTACCTATTCAGAAGTTAATTCAATGCCTAATTATTTAAAATTATATATATATAACAGGTCTCTTATCACAGTGAGTCAGGTCATAGCCACAGCTTGCAAGTCTACCAAGGCAGATTGTAAGACAGGGTGTATTTTATCTTTAGCTTCACTAAAAAATCTAGTGCATTAACTATAGTAGTGACATAATGCTATACATTATTACTTATCTGAGTAACAGGTGATGACTTATATTCAGCATCATGCCAGGGCCTTGTGCTTTAGCTGTCATCTACTTTATACTGCCAAAAGAGTCTAAAATTTGCTCCCAGTAAACATTGATCAACTAAGCACAATTAGAGGTCTATCAGCTGTCTTCTTATTGCCATATTTAAGCCTGACAAAACTACCAAATGCATACGGGAAAAAAGTAGACGAGATACTTTTAAAGACACCTGCACTAAAAGAAGCGTTTGACGTCTCGTGCTTTGTCCAGTCCTTCTTCCATTGACAGCCCATACCAGGTTCTATTGAAATAACCTACTGTTCCTTCCCAGCTCCTTACCTGTTTGTGAATATTTCCTTGAAAAGGTAAGAAATGCAATAGAACGTACCCTGATAAAGGTGTACAGCTAGGGCCAGGGTTACTGGCTGTCCCACGAGTGACTCACAGACTAATAAAAAGCAACAAGGAAATTCTCAGTAATGTGATGCACAAAGAAATGTAACAGTCTAAGCCATTGCCTTCCGACATACTGTATCAGTTACCTGGAAGAAATGAGATTTGCCTCTGGGCTTTGTTCAGCTATTAAAACAAAACCATTAAATTTCTTGGTGAAACTTAATGCTAACATTGAATTCAAATGAAAGACAAAAGCTCCAGCTAACATTTCCCCTTTGCTTACTTTGCATTTCAATACTTCTGGCACTTCCGAAAATTCTAAAGAACTGAAGGTTATAGGACAAGATAAATTGTCTAATAATTTTTGAAGCACTTTCTTTGTAGTTGAATTTACAAGTTTTTAAAGTGTTTATCTGACAGTGGATGAAATACATCTTGCAGTAAAATTATGACTGAAAAATACATCTGCTTAGTGTGACTACCTACATTTCTAGCCACTATTCTGAAATAACATATACAGATTTGGAAAAATATAAAAAAATACAGCTCATTTCTATTTTGATTGTGTGGACAGAAGCTAAGTATTTAGTTAATTGATGATCACAACTTGGATCCCAGAAGATTCCTCAGTCTGAGAAGAACATAACAATGAACCACATGCATTGGTTTAATTCACTCAAAACAATTTTGATGTTGTCATAATGAAAACTTGTCATGGCATTATGACGAGTGTTGTGAAAGTCCCTGCAGTCCTACAATGCATAAGGATCAGACATACAACACCTTTTTGATTTGACTCTTACTTCTGAAATTTTTGCATGAAGTTAATTACTCTGGTAAAATGAACCTCTCAGGAAACATGTAGATGATAAATTAATATCTATATTTCAGTCTCTATGATGAGACTCTTGAGACTTTTTATCCTTGTGCAAGGAAGTAGCCTCAGTTATACCTTCCTCTACCCGGTGAACTGAGGCCAGGACTCCAGCCAATTCTATGGAAGCAGCCTGACCACCATATAGACTTAACCACTGTGATCTTATCAGATCTCTGCCTTACTGGCATCTCCACATTGCTGTCTATTGTTTCTGGCTGCACCATATTTTAAATGAGTTGTACAATATCATAGAATCATAGAATCATAGTTAGGGTTGGAAGAGACGTTAAAGATCATCCAATTCCAACTCTCCTGACATGGGCAGGAACACCTTCCACTAGATCAGGTTACCCAAGGCCCATCCAATCTGGTCTTGAACATCTCCAGCGATGGGGCAGCCACAGCTTCCCTGGGCAACATGTTCCTGTGTCTTTGCACTCTCATAGTGATGAAATTCTTCCTAACGTCTCGTCTAAATCTGCCTTTCTCCAGTTCACACCTATTCCCTCTTGTCCTATCGCCATAAGCCTTTATGAATAGTCCCTCTCCAGCTTTCTTGTAGAAAAAGATGTCATATTCAAGTCTATTTATTTTTATGTTTTGTGTAACGTATATATGGTATTTATCAGTGCTAAACAAATAGCAACATGTAATTATTTACTTTAAACATTTATTAAGGATTACAAAATATTTTTTAAGGCACAGAAAAAATTACAGGAAATAAAAACTCACTGATGCCTTTGTTAAATAAATCAGCAGGAGTTTCCCAAATCTTCCGCACATATTGTCTGTTACTGTGTTAGTGCAGCAGCCTCAGACTAATTCTCTTTTTCTTGGCTGGGCATTGGTAACAAGAATAGTTGGGAGTTGTTTGTTCAGCTACCATTCAGTTAATTTCTAACCTCAAGATTATTATTTTTTAAAATTTTTGTTTAACAAAACAGCTAATTAGCTTCCCAGCTAATAATAATTTATCTTTTTCCCCTTGCACCGATTTCTCACCAGTTCCCTTGCTACTCACTCATATCAGGGGCAGGACATGAGGGATGTGTATGAAATAAGTCTTGGCTAGCAAGAAGTTCAGAGAGGGTCATGATGTGAATAGCAGTGATAGCAGAAAATAAAAGTGAAGGATAGCCTTATTACATATATAATAATATATAAGTATATGTATATAAGTATATATGCATATATAAGTATATGTATAGATGTTCAAACCTATTTAGAGATTGGTAGGAATGGTTGACTCGATGATCCAGTGGGTCTCTTCCAACCTGGTGATTCTATGATTCTATGATATTGCAGTTGCAGGGCTATGTTCTTATTGGGATGATGGAAATATGTTGGGATGGTTCCCATGACTGGGATGTTTCCAAGAAGTGATACAGGCTCTTTGAAGAGGAGAGAGAGGAAATGAGGAGGACTAATTGTCCTCTATGTGAGAGAGCAGCTGGAGGGCATGGAATTCTTCCCAGTGATGGATGAGGAGCCAACAGAGACTTTGGCATTTAGAATTAAGGAGAGGGCAGGCAAAGGTAACAGTATAGTGTGTGTCTGCTATAGGCCACCTGAAGAAGAAGTACAAATGGATCAGACCCTCTACAAACAGATATTAGTAGCCTAAAGTTTGAAAGCCCTGGCCATTATGGGTGTGTTCAACCACCCTGATATCTCTTGAGGGGACAATACACCTGGACATGAGCAATCCTAGAAACTTCCTGGAGTGTGTTGATGACAACTTACTCCTCCAAGTGGTCACACAGGATCACAGAGTCACCAGGTTGGATAAGACCTCCAGGATCATCGAATCCAGAAACCAACAAGGACAGGTGCCCTGCTGGACCTCATGCTCGTCAGCAAGGACTAAACATGAAAGGCACACTTTGCAGTGACCATGAGATGACAGAGTTCAGGAGCCTGAGGGCAGGGAGGAGGGTAACATGCAAGCTTTGTAAAAATGGATATGTGAACCCTTTTACTTTCTTGGAAAGAAATGGTGAGTAGCTGAACTAGATGTCATTACTGGATTATCTACTGCTTAACCCTGCTAATTCCCTTCTCACCACTTTAGAGGAAATATTTAAGAAAGGCACTAGAAGAGCACATTTTTTTTACGTAATTTCCTTTAGATATCTTCCTTCTGTTCACTATAGCTGCAGGCTTAGACTGTGTGCTGGTAGATGGAAAATCCATGATATGGATTTTTCCGATACCACTCTCCACATGGCCAATGTGGTATTACTGTTTCTTTAGTCTTTCTTCTCCCCTTTCTAACAAATTGATAAAATGTAAAGGCCTCCTTCAGGATCTTTCAGCTGTGATAAATTAACATCAAGCTAGTAAATCGTATTTGGTTGCCTTGCAATAAATATTGGTAGTTGAATATTGACAGCCTGCAATGGAGCCATGATTTGATTTTTCTGTATAATTTCTGCATAATTTTTATGTTTCTCTACTAAGTCTTAAAGCAGGAATTTTGAATGCTGATGAAACTTTTTCTTTCCCAGTTAGCCGTGTCAAAAAAAATTTGTTTCATTCTAGATACTTCATATTATTCAAACCACTCTTTTATGATCCTGTCTTTAACTATATTTTTATCAGTAGTTAATACAAATAGAAATGTAACTTCTTTCCTATCATAAACATGAATATTTCTAACTTTCCTTTGTTGCAAGATA
Organism: Piaya cayana; assembly: GCA_013389865.1. Taxonomy (NCBI): domain Eukaryota; kingdom Metazoa; phylum Chordata; class Aves; order Cuculiformes; family Coccyzidae; genus Piaya; species Piaya cayana. The sequence goes on along the minus strand of WAAB01021687.1, from coordinate 178,888 downwards.
AGTGAAACAGGTACCAATACAGATTCTGTCTGCTGCTAGACTCAATCCTCCGCATCTTTATATTTTCTTCCATTTTTTGCCCCTTTATTAGTGAAAGTTTTTACCTCACCATTCTCGTTCACAATAGTGCTTGGGTTTTATTCATACGTTCATGTATCTTTCACATCTAAGTCAGCCTTTAAGTAACCTTATTTTGCATGTAACTGCCAAATATCTGTAAATCACAAACTCGGAACAAAGCTGGAAGAGTGTCTTTATTCACTGCTGTGTTCTTATTGCCTTGTAAAACTCTCATGGTCGAAAACCACTACAATTTTTGTACAATGTAATATGGAGGAGGTACTATTTAATGACTACTGTTTACCTTTCAACCTAGCTAAAACCTTGTCTTCCTAAACCTAAACCAGGATTTATAGAGTCTTGCATTTTACTTTCATAAATAGCACATTTTATTTTATTAAGTGAAAGGAACTAAGTGAAATCCTGTTGATAATAAGTACATCACAAAAGCACAAGTACATCCATAGCCTGGGCCACTGAGAAAGCTCTGTTTGACTATCATATGTGCTTCCTGTAGTTTTTACCTAACCTTAATTGGTAGTAATTACATAATTCCTAAACCACGTAGGTAATTGATGACTCTGTTTTATTCTAATCAAGTTTCCATTTACTAGAAATTAAGTATAAGATCTTGCCTAGATGAAAGCAGAGATATTTATCTTATAAGTGTCATTTTGAGCTGTGATATGCGTACTGGGCCCCTCTTTTTAATATTTGACTTCCTAAGCCAAGCAGGTTGATATTTATAACTCACTAACCACCACTGTCTAAATGTGAAGAGGTCCTGAGAGGACTTTATTTTTCTCCACTTTGTAAAAAATGAAGCCCTTTTCTTACAGAAGTAGCTAACTGGCTCCTGTTATGCTTAGTTTTATTTTGTCAGATAAATATTTAGAGAGCTAGTTTTTTAAAGAATGACATTACGCATTCCAGATTTTAGTTTGGGAAGGTTTTTGAGGAAGACGTGTCAAGAACTGAGAGACTGGACAAGCTCTTGGTATATAGCTGCCTAGATACCTTTTTTTTAAGTGCTTCTATTATGCATTTAATTATCAATACATTTGTATATCAATTCCAATCTATTTGCTAAATAGCAATATTCAGAATTTCACAATTTTAAGCAAAGCATTTCCTCAAGAGCAGGAAATGCTTTCTAGCTCATGGTGTACTTGCATTCAAGCTGAATGTTGTGCAAAGTAAAATTATTCTTATATCTTTAGAATGGAGTGATAAGTTACAAAATAGGAGGCTGATCTGAAATCCTAACCTGCAGTCAGCTGAGAAGTTGATTGTCTTAGAAAGGAAATTTTAGATTGTCTTAAAAAGGAAATTTATAATGAGCATTTTTTGCTTGGGATAACTGCACACGTGTAATGTCAATGATTTTTGTTGACAATGGGAAGTGCTGACTCGTGCTTTCCTTGTAGCTGAGTGTCTTGACTGAAATTACATTCTCTTATGGTGTGCCACATTCCCAAACTCTCAGTCTTCAGGGCAGGTAGACTCTAATTTTATGAATAATGCGACATGGCTTATGAGGAATGGCTGAGAGAGCTGGGGGTGTTTAGCCTGGAGAAGAGGAGGCTGAGGGGAGACCTCATTGCCCTCTACAACTACCTGAAGGGAGGTTGTGGAGAGGACAGAGCCGGGTTCTTCTTCCAAGTGACAGGGGACAGGATGAGAGGGAATGACCTCAAGCTCCATCAGGGGAGGTTTAGGCTCGACATTAGGAAAAAAAATTTCACAGAAAGGGTGATTGGTCACTGGCAGAGGCTGCCCAGGGAGGGGGTTGATTCACCTTCCCTGGAGGTGTTTAAGGCACGGGTGGACGAGGTGCTGAGGGACATGGTTTAGTGATTGATGGGGATGGTTGGACTTAATGATCCGGCAGGTCTCTTCCAACCTGGTTGTTCTATGATTCTATGGATGGGAATCATATTTCTCAGTCATTAGACAACATTTTAAGAGAAGACATCAAAATTTCAGGTTTTGAGAAGACAGATCTAGAGTGTTTTCAGTTTTTTTACAGCCAACACATTTCCACTGCTCCACTTTGCTTCTCTGCATTGTGTGTTCATTACACATCTGTTATGCTGTGACCAGGTAGTCAAGGAAGAGATTTACTCAACTTGTTGGTATTTTAATTTCATGGATAGACTTACTTATTTCACTTGCAATAAGAAGAGTTGGCTTCATAGTGTGAGCATTAACAGAAAACTCCAGGGAGACGAGTTTGACATTAGAAAACATCGGTTGGAACATTTTGCACTTTCTGAGCAGCTGGCTGATTTTACTTAGTCATAGAAGACCAGAGATTTCAGTGAATCATTAACAGATATACAGACAAAAAAGTTAAGAAGATTAGACACATCCTTATCGGGAAGCACAACCAATTTTAAGCCATCTTGTCAAATCCAGGGATCCTTTTGGCGGTTATTCTGTTTTCTTGAAGTGGTTCCATCACGTGTCTAAGAGAAAATCCTTTCCACCGCAATTCATGAGAAATACGGTCTTCAAATATCATAAAAAATATTGTTAATCTAGATTACTTTTTGATGTTTTTCATCAATTATACAAAAAAAAGGCTCTTTGTTATGAAATGATGTAGGGAAAAAGCAATAATTTTGCTAATACTGAAGAGTTAAGAAGGGACTAAATTTAGCAGGGACCTTTGAGAGTACTAAAATAGCCAAGGTAGGAAATTCAGCAATTTTTAAACATCTTCTTTAAAGTAAAAAGTGGAGAAATAATATTGCAACATCCCTTTACAGGATCACCTTGAGCTGAGCCCTTTATGTCCTACAGCAAAACATCACACCTTTAACTTCCAATTTCATTCAGATTAGAATCAGAAATTTCCTTGATTGAGTACTCGTTTTTGGAGGTGCTCTAGCAAGGCAGGCAGTGGGATGGTCCAGCAGCATGTAAGTCACTTTTAGTTTAATCCACATTGGTAAAATTGTGCAAAATGTATAAGTTTTATGCGAATGATGAGAAGTAATAAAACATGCCTGTAGCAAGACACAGGCATGTCAGCAAGGGGATTGGAACTTGATTATCTTTAAAGTCCCTTTGAACTCAAACCATTACGTAATTCTACATCTTTGAACTACTTTAAGAAGTATGATTTTTATAAAATATATGTTCCATGAATGATTTGCCAAGATGATTTATTCTTAAAATGAACAGGAAATTGTAGCTGTATACAAGAGTGAGCTCAAATAAGGAAAAATCCTTTTTCTTTATAATGGGTCAAATGCATTACCTTTTTTTCCCCCCTATATTACTATCAGAGAGGTTTGATTAATGTTTAGCAATATGAAAGAAATATAAATATCGTCATTAGGATGCTACTGTCTTTTGAATTTTTTAAGTGTCATTTTTCAAGGTAAAGAACAGAACATTCATTTGCTTATAAACTGCCATGATTTTCCTTCTTTGCATGATCTGTGCAGAGTAAGTGATGTCAAAAGCTGTCAGCTACAGTTTCATCTCCGTGTGTCATTTTACGTCTGTATTTTATGTTGGGTCTTTCACTACTTCATCTTGTGATTTGCGAATGGATGAAAAACGTGATGAATATTGTATAACTTGGTCTCTGGAAACCAAGAGGCTTGCTTTTGTTCTCAACATAGAGAACATTTGTCAAGTTTTTTATTAATATTACTAGAAAATTAAATCAACTTGATCCTGCCCTGTCTTTAAGACAGTATTCAGAGTCTCCATATAAAGAACTGATGACTAAACTGCACAACTTTACCTCCTACTGGCCTCTCTTTGAATAGGAAGAAACATTTTTTTCTATGTTGATATACTTAATAACACCCCTGTCATTAATATTGTACAGTGTGACAAGAGACTACTCTATTTCCTTTTAGCTGATAAACCTGTAAACCAAATCTTACTTTAGTACATACAGTTTAGATTTTAAACATTGTAGATGAATCCTACAAAATAACAACATAAGTTCTTCTTTTTATGATTTAATCTTTATATTAGTAATGCCTGTGTAGACAAGGGACATTCATAAGAAAATTACAAAAGCGTAGAAAGATTTCCTTGGATATTTATTAGTGTGTTCGATATAATTTTATATCGCAAAATTTCCTTCTCTGGAGCACTTTGGTAGGGAGATGAGAAAAGTCTTTATTTAGATGATATTTGATTTGTATTCAGACACTCACTCCTACACCATAAGTCTGTGTTTTACTTTCATAGAGTTTATTAAACCTTAAGGTTAAACATACTGCACTCATTTGGGCTGGGAACATATTTTTCTTTGAAAGCATGCGGACTCCTATAAATTTAAAGGAAAGAAACCTATAAAATCTAGACACTTTAATCTACTCTGTGGAAAAACACATTTTAAATTGTTGAAGGCTCTTCTGATGAAAATCCAAAGGACCTACATGAACAGAAACTGCTTAGAAAACTTCACAGTACAAATGCAAGTAACAATAATCATGTATTGTTTTTCATAGATTTCTGTTCATCTATCACAGTTCTAACACTGAAAATATTTGCAGGTGAAACACTAATATGATGGATTTTGTCAGGAAAATACATAGTTTTCTAATGTTTCTATGAAAAACTTTGTCTCCTGACATTCTTGAGGTAGGAAATAATATGAGCACATTTTGTAAATATATTTCATTATGTGTATAAAGGATGGATTTCTTTCTACCTCAATAAATTAATAAAGAAGAAAAAAATTAAAGTTGCATAAAGCAAATTGGTTCCTGTAGCTTAAGTGTCTTAGATCCACAAAATCAATGTTATTATTGAGGAGCTGGCTGACTCTTGCTTTTCTGCTTCGATGCTTCTCATGGTTTTGCTTGGGAGCCATGCAATTCCAGTCCTGCAAAGTGTTTTCTGTTCCTGACGGGGACAGAAGATGTAATAGATCACAAATATGCCTACATTTTACTCCATTGCACATATAAACATAAATGAAATACATATAGTGATTTGTAATTGTATTGTCGGAATGTAAAATTCATAACCTGCTCAGAGGTAAGCTGCAAACCACAAAATACTATATTAGTTCACGAAGAGTGGCATAGAAATTAATTGAGGGTATCTGCTATAGAATCATAGAATAACCAGGTTGGAAGAGACCCGCTGAATCATCGAGTCCAACCATTTCCACCAATCTCTAAACCATGCCCCTCAGCACCTCATCCACCCGCACATTAAACACCTCCAGGGAAGGCAAGACAACCACCTCCCTGAGCAGACCCTTCCAGTGCCTAACAACCCTTTCTGTGAAAAATTTTTTCATTATGTTGAGCCTAAACCTCCCCTGGCAGAGCTTGAGGCCATTCCCTCTTGTCCTATGTTTACTTATAACTTGAACAGCAGGAGTGAGTGAAAATTTTCATGCACTCTTGTCCTCCTCCCATCACGGTCAAAGGTGTAGCTCTCATGGATTATTTGGAAAAGTGGCCACTTGAGTAATAAGGGAAAATCTGCACAGAGAAAATCCTCATGACTTCCTATGGATGTCAGTTTTAGTTGGTTTTATTTTTGTCACCACTTTTGCTTTAGTGTAATTTAAGTGTTTTTGTTGCTTTTGCACTGTCTCTGCTACAAATTATTGTGTAGGGATTGCCAGAGTTTAGCACACCCTGGCCATCTTTTTCCTGTTCTAACATGACTCTTCCAAAAAGATCTTTTCTAGGCCAGTGATTCGCTATCTCATGCTCTGCCCTTTGGTCAATGTAATTGATAGGAGAAAGACCTTTTTTTTCCTTTTAATAGAAAACCAGTAGAGAATAAAGATTGGTCAGAGGAAGAAGACAATAGTTTCTTCTGAGGCTGAAGTATTTCAGACGTGTAAAAACTGAAATAAAAACAAAAATAAATTAGTAAACAATCACTTGCAAAATAATCTTGCATTCATTACATTCGGAATATATTAAATATTTGGGAAACTCAATTGTAAATATGACTTGCATAGAGTAAGAAAATTTGTGTTTTCTTGAAAGGAACGAAGAAGGGATGCCGCCTTCTTCTTGCCTGCCCCACATTGTTACAGCCTTTTTGAGTCTTGCCAGGTGGATTCTACTGCAAATGTTGTGTTCCATCTTATTTTGGGTGCATTATTTCTCTGTCTTATTGATAATCCAGGTTAATTGTGTCATATTTTTTCAGGAGCAGGAAGGCCAAACTGAAAAAGTAAGACTGCTGTTTTGGAAAGCAGGAGGAAAGCAATCATTGTTGCAAAGGATGCCTATAATAAATAAAAATATTAATTCAACTAAATCCTTCCTTTACAGCATGCAGAGTAAAAGGAGATTCATTTAATGGGATGGAATAAGGGGACAATTTTATTGGCAGAATTTTTATTTGATTACTGTATCTTTTCTCTAATTGTTCAAGATCCCATCAAAAAACCCCCTACCCTTTGTATCTGCTTGTGAAAAAAAACCAGTTTGGATATTTTTGCTGAGTTCAGGAATGGTGAGACCATATTTTATCAAGAGTGTATGCTACATTTAATTTGTTTCCACTTGCTTCTGAATTTTTTTTATTATTTTTTTGCAAATCTTCATTCAAATAAAACATTTTAGGTTGAAAAAATATCTGGTGCGGAAATACTGATTAATGATGAACAATACATTGCAGTGCTGTGAGGAATTTTTATTTGACTTTATTATTTAATTGAAAAATCTACATTTTAAGTAGATACCTGAGAATTTTCCTCTTGAGTTTTTAAGAAGGGCACAGTTGCACGATTAAATAATAAAGAACACTTGAGGGACTAAAATCTTGAAAAGCAGAGTAAGTACATGGATAAAAGCATTGGGTAAACTTCCAAATTAATTAGGTTTATGGCAAAGAATATGCTATAAAATAATAAAGCGCTATGCCACAGTTAAACTACCATTACAATATGAAAGTGGGAAATCCTGTAATGTAGATGCTAAATTTTGTTTTTATCTCTAGCTTCCTGATATTTTCAATGTACTCGGGTGTGACTGGTTGAAATCTCCAGATTTAGCCTGGAGAAGAGGAGGTTGAGGGGAGACCTCATTGCTCTCTCCATCTACCTGAAGGGAGGTTGTAGAGAGGAGGGGGCTGGCCTCTTCTCCCAAGTGACAGGGGACAGGACGAGGGGGAATGGCCTCAAGCTCTACCAGGGGAGATTTAGGCTAGAGATTAGGAGGAAGTTTTTTACGGAAAGGGTCATTAGGCATTGGAATATGCTGCCCAGGGAGGTGGTCGATTCGCCTCCCCTGGAGGTGTTTAAGTCACGAGTAGACGAGGTCCTGAGGGACATGGTTTAGTGTTTTGTGGGAATGGTTGGACTCGATGATCCGATGGGTCTCTTCCAACCCAGTGATTCTGTGATTCTGTGAAATTGGCCCAATGCCAATTTCAAAAGGGCCTGGGACAGAGGCCCCAAGACCCCTCCCAACCTCGGGGGGGGGTGGGGGGAAGAAAGAAGGGGAAAAAACCACGAGCTCAAACTTCAGTAGAACTAAAGCAGTTTATGTTTAGAGAGAGAGAGAGAGAAAGAAAAAAAAAAAGAAAAGAAAACCAACAAGTTCTCACTTCCCTCTTATCCAGCAGGTCTGTGCCTCGGCCCACTTGTACAACAGAATGACCGCAGAGAGCTTCTCTGCACTCCCACCCTCCCGGACGCAGGAATGCCCACTGACTTCTGACTTCCCTCTTTATATCTTTGCTTACGTAAAGAAATGAGATGGAATACTTCCTTAGTTATGACCTTAGTTACCAGGAAGGTAAACTAAAACCACTACATCGGGCTTCCAGGGTTCGATAGGAGAGGACACACTCATGCAGAGTGGGGTTTCCTAACTTACTGTAGCTGTAGTGGTGTCTGTCCTCAGAGTTCTTATTCTCACCAGGAGTAGTTAGCAGTCCTGAAAATGTACTGAGTAATGGTCATTGTTTCTTTCAAGCACAAGTGCTGAGATTGCCTTTCTTCCATTTGCTCCTTTTTTGCATAATAAACAGAGGCTTAAAACAATTTGGCACACACAAACCTAAGCATTTTTTTTTTAAATCCACTACAATTATGTGATCATAAAATCCCGGACTGTGAAAAGCAAATGTTTGTCAATGTTAAGTTTTCTCCATGTCTGGGTGGCTGAGAAACAGTGCTAGGAGTGTCATCACAGGGACTCTACTCTGTGGCATCGTGAATCTTTTAAAAAAGTATTTTAGTATTTCTTTCTGCCTTGTGAACCTTCCCAAAGTCATGTTGTCAGTTGCTAACACTGACATGATGGTCATTAAAGAAAGGTATTCTCAGCAGGGTAAAACTTGCTGGAAAGTCTTTGAACTTGAAATTTTGCTATAGGAGCAAGGAGTCCTCAGTGGTTTGAAGTCTGCTAAGTAGCAGGTGGAAAAAGTAAATATAAAAAAAATTAAGGATGTACAAGATAAAAATAATAGCAGGAAACATCTTCAAAGACAATGAATTGGAGCCAGGTTTTCCCTGGGAGGAAAGTCAGTTTGACCTGTTTCTAATCTCACTAAATGTATGGATTCAGAGCTCTGACTTAATAATGAGTAAAGCGATTAGGAGATTAGATCTTGCAATTGTCCTGTGTGATACCATGGGAGAAGTAGGGGGCAAATATATGCCCATCCTTGTCCTCCTATATATTTACAATTAAAGCTTAATTTTCCGTGAAGGCTAAAAACGGGTAAGAGAAAAATCTGCCTACAGAAACAGACAAGGAACAGGGTATCAAAAAGCATCTCAGTAACAATTTCCCTGATACAATTTCCGGAGTGACTTTCTCAAACACCATATCTGTCTGATCTTGAAAGTCACTATCCTGTCCCTTTAAATGTAACTGATTTATATCAAAAGAGAACAGATCACCTTATTTGTTAAACCTATAGGTTATGTGACAATATGTTCTCCTACCTTGTAAAATTGGCCATGTTAATTATATTTTTAACATATTTTTCTTTCCTTGATTGTCTTCCTTTGTAGCATCAAAGATGCTCGTGATCAGTAGATCCCCTTTGTGTTATTAGGTAGCTTATAGCCCATAATGTGCAAGATATATTCTGGAATAGCAGTCCCAAAGCATTTAAGATTCACAGTAGATAAATATTTTGGTGCAGAAAATAGCATTTTATATTCTTCTACTTTTAGACGTGAAAAGAAAAGTTATCTCAGAACAAGCACATGTCCACATTCTTTGAACCTTTGGTTTGGGAGTTGGTTTGGGGTTTTTTGATTCTTTTTTTTTTTTTTTAAACTAAACAAAAAGCTACACCTCACAGTGATAATGGGGAAGTTACATTCTTGTCCACTTCACAATATTTTCATTTTAATTACAGGTCAAATTCACTTTTGTGCAGAGAACTGGCAAAAGATTCAAGAAGTCCTTAAATTTTACAAGAAAGCATGAGTTTTCTTGCCTAGCTATTGCAATCTACTGTGTCTTTGGTTTATTGCAGAAAATGTTAGCGGTCTTACTGACACTATTGTCAGAGGGTTCATGTCAGATCAGGTCTGGAGCTAGAGGCGCCCATGCAGCTGCTGTTGCAGTGTGATGCTTCATTCAAAACTAGTTCTCAGCTGCTTCACAGACTACGCAGCTTTTGGCAGCTGTGGCAAAGGGATTAGCATATCATCCAGGGTTTTTAAGACCTACTGTGGTGAAATATTGCAGAACATGTTGACTTCTGGTATGCTGGTTAAAAGATAAAGGGGAAAGGCAGGTGGGAAGGCTTTTCCAAAGAAGAAAAAAAAAAAAGTAGTGGTTGGAGAGCTGCAAGTTGGCATGAGACAGAGGCTGGAAGGAACAAGTGGCTGTGCTGTATGGAACAGGAGCACATCACATTTTACTCGTCTTTCACAATACCACCTTTGAAATAACTGGATCCACCTGCTCAACTCAGTGACATGACAGGAACAGTTTAAGCTCATCTGCACTTTCTAGTTCGCAGTGAAAATGCAAATTGCTTTCAAATAAACCAAGACATTATTGTGTCGAATAAACTTATTTGGATGTACTTAGTTGTTTTTCTACAATTCTGAGTCCTAATTACAGCCTTTTGTGATGATTTTGAAGGACATTATTTCTGCAGCAGAGGGAATTATGCTGGTAAATATTTTAATAAAAAGAGAATAATGACTTTATAAGAAATTTTATTCTAAATAATGGAATGTGATACATCAACATCAAAGAAATCAGAAATCTTCTTTCCATCCCTTCATCCTGTTTCTCTTTCTTAACTGTTTGGTTCATCAGTGGCTTATCTGCTTTTCCTGAGGTTTTGCAAATACAAAGTGTTATTCTGTGTTCTCAGAAAAGATTAAGCTGCTAGCTTTCTCTTTTCTCCAATCATTTTCCAACAAACTGGAGAGAATAGTGAAAGCATAAATGTTCTAAATACTTGTCCTCAAGGGGCACTTGCACTTCATAGATTGTAAATGGACAGTATATTTTTGCACTCGCTAGATGCATAAGCTGAAACATATTGTGAACCACTTTCCTCCAAGTCCATGTATGAAGTCCGTATGTAATCTCCCAAAGTCTAATGCATAAACCATGTGAAGGTATTTGAGTAGTGAATTTATCACACCTGCTATTGTGGATGCATATAGTCTTCCAGATGTTATATTGCAATGAGGAGCCATTATTTACTTTATTTTACTGGAAGAAGTTGCTTCAGAGTTGTAACAGGGGGAACTCTACCTGCACCAACTCTTCAGCTCCCTCCGAAATACACTCTGTGAGCTACTGTCCTAGGTGGTGTGGTATAACAGATTTATTAGGCCCTGTGAATGGCAAAATATGTTTGATTTTTGTAAAAGAGAGTTGTTGGCAAATGGAGCAGACTGTGGTGGACATTGCATGGGCTAAAACAGATAGACTGGGAGGTGGCTTGACATATGTGTCAGCCAACTGGCAAGTCACAGTCTGTGTTACTTCAGAAAAAAAGAAAAAAACCAGAGACACCTCCAAAACTGTGTGCTGAGATACCTGCCTTGAAGGTGTGGGGAACCCATGAATCCCCACTTCTAATGACACAAGTGGACTCGCCAAGGGCTAATCACCATCTACTAACTGACTCAGTCCCTTCCTCATCAAGAAGCACCAGAAGGTTTTCAAAAGGTATAAAACTGATATCTGAAATCCCTTTTGGTCAGGGAAGAAAAAATGACCACCTCACCTGACGGATGAGTTGATGGGCTTGGAATTCTCTTCCTTCATCAAGAAGAAATGCACCTCTGACTCTGTTAGATGTTTCCCCAGGGATAATGACTACTAAATCGGGTTTTTACTGTTATTTGCTTTACATCTAATTGTTAACTGATTCTAAGTGTTTAGGCACTAATGCAGCAGTGAATTTATCAAGGCAATTCTGAATTTGTTTCAAACTGTCACATGAATTAAAATACTTACTGCCTCCAGCATTGTGAAATTGTCTCATCAGGCTTGGAATCCATGTGTATTAACCCTGTGAGTACCAGGCTCTAAGAAGACTCTCACAGGTAACCACATTCTGACTTGTGGCAAAAACACATGTAAGCACAAACACATTTAATCCTTTAGTCATAACCACTCAACCAAGTCTGAGATTTTCAGTCTCATGACTGAATCGGAGGATTGTCTTAGCCACCTGACAGAATCTCACCTGTTTAACATGACAGGTGGCTAACAGAGGAATGTACCAATTCATGCATCCTGTCCTCTTTTGTATAACATGTTCTGCTACCGTGTCTAGCTTACAGTGTCCTTATGATAGATGGAAGTTCTTTCAAAGGCAGCTAATTTTGGCTGTTAGCAAAGAAATGCTGAGTTTAACCCTAATTCAGTTTGTAGGCTCTTTCACTTGTTCATTCTGGTCTCATTGTCTTCCACTATGGGAAATCCTATTTTAAATGTGGCTACAAAACCCAAAATGCTCTATCCTTGCTTGATATTGGTTGGTCAAGTGCTTAACTGTTATCCCTGCTTTTGTTACCCTGACTCTTCCTTGACCTTGTCATGCCTAAATGTTTTACTCCAGTGGTGGCCCCAGGCAGCTATATGTCTGGAATTTCCTTTTCCCAGTCTGAACAACACAGCTTGACTTAATGTACAAAAGCTATTGCACAGCGGTGCTCTAATCCAATGGTTTATTCAGCTGCACGTCCACTCTGTTACCTGTAGACTTGTTTTGCTGCCAGGATTATGCTAATAGCTGCTTCAGTTGGTGCAGAGCAAAGAATAGCACACCAACAAAACAAAACGTACCGGTCGCACGGAGGTTTCCACACTCGCAAATTTTTAGATTAAACTTTGGTATTCCCTCATAAATACACTTTAGTTACAAATAATTAATTTATTGGTCTTAGCTTTATCATTTTCTCATATTACTCCTTAACTGTGACCATTAAACTTTTGATTGGACCTCAGTATTGTTCTTACTGAACTTATCTTATTAAGGATTATTTAGCAAAAGATGAATTGAAAGCTCATTTCTGCCCCTACTTCTTTCACTATTTGTCTTTCCTTTATAAATCTCTCTGCCCCCACTTCTTTCACTATTTTTATTTTTCTGTATAAATCTCTTTTCCACCATCCAAGGAAATGTAGGATGATAAACCAGCCTGTTGACCTGCCTAAGCCACTCCATCTCCTTTGTTCTCCTTGATTTTTAGTGTCCCAGTTTTGCAGAAAAATTGCTGGAGCACATAAACCAAAACTGCCAAGCTGATTGTTATCCTTTTTGTCTGGCTGTTCTGGGTGGCGCTCAACATCTTTCTGCATCATTCATGGTCACTGGAGAACACTGAAGAAGAGCTGTATGGTTTTTTTTTTCTGGCAAATTATTAGTTTTCCTCCAAGCAATTAAAAAATTAGAAGTGAAGATTACTCTTATAATTGTGGTTTAACTACAAGTGTCAGCTTGTTAAAAATTCATTTTTCTGTCAAACCCTTCTTTGTGTTGTGTGAAACCATAACAACCACCTGAGATTTCTAAGACTAACACATTTAAATACAATCTGATTTGAAAAATAAATTATTACACAAATATTTTTGTCTTGTTCAGTTCTGTCCTGCCTTGACTTGTGTCTCTTTACATTAAGAGTTGTTGACAAGAAGAAATAGGGTCTAATGGAAATTAGAACTGACTAGCTTTTTTAATTTTATTTGGTAGCTATAAACATATTGTCTGTTCCTTCTCTTGAAATTGTTCTGACCATATAGCAAATTATTTATTTTGAAAACAAAGAACTATATCATTATGATTAAATCATAATGTAATATTATATTACTGCTTAATGATCATGTGCAAATGTCTAATATAAACACCGATACATTGCATTGAGAAGTACATAACTGATCTAAGAAACACACTATATTCTGCTTACAATACCATATAAAAAAGAAAAAAAGAGACCTAATCCAAACAATGAGTGGTATTGAGATAGAAAAAATACATGAGGCAGGACTGCCAAATTATTTATCTTTCATTAAGGGAGAAAATCAGACATAATTATCTATGCTATATGAGCACATTTGCCACAAGTTGGCATGGAATTGAGCAGTAATAACCATAAAAAATGCAACCCACAACTAGCTGAATCTTACTAGCTGCTATTAAATGAATGTTAGAGAGGGGAATACTGAAAAAGGAGACTATTCACTAAATAGTTCTACTTTCTCCATAGACAGAAATGGGTACTCATCATTTTGGAGTATAGAAACAAAATTATACGCTTGGAACTTAATCAGTGAGTGGTTATAATGTACAACTTTGCAGCTTCCCCATAAACAAATAACAATCGAGCTACTTTTTAAATTAAAGGAATTTGTTGCTTTGAAATTGAGCAGGGTTTTGATGTTTTGTGGGGGTTTTTTTTCAGACAATTTAGAAAGATTAAATTGCAAGTATAGGAGGAAAATATGAGATCTGAATTTGCATTTCAAAACATCATTTACCTTTTGTTCCTAGGTAAAATCTCTTTAGTAGCTGATACATCTGAGCAGCACGGAGTGATATCCAGTATCATTCTTGAGTTTACAATATTGTAATCAGGAATCCAGTCACCTTAAGAACCATCCATAGCCTGTAATTAGTACAAGTTTTTTATTTTCTTTACTATTACCAGTTCATTGGCAGCTATAAATATACCAAGCTAGATGTGTTTTGAATAGATTCAGCAAAAGTAATTGCAGAGCTTTATACCCTTCCAGTGAGAGTATATGCTGTAGTACACAATGATAGGATAAATATTTCAGTTTGGACACTTTAGAGACCAGAATACTCATTCCTTTAGATTAATATTTTAATAAATCTTTGTGTTTCAAAGTAAGATTGCAGAATTTTTTTTAAAATCTATTGACAGACCAAGTAATAACATGAAAAGCATTCGCTGTTATTATCCTGACTGAAATCATAATAAGTCCTTTAGGGGCCCTGAACAAAAATGTCAGAAATTTAGAACCATTTAGTTAAATGATTCATTCCGATCAAAACTAAAGAAACATACCAAATCTTAGAAGTTTGAAAGAGATGTAAAACATGTCAATGGGGTGGAATTCTTTTTGAAATTCAGTAGTGTGTCTTCCTTACAATCAACTTCTTCACATATTTAAATGCATTTTTCTGAAGATGGAGTTTTCTCCACTTAACATTCTGAACTTATTTTCTTTGTTGGGTAGATACTTGTTGAAGTAAAGTATTTTACCAACAGCTTCTTTGATGACAATTAGGAACCTAAGATGGACATGATAGAAAATTATATATTTTTATTTGCTTGTTCTTGTTGTGACATTGCCATTTGTTAAATGAGTTCAATTTTACATTAGAGTTGATTTTGGAATAAATTAGAAATAATACAGATTTTTTTAAATTATCACAGTATATGAGTCACATAGCAAAATCTGGAAGCTTTCAAGTACATGAGCCGTTCCTACCAATTTGTACACAGCTGCAAGTATTCATGTCAGCACTCCTGCAGGCAGTAGGGATTCAGAAAGGTTTGCAGGGAAGAGACAGCCTCTGGGGAAGGCAAAAAAAAAAGGTGATTTTACATTGCTTTACTACTTTGCTATGACTTACATGATTACATGATTTACCATTTTATTCTCCTGACAATAGCAGCAGAGAGAATGAGGGTTATGAATAGCTCGTGTCATTACAGTTGTGCTCCAAGATGACTTTTCAGAGGGCGATGTGCAGGGTTGTTGCTGGTGCCTTATTTGGCACAGTTTGTGTTTTGAATCCCCCTAAATCTTTATGCTCTCAGTTTTGATTATTCCGTGCGTGGAATCCTGCAGGCCAAACCCACACATCATGGATTATGCCAGTGATCGGTGCAAAAAGGTGAAACTTGTGGCTCCATGTATTAATATCCAGCCTAGCTTCACAGTGTCTTCTCTGAAATAAGCTGACCAGGGTGCAATTAATAATGAGATCCTGTTCTCCAGAGCAGAGTTGTTTCTGTAATGCTGCCAGCTTCTGCTGGCTCTAGGGAATACTGCTGCTTTTCAGTCAGCTGAAGAATACCACCTTTGTTTTCCTTTACTTTAAGATGTTACCAAGATTTTATTGAATGCATAGGACAATACAGGTCTATACCAGGATACAATTTGAAATCTGTTAATCTTGACATCTCACAAAAAATATGACACTTTGAAGGTAATTTTTACCGGCTTTTGTGAAAAAAAAGCAGGAGGAAGTTTTAAAAATTTTTCCCATTTTCCACTGGATGGATTGTGGACAGACTTATAATTCAGTTGTACTTACATGCAGCTTCTACAGGTTCTGCAGCTTTTTTGACACATTTATATTAGTTTTCTGTGTGCCTTAAGATTAGTTATCTTATGCCTTCATCAAAGGACAAACTGCTCCTTCAGCTGTGTTGCTCTGGAAGGAAAGACAATCTATGCAATGCATATGGGGTGCTCAGTACAGCAGGTTCTAGTTCTCTTATTCATGTGTGGATTGTTTACTTCTGATGATACATTGGAGGACCTCTAAAAAAAAAGGGAGAAATAGATTTTTTTATGTCTCTGCCTAACTCTAAACTCCCCACTAAAGCTGTCTTCCAGCCAGTACTTTCAGTGAACAAATTAACTTGGGCTTGTACAAATAAACACACAAAGTTCAGAGCAGTTCTGGTGGTTAATATGAACCATTTGGAGAAGTGCTTATCAAAACAATCCTGAAAAGTATCTTCCCGGCAGATGTTGACTGAGGTAGAATGATATCTCTTTGTAATTGCTCGTATTCTGGACAAGAAAAGGGGGTGGGATGGATTGTTGATTGTAAGGTTTTAACGTGAAGCTCCATTGTTTGTCTCAAAAGTTTATGATACCTGTCGCACTCCAGCCAGGTTTAACACAGTTTGAATTATTTGATCTACACCAAGACATATATATTTAAGATCTCTAATTTTCTTACTAGAAAATTAATGCTTACCACGAAACATTAGATGTAGAGACCTTTTCTGATTCAGCATATAAATTGCTATTAATAGGACCGACCAATCCAAATAGGGCTTTTTGTATTCTTCTGAGGAGAGGTGGAACTGCTAATTATTATATGATATAATTTCAAGGGACTGGATGACCTTATATTTAGTGTCCCTTCTTCATTCCATGGGGCAGGGACAGACATATTCTTCTGACTTCAGTTAATTGAATAGCCAGCCTGTTTTGAATAGGTCATTGAAATGAATTGAACTATTAAGTCTGTTCCGTTCCTCTTCCATCTGTAGCATATCTTTACCTAAAAACATATTCTGGAAAGAGTAAATCCCAGTGTATTCTTTTTACTCCCTTTGCCAGTGGTGAGCAAGGTTGTGAAGCCGGAGTATTATTTACATTCCTAAGTTTTGAGAATTAGGCTAGAATGCTGTTGATTAGTGCTAACTTAAGATACTGTAATACTGTCAATACCCATTATACCAACTTATACATTTTAAGTTCTTCATCTGGCAGCATTTCAAAATGCCAGGGAAAAAAATCATGTGAATACAATTCGGAAATTAATAAATTCCTGAGCCAAACAAACTTTTCTCTCTCTAATCTTGCATTTGCAAGAATTCTGCACCCATTTGTAGGCTTTGCTTTCTCAGATGAAAAAGCACAACCTTTTCAAAACATCTTCCAATCATTTGCCTTCAACATAAAGGAACTACCACACACATCTGGTCTGACATATCAGCTTCCAATTTAATGTCATTCAAATGGAACTAAGTGCTGAAGACAGAAGTGTTTAGAAAAAGAACACAAACCCAGATTTACTATATATGCATTCCACTTCTGTCTATAAAACCTGTTACATATCATCATTTATTATTGTCCTTGAGTATTCAGAATTAAGTACCACCTTTATCTGAAATAGATTCAACCTCATCAAGAACAAACATTTTGGAAATTACAGACTAATTTAGATCTTGACCCACATCCTGTTTGTGGATTTATTTAAGCTGAAATTGCAACCAACACACTCTATTGTTAATCAAGCAGGGATTTACTACATTATTGTTTCTGGCTTTTGCAAATACTTTGGCCTTTGATGGGGTGCTAAAGGTTTGGAATAGAAAAACACATGGCGCACTTGTTATAGAATTTTCCATTAAAAATATGTAACACCTCTTACTTTGACAATATGAAAATGATTAAATAATGCTCAGGAAAACTGGAAGCTTTCACAGCTTCTGTGCTTCCTCTGGAAGTTTATGCACCATACTTGGTAGATCATTGACCTTGTCTGACTGCCCTTTTAGGATTCTGTAGAAATGTGCTGAGTGCACACTTAATACCATCTCTAGTTTCTCTCTGTTCAGTCAATAAAAAACTTGAAGAAATTCTTTTTGGTTTGACTAGCATTATTTTTGTCAGAGGTAGCTAATTGATAGGAATGGTTGGACTCGATGATCCGGTGGGTCTTTGCCAACCTGGTGATTCTATGATTCTATGATTCTATGGTTCTATGATTCTATGAATTACCAGACTCCTAGGTTTGGAAAGGAACGTTTGGATATTTGATAGGTTATATAGTGACAACTTGTGTCTTCCCTGTTCTCGGATCACTTTTGCCTATGTTTCACAATAAAGGAGAAATATGGAATTCCAAGGGGTGTTTGAACTTAAAGCTTTAGTTTACACTTCAGCCTGAAGTGTACTGCAGGCTAATGTAATGCAGTGATTTCTGTTATTACAATATGCAGACACAGACCTGATTTTCCTGACTCATAGTCTGACCAGGCACGGATAACCCCAGGTGACACAGTGTATGAGGGTTCACCTGTGTGTGAGTGAGCACTTTGTGAAGAACTCTGCAAGAATCTAAAGTTCATCAAACGGCTTATTAAGTAAGACCTGCTAGACACAGATATTTCAATTACCAGCACTTTGAAGAAGCTGTTGGCACCGTTATTTTAATCCTTAGCTCAAATCTGCTGTTTTTCAGAGCCTGAGAATGACAGAATATGATTCACATTTCTTGTGATAGTTTTACTCTACATGTAGGATTATCTTTGGCAAATGATTGGTGTCTCATTAAAATCTAGCACTTAATCCAGAGATCACTGAAGTCAATGAGAGCGTTGATTTTTTTTTTCTTTGGAGAATGAACTTTTCTGCTTTGCCCCATGTTACAGCAGAAAAATGTTTAATTCGGTCAAAATTATACAAATATCAAATATAAACAGAAACAAGTGAGTTCCCAAATATTAGCATCTGGCCTAGACATGTGGTTAGCATTCATAGCATATCTGTTTAGACATTGCACCTCCATATAGCATCTGAAATGACTAAGTGTGAACCAGGATTTTGGAGGAAACCCATGTGAAAAACAAAGTGTACAAAAAAGTTCGGGAACATTCACTGCTACTTGAAATTTCCTTTGATATATATTTGTTATATATACTCGATCAGCATTTTATCTTTAAGGCAGCTACATGCCAGTATTTTCTTTTTTGATATTTCAACACTCTGCAAGGCATTAAACCATCTATTTTTTTAGGAAAAAAATGAAGAAGTTTAGTTATTAAGATATGTTCAAACATTTCAAGAAATGGTGCTGAGAGCTGCAATGCCGGCTCAGTCAGACCTCTGATATTTGCTGTTATCTCCATGCATGTTTACAGCAGTTGACACATGAAAAAGCTTGGAAATAATTTGAGCTTGCAGGCTATAAAACAAGCCCATTTTGGATCTGAATCTGGCTGTCAAGTAACTTCTTTGGGTTAATCTGACATAAAATGAAAGCACAAAAATGAAAGAATTTTTGGCAAGCCCGAAAAGATGGGCACATGTCTGCAAGGCGAGTGATTAGCTTAGTGGTGTCCTTTCAAAAATCACCCAGAAGCCCCTTCCCCCACTCATAGAGAAACTAGGCTTTTTTTTGTTCTTCAAATGTTTATTTATAGGATTATAATGGAGAAATAGAGAGAGAGGGCTTGGGACTTTGATGATAGTGAAAGTCTGTACACCCCAAAGGTGGTAAAGGAGATAAGCATTATAGGATTAAAAGGGTATGACAAATTTGTGTTTCAAATTGGGACACAATTTCAGCCTGAGATTTCCCTTTTGGTGTCAAAGTAGAAGATTTAACTAATATATTCTACAAAGCAAAAAAAATCAGGAAAGGTGGGAGGTTTTTCACTGACACATGATTGATTGCCTTTAGAAAACAAAGGAGGGAATTTTGTGCTAGAGGGTACTGCTTCTTTGCAAATGTCTCGTGGTCTCGTGCCTTACACTGCTGTTTACCTTCATGCAGCGTCTCTCAGACAAGGGGGCACAGAATGGTATCTTTCAAGAAGGATGTGGAAACACATTTTGGGGTTTGGCCCCAGAATCTGTAAAAAGCTGCTTATCAGCATTGAAATGTACTTTCTGCTCAATATCTTCCTTACTGTTCAAAAAGAGCAGAGAAAGCAGAACAGGGGGAAAAATGATACGTGAAAATGTATTGCAGGGTGTAAAGACTAGGAAGTTTAAAAAATGAGGTTTGTATAGATTAGTTTAATAACCTTGTTTTTTTTCCCCCAATTATTTTTTTATTCCACGGCCACTATGAGTGGCCACAGAGGTGGTTGATTGTCCCTGTTTCTTTGGAGCAAAGCAACATCCTCCTCCTGAGCTTTGGACACTGAACATCAGTCTTACTGGACCACTGTGTTCATGACATATGTGCTGCAGTAAGATGTTGTTAAGCTAGAGCAGAGTTTGTGAACTCTGCCTGTGTTTGACAAGATGAATTATTCTGTGTGTAAGCTGTGACCAAGATAGGGCACACAAGAAATGCCCTGTATTATATGTCCAATGACTGCTAAGGGAAAAAAAGCACATGTTTTGGGCTGTAGCAGTTGTCAGAACCCGGAGGATTCATCTTTCATAGAGAAAGACAGAAACATTCTGGACATTGACCTCCCAAGCTCTGGCTTTAGAGCAGAGACAAGATTTTTTTGCCCCTTATGCAATTTATGCTCATAACCACAAGGAAAATGGAGACAGGTTCTCGGAAAGGGTGATTAAAAAATAATTAATAGCAAAAAGAACAATTGCTAATTGTGTTTTACTCTGAACCATGGCAAGCCCTCATGCAACTAATGATTAATTAAAAATGAAAGCAGTAAGTAGACTTCCTGCCTTATTCTGAAAAAAACACATTATATTTTTTTCCACATTGAACAAAACATTTCACATTGGTATTAAATTCTACAGTTCTTTTTTAGAATTTCAGTTTATGAGGGGTAGTCAGAAAGGAAAGAGGCTTCAAAATTTTTCTTAATTTCTCACCAGTCTGACCTAAAATTTAAGCAAAAATCTATTTGTACAGATTTATTATAGCACCTCACTGCACTAGTACAGTCCATTGCATACATCCTCCAATCTCTGGTTTATGTGGCACACCATCATTTTGTTTAAAAGGAGGTGCTGCAGCACCAGATTCACTTGAAGATGGATTCCTTGTCATTGGATGTAGCACAGCTGAAATCATGATCAGTAAAAGAAAATGATGTGTCCATTGTTATTTTTACATAGCAAAAAACAGCAAAAAACTCCATACCTAGAACATTAAATACAAATGAATATGCCTCCCTGAATGCAATTGAGAGAAATAATGTGCAGAGGTATTTCAGAAGAGTTGTGTTGGCTTTTTAGCAGCTCATCCTTCAGATATTTTTCTGCCTGCTTTTCTTTGTTCTCTGCACTGGGTGCCTTGCTCTCACTGTCTCGTGTTTCATTTCACTTGCTTTTACTGGGTGAAATGGGGTGGGGAGAACTAGGAGGATAAAATAAGAGGTTTTACTTTCCGTGAGTATTGCTTTATGTCTTGGCAGGGGGTCTCACTGGCTTCTTGCAGAGTTTTTAAGCCTCTCTTAATATTATCTTTTAGAGATGAAGTGTATGCATGAACTATTACAGACAACAACTTAGAAAAAAAGCATTTTAAAAGCTTGTATCCTGACTCTGAATTTCACTTTGCCTATGAATGTTTTGCATGCAGACTTTCTGAGGAGAATCAATAGTGAGTTTGGTGCTTTTCTTCATTTCTGAGGAGAAGCACGGAAAACCTGGAATGGAAGACCTAACGCATGGTCAAAATTTTCTGAAATTTCTATGGCTATGTGTCAATTAAGATTAATGACTTTTTTTTTTTGAGAGTTATGTGATTAACAGAGGCTCTCAGAATCAATATCAGGCAGGGCTGCAGAAATGTAAGTGAGAGAGAAATGGAGACAAACAGTGGCAGGCTAAGTCTATAACAAAAGACGAGATGGTTGGATTTGAGACCCTAAGAGAGGAATTTAACTTCCATCTTATAGTTTTAAAAATAGGTTTTACTTTCTCTGTCTTTAACAGAAAAAGTAATATTCTGTTTTAATGGTCAGTGTTGATATAAAAACTTAAGTATTTTAAATTCCACTTCCTAAAAAATTTCTTAGAAATTTCATTATCTAGGTTGATTTTGGAAATATTTTATAGAATTACCTATCGACTCCACAAACTTCGTGCACCAGAGAGTCACTCTGTTTTCCAATATATATGTTTTGAAAGTGTGTTCTCAAACTCCCTTTTGCAAGAAGCAGGGTTAGTAAGCACCAGGCTGATTACTACTTTTGGAGAGGCAGTTTACAAATTACTCAGGCCATGTTCTGCACTTAACAAAGGAGTTACTGAGAGACCCTGAGCTTTAAGCTGAGTTGACATGGATGGCTCTGTGTCAAAATTCAGTAACTAACTGGCTATTCTGTGCTTTTGGTTCTCAACCTGAGACAGCACCAAGAAGCTGTGTGAAGCTTTGCATGAGAATAGGATAAATAAATTAGTGCACTAAGGCATACCTGTCAGCTCTTGAAAGCTGTACTGTAAACAGAAGCTCTTGTCAGGAAGAATACATTTTTAAATGCTCTTAGAAGTTGCTGGACTGGAAAGGCTTCACAGAGTAAGAGAATGGGGAGCCTTGCAGCGGTGTAACACAAATAGGTGTCACTTTCATGCGTCTTCAAATTCACAGTCCAGTAACCTTGTGTTTCTGATAAGCTTGTGACCTTAATGCAAATTAAAAAATAGGTTCAGGGTAAAATTCTTGACTAACGTCTCAGTTACAACAGGTATTTTTACCTTCTTCAGTGACAAAATAAATATCTTTGAAACAAGTACATATTCAATACAGCAATTCATTCTTTTGACTGAAGGTAAATCTGACATGGTACATCAACCTACTGCCAGGGAAACAGGGTGCTAATGAAACAGTCCCACAAGGAAAAAAAATACACAGTTAGAGAACAAAACTGCAGCAACAAAACCCTACTGTTATTTACTCACAAAAAACCCCAAGGTTAAAGCGACTTCACTACCTATACCTATATACTATATAAGGATACACAGTCCAGGAATTTCAAGAAATCAGCAGTGGCTACAGAGAGATTGTAGAATCACCAGGCTGGAAGAGACCCACCGGATCATCGAGTCCAACCATTCCTATCAAACACTAAACCATGTCCCTCAGGACCTCGTCTACCCGTGCCTTAAACACCTCTAGGGAAGGTGAATCAACCACTTCCCTGGGCAGCCTGTTCCAATGCCCTATGACCCTTCATGTGAAAAACTTCCTCCTAATGTCCAGCCTAAATCTCCTCTGGTGGAGCTTGAGGCCATTCCCTCTTGTCCTGTCCCCTGTCATTTGGGAGAAGAGCCCAGCTCCCTCCTCTCTACAACCTCTTTTCAGGTAGTTGTAGAGAGCAATGAGGTCTCCCCCCAGCCTCCTCTTCTCCAGGCTAAAGACCCCCCAGCTCTCTCAACTGTTCTTATGAGCTGTTCCTCATAAGATATTGACCTCTTTCTCAAACATTCCTATATTCTATCTATATTGGCTCTGTTTTCATGTCAAAGCTCCAACATTGTGACTTACACAGAGTAAGTCATATATACATGGCCTTATACAGGGGTTGTTTAGCCTGGAGAAGAGGAGGCTGAGGGGACACCTCATTGCTCTCTACAGCTACCTGAAAGGAGGTTGTGGAGAGGAGGGAGCCAGGTTCTTCTCCCAAGTGACAGGGGACAGGATGAGAAGGGATGGCCTTAAGCTCCACCAGGGGAGATTTAGGCTGGACATTAGGAAAAAAAATTTCACAGAAAGGATCACTGGGCACTGGAACGGTCTGTCCAGGGAGGGGGTTGAATCACCTTCCCTGGAGGGGTTTAAGGGACGGGTGGATGAGGTGCTGAGGGACATGGGTTAGTGTTTGATAGGAATGGTTGGACTGAATGATCTGGTGGGTCTCTTCCAACGTGGTTATTCTATGATTCTATATATATGCAAGGCCTTACTGTGCTGTTACACAGATTTTGCTAGCCACATTTGTCCTGGGGAAAGGAATTCTGTGAGGTCTGTGTCCTCTGGAGAGTCTCTCCACTGAATCCTTTGAGAAAAATGCAGCAGTGGAAGAATGGAACTTGGAGAAAGAAGTGTGTTCTTAGAGTTTAAATGGACTGAGTATCTCCAATTCATGCACAATTTGTGCAGTCCTGTGGCTGGTGTTTCTGCCAGGTTTTGTACT
Organism: Piaya cayana; assembly: GCA_013389865.1. Classification (NCBI taxonomy): domain Eukaryota; kingdom Metazoa; phylum Chordata; class Aves; order Cuculiformes; family Coccyzidae; genus Piaya; species Piaya cayana. Next base: position 154,812 of record WAAB01021687.1, on the reverse strand, counting down.
AGCTACATCAGGCATGAGGGCAAAAAGGGAATATATGGCTTAAGACAACAATTAGGGTATGCTGGATAACACAGATTTATGCCTTGAACACCTCCACTTCACTGGCAAACCTTTGAAACACCAAGGATTTCCATGCAAAAGAGAGGAAGATGAGGAAGAGGGGAAAAAGTCACTTCAGATTCATTTGGTAGTCAATTTATTAAATGTCTCTTTTTATAAGAAATACATAAGAGAGGGCATTTATAATATAAGAGAAAAGAGAGTTTACGATTCATCACCTCTGTAAGTATGGAATGGTTAAAACAGTGTTATTGTTGATTTGATGTCCTTGCTCTCTTTGTGGGCCTCCACTAGATGAACTTAAGTATGTTAGAGCTCTTAAATTTACATTTACTGTCTCCTGATGGAATCTCTCTCCTGATATATTTTGGCCTTCTTTTACTATGAGAATGTGCCAAATTCAGCTAGCAAGGACGTGACACACATTTGCAAGTTCTAGAATAAGTAGCAACAATTTTTAAATTTAAATACTATTTCTGACTCTGAGAGCAAGAGCGTCTAAGTTAAAATAATAGGATAACAGAAAGGTTTTTATTTTTTTTTCTGTATAAGGCAGAGAAAGAATTGAACTAAAATGTATGTATGAAAAATATGCAAAGATTTTGCTATTGATTTTATCTTTCATAGAATCATAGAATCACCAGGTTGGAAGAGACCCCCTGAATCATCAAGTCCAACCATGTCCTGTTCATGTGGAATGTGATGTGATAACCTTAAAGAGGAAACGTAAAATCAGTAATACTAGAAATGTAGTTTAAAGAGGGCAAAATGTATCATGTCAGGTTTTCTTCTTACTGTATATCTTATTTGTATTGAAGCTAATATGAGACAACATTTGCTGGACCAAGAGCAGTGAATGTGATTGCGTGAAAATCTAATACTATGTAATGTCAGTTAATAAGGCGGGAACAGTGCATTGTGTTAGACTTTCTTGCACGGAAAGTCACGTCATATCTTATTAATACNCCTTTCAGGTAGTTGTAGAGAGCAATGAGGTCTCCTCTCAGCCTCCTCTTCTCCAGGACAAACACCCCCAGCTCTCTCAGCCGTTCCTCATAAGGACTTTTCTCCAGCCCCTTCACCAGCTTCGTTGCACAATCATGCAGCTGCGCACTCCATTCTATGGCCAGGCCACGCTCTGCCTTCCACAAACACAGAACAACCTGCCTTCACCATGTGTGCTATTTAACACCAATTCAACCACCACAGCAAGAAATCAGAAGTGCATGTAATTTGCTGAGTGCAGACTCCAAATAAGAAGGTCAGCCAGATTACACAAGAAATACAGTACAGAAAGAACTGCTTCAGAGGAAATCTTCTGTCTCAGACAGCAGGAAAACTTTACCTATCATCAATTTTGTGTTCTCTGCACATTATTAAGTCTTATTTATTATACTTAATGTAAAGTAAAGACGTTCCTTTTCCATCAGGACTATCTCACAGGAAATGTTGCAGTCTGGATAGTGTTCCCTGATAGCGTGAAGTGTGTGGTATTGACTAGCTATGTATGTTCCAGACAGACAGTAAATATCATAAAAAGTGTGAAAGGTGGTGTTTGCAACGCTAACATCTGTATCTTAGCTTATGGTAGAGCCCACAGAGACCTCCCTTTACTCAGGAAGTCTTGAAACATACGCACACATACACAAAATGCAGCAAGGTCCTCCAAATGTTTTGTTCAGGGATTGATTTTTTTCAAGTTGAATCTTTGGATTAGAAGATCAGCAGATCTCCTTTTGGATTTGACTTGTTTCGACAAAAGCATGTGCTGGCTCTCTGCTCTTTATGTCATCCAGACAAGAGATGTGATGGAAAAACACCGATATCTGCATACAGATATGAGATATTGAATTATTAACTGCATTTTCTGTCGTATTCACATCCAGTGCTCTTTTGCTCTGTCCTGTGTGTCCTGATTGTGAGATACATTTTTTCAAAGTTTTCTTTTCTTGCGTACACATAGCTGAGATTTTTCAACCCTGTTGCATTTTGTATAATACAGTGAACATCAGAGTTACTAGCAGGGGAATATCGTGGATATAGAATCATAGAATCATGGAACAACCAGGTTGGAAGAGACCCACTGGATCATCAAGTCCAACCACTCTTATCAAACACTAAACCATGCCCCTTAGCACCTGATCCACCCGTCCCTTAAAATTTTACCTCCAGGGAAGGTGAATCAACCACCTCCCTGAGTAGCCTGTTCCAGTCCCTGGGTAGCCTTTTCCAGTGGATACGTGCTGGCCATTCTCATTTCTAGGTTAAAACTGACATGGTAGAGCAGAATCACAGATTTTGAACATATATAGACAGAGGTTTTTACCACTGCTTCAGAAAGGAGGCATTTCTGGAAATTGTTTCAGGGACAGGTGTCCATACTTGGCTGCAGAATACAGATAAACTCACTGAGCCCTTATTCATATTTCTGTATAGAAAGAGCTCTCAGAAGGCTCTTAGGATATATTGCACTATTAGCATATGACTTGGTGGGAGACAACACACTGAGTGTACAGGACATAGTTCTGAGAGAGCCAGAGTCTGGTCATTACATTTTGTATCCACTGTTCCATGAAGAGTATGAACAGCTGCTTAATTTATTCCAACCTAAGTTTCAGGTTTTAAATTTTTTTTTAATATTAAAAATGAAACCCCGCGCCCCTTTGACTTGCTCCTTTTCTGTGAGAAAAAACTCTGTCTCAGGGTGAAATCTTGAATCTAAAGTCGGTGTGGAGAAAAATTTTATCTCATAGTTGCAAGATTCTCAAAATAAAGCCTTGTAACAGTAAGCCTGACAGACCTTTAACTACAGCACAGCAGTGCTGCCAAATGCTACTAATACATGTTGCTGTTTTCCTGTGGCAGTAAAATTGATGCTTTAAATGAGTCTTACAACAGGATTTCTCTGCTAACTGCAGAAATAGATAACATGTGCCTTGAGCAGCCATTATTCATTTGACAGTAATTTTTCTTAAACTCTAAGTGGCATTTTGTTTCAATAGCGTTTGGCTGCCTGATATTCCCACAAGAAATGTTAAAACTCTTCTATTAAGGAAATCACTGGGTTGTGGATTCTGACTTTTAGAACTGAAATTACCTGAGGTGGTGTGTTTGGCTTCTTAATCAATGTGTTTCATATGCAGAGGCCAATATCAGAACTTGCTTTCAGAGCCTTTCCTCCTCCTTTCAGAATATTTCCAATCCTATTAGCATATGATGTTATTTAACCCGCAAAAAAGTATCTCAAATATAGGAATTAAAAAGTCATGTTAATTTTAGAATAAAATGAATTTTGTCAAAGGAAGAAAGGTGGTATTTTTGATTGAAAATGAACATAGATGCTACTCTGCAGATGGGACGATTTTATTGTGCTCTTGGATCCCAGGAGTAGTAAGACTGGGTATCTTGGATTCTCACGCCTTCCTTTGAGACAGGAGAAGCCTGTGTGGTTTGGCATGCTACCTCAGCTCTCAAGAAGAACCTCAGGTTTTCTGCCATTCATTTCTAGACCCCTGAGCTACCATTGCTAGAAAAGATCAGCCAAACCGAAGTCATGCAGATCAGATTTTGCACCTCCTGTCCTTTCATCTCCTTTTGTTTCATTGCTTGTGTGACCTGAGCTACTACTTGATATATGTTAAGAATATGAAATTTGGGTTCACTATAGATTGCTTGCTCCGCTCAGGAGAATTTAAGTTTCTAAGCAATTAAGGAAGCAGATAGAATATTAAAAGCTTTAATGTTCATTAAAATCTAGCTAACAGAAAGGCTTTTTAAATTTTGTCTGCCCAATAAAAAAGGAGAGGACTTAATTTGACAGAAGCATAGAGCTGAGTACAAACTGTCAGTGATACTCTGAAATACTGAACTGTATTTCTATCAAGAGCATGAGATGCATGTAATAAAATTAATTTAAGATTAATCATAAATGGCAGTTCAGTAGATTAAGAAAGAGAAAACTTGCATAAGAAAACACTACAGGAGAATTAAAAGTTACATAAGAGAAAAGGAATTTGAGACAGAAACCACTGTCTTGTCATAAAAATGCTTTATTGTCTGATTTGCTAGCCGATTTAAAATATACAGTTATATTAACACTTGAACTATTGCTTAATATGTCATAGGGAAAAACTCTTATGTACAATAATTAATGTCATTAACGTGAATAATGATTAAGTTGTCTTCAGTAAAGGTCTAGAGGGAGATTTAAACTGTTTAGGGTTTTGAATAGTGAACAGTGAAATGATGTATTTCAGCACTTTTGGAGCAAATGCAATTAATTGGAAATGTAACCATAGGATTTCATGTGGCAACATCTCCTGCCTGAAATCAAGACTAATTAAATTATGATTACTTGCAAGAACAACAGGTGATTAAAAATAGATTAATTTTTTTTTTGCCACATCAAATAAAATAAAAGCTTCATGTTGGAATGGTTCTAGCAATGCCAGTAAATCTTTATCATTAGAACTCTGAAAAACAAACACAGTATGAAACCTCTGAGTCAGGCTTTATCTTAAAGTAATATTTCTATGGAAGAAACTTGCTGTTCAGGTGAGTAGCAATTCTTTTGTCTGCTTGAAGTTGCTTACATAAAATGATAGAAACTAATGAATGTCATAAGAAATAAACATTCATACTTGTTTTAGAAGAGAATGGATTGCTAACCTCATATTTGTGTAGATCCATGCAAGAATGCTGAGGAGGCAAGAAAACCTGAGAAAAAAAGACTACCATCTTATGCTTTAAAGTTTAAGCTTTCGTCTAACTGAAGGTAAATTTAGAATATGTATCTCAGATATCTCAATGCTAGTAAGAGATTATGGGAAAATGTGTTTTAAAGGCTGACTTAGCAGATGAATGTCTAGATGTATACTGTATTTGTTTTCACTGCCTTTTAGAGTGACACCTGAACCCAACATCCACTGTGGAAGGTGCGATACAACATAAACAGATGCACAGTCCTTGTGTTAGAACTCTCATAACTGGATGATAAGAGATGTTCCAAGTTCGAGTGTATTATGCTAGGCTGACAAAAAGATTAGGGCTTGTTTAGTGTGAAGTTTTATAGTGTTGGCCACTGCAACGTCTGCTGGAATCAACATTCATGAAAGACAAGAATAGCTACTATGGGAAAGGTTAAACACCTAGAAGTAAGTATCTTTGGCAATGAATCAAGGAAATCTGTAAAATTAGCACACCATCTGCTGAATGAAAATAAACACCTTTAAAATCATCTAATTCTGGAAACCATACCCCATGCTCTGGGCAACAGAGGAAGGTTATGCTTAAATTTACAGAGGCAAAATCCCCTCCTGAACTGTTCTTTGCCTCTAGGAGGCAAATGAAATGTCAACAGAAAAAATGCAAAGAAACATGGAATATCATCCTTTTTGCAAGAAATTCTATGAAAAGCTCTGAGAGAAATCCAAGTGTTGAATTTGATAAGACATTCCCTATTTTAGAATGAATAAATTTGCTTTTTTATCTAGCATTGAAAACCACATGTTTTTACAACAACTGGGGCTCTGAAATCTATGGAAATAGAAACTCTTTTAATTAAAGGGTCTATGTCCTCTTAAAACAAACTTATTGTAAGCCTTCAGAATCTAGTTACATCTCAATGTTTTCAGGTTGCTTGTTCCTGGCATTAAGTGTATGAGTAATATTTAAAATAGTCTATAGGAAGGCAGGGTGATATTGTGCCAACAATATATTGGTGGGATTGTCTATTGTGAAACTTCTAACAGACATTGTGTCCATCCTATCTTTGTAAATTTAGTCTGGTGCTGAGGATGAGAGTTCAGGTAATCTGAGATGTTGGATAGGGAAAATCTCCTATTTATCACAAAACAAGTGAATGATGTTATAAATGTTAAATACTGAGTAAAATTATGTTACAATCTGGTTATGTTTTGCAGGCCTCCTATGTTCCCTGGGACTACTTACATGTTTTCAGGGAAGCAGGCAAAGCAGCATATAATTTGCATAGCCCCCTAAAACTTAAAAATTGTGCAGCCGTTCAGCTACTAAGCCTTGTTAAGCTTAGTGTTCTAGGTGGGCTAAGAAAGGAAATTCAATAATTTAGGTTCTATGACAGAGGAATAGACATCCAATGTTGATTTTACCTATCATGGCAAACACTGTGTGTGATTAACCTGTTATTTACATGCTTTCTTCACCCTGAATTTAATAAGGAGTAGTAAGGATAGATGGTTGACTCACCTTCCCTGGAGGTGTTTAATGTGTGGGTGGATGAGGTGCTGAGGGACATGGTTTAGAGATTGATGGGAATGGTTGGACACAATGATCCTGTGGGTCTCTTCCAACATGGTTATTCTATGATTCTATGATACTCTGATAATGTGGTACTCAAATGTTGTAATGGTCTTACAACATACTGTCTAATACAGAATAATGTAAATTTTACCATAACAGAGGTTTTTCAAAATGTTTATTTACAGATACTAAATGTATAGTTCCATAAAAATGTTACATTCATATTAAAAAGCGCTTTGACTTTTTAAAAAAGTTGGAGAATAATTAAGGGAAATAATTAAGTGAAACAGACATCTTAATTTTGCCAGCTGTGTCTTCGATCATGTGCAAATTTCTGATCTCCTCATCTTAAAAACAATGAAACAATAGAAGACACGGTAGAGCTGGGAGAAATACAGAAAGGAACGACAAGGAAGATCAAAGGTACCAAGCAGATTCTGTATTTGGTCTGGCTGAGTAAACTAAGATTCTCCAGTTGGGATTAGAGCAATTTCAGGAGGAAGTTCCAAAAATCCTCATGTCATGGAGCAGGTCAGTTGATTTTCTTACTACCTCCCAGACACTCTAGTAGGAAGCAAGCAAAGAAAGTAGCTCCTAATCAGATAGAAGGCTCGGCTCTCTGCCAGTGTTTGTTACAAGGGCTTAAAATTTGCATGAAGGAATGAAAATAAGACTGGACAAGTTCTTAGAAAAGAAATCCATTTAAAGACTTGGGATCCACATACAGTTGCACAATATATGTACTCCTAATGACTCAGGCAGCCCTCAATGCTGAGTATTGTTCAAGTTTGAAGCATGAGGTTTAGGCTAGACATTAGCAAAAACAAATTCACAGAAAGAGTCATTGGGCACTGGAACAGGCTGCCCAGGGAGTTGGTTGATTCACCTTCCCTGGAGGTGTTTAAGGCACGGGTGGACGAGGCGCTGAGGGACGTGGTTTAGGGCTTGATAGGGATGGTTGGACTCGATGATCTGGTGGGTCTCTTCCAACCTGGTGATTCTATGATTCTATGTTTTGCCCTTTTTCATCCTTTCTAAGTCATTTTATCACAGATGCAGCTAAAGGCAGGAAATGGGACAATACACACCTTTGGACTAACATATTGCAACCTAAAATTACTACAGTTTAAATAAGAATTTATTCATATGGCTGAAAAGACATAATACCCTTTTACGTATCTGAAATGACCTTTGAAAAATTCAGTGCCTACTTTCAGTGCTGTTGAATCTTTCTTATCTTTATATTTCACTAACATCAGCCATCAAATACTTTCATAAGACCCCGACCAAGTGACAGTGATAGGAATGATTTTAATGTGACACCAGCAGGATATGCAAATTATTGTTTTGCATGACTGTACTTCTTAATCTTCTGTTATTTCATATGTCAGCGGGTAAACAATGATATTGAAGCATGTTAATAAAGTTTTCCTCTTTTTTTAAATTCTCTTCTATATTTTCATTAATTGATATTTTGAAATAAACGTATTTTAAAAAGAGAAAGTTTATAACATCACTAATTGTGGTAGTATTGACTTATACATTGCATTTCCAGTGATATTCTCCTCACACTTTTATCATAGTGGTCTGATAGACTCACCTTTCTGAAACTGTAGCATGAGGTTAACGTGTTTTTGTTTGATATGTGTTCAATGGATAATTCAGACATGAAACTTTTCTCATGCCTAACGCTCTGTCACTTTTTTTCTTCCTTAAATGAAAGAGAAATAGCTTGAACTTTGAAGCCCCATCTTTCAGATGTCCTATGTGCTAAAAGCATATGCTGACATTAATTTTGATTAAATATGACTTCTGAACCCTTGTCCTTCTATTATTCTTAGCAAGGAAGCTCCCACCTGCACTTTTTCTGAGAGGCATCAACATGTGCACATTAAAGTTTTACATTGCTTTAGTCACTCCCCACACAGGGAGCCCTTTTCCAAGTGGAAGTAAGGAATCTGTTTATGTACAATTTTAAATTCATCCCTCTGATTTATCCCCTTGGCCCCTAAAGTGAGAGAACATTCATTTTTAATGTGAAGAACCAGAGAATGGAGCGTGGTAAGGGATTTTATGTGAGCTTTTGAGTTATAAAAAGGAACAAATAAATCTGTGTTATCCTGCCTTCATATTTATAGGCCTCCTATTCTGAATCACTAAAAGTTAAGGAAGACTAATATTTACAATTAATTCTATCTTATCTCTAAAAAGAAGAAAAATCCTCTTTCTGCAATATTTCTCCAGCATTTCACTTAATTTGCATATATTGATTTGTACCAGTAGAACTACGCCGAAATATCTTAAATGCCAGACTTTTGGATATTTCCCCCCTCATCACACGGAGAGTAGACTACATCCTGAAACCAATAATTAATTCTTCATCAAGATAAACTGAATACCCTGCATACATAACTCCCCTAAGTGGTATGGAGTGTAGCATAATGTGCTAGAAAAGCCGTGAACTTCCGTTAAGTGAAATGAAGAAGATTTTATGCATGTTGTTTCCAGGAGACCTCTCTGCACTGCCTTAGGTACGTGTAACTGAACTGTGACTGGAATTTATTTATTACATAATATGTAATAAAAATATCTGATATTAAAGTGATCTAGCATTGCTAAAACATAAATTCTTGGGGAATTTTGTACTATGTGAAGAACTGGACACTGCTGAAACTTGAACATTTCTTCTCCATAGATCAAGACCAAAACTTGCCTTTGTTTGTGATCTCATTTCCCTTTTTGTTATATCACTTCTTCCTTCATTAGCAGGTAGATGGTAAACATGGTTCCCGCTCCACAGTACCTGCAAGGAGAAACCATAATTTAATCAGGTTACAAAACAGAAGTCATGCTAATCAATTTTTTCTTTTGCTATTAAAATTCCAGTATTTGATAATATATTTTGTCGAGCTTGGCATCCAGGAATTGATTGGTAAGACAAATTATGAATGAAGAATCTTATCCTATTTTTGTCATTAATGTATTTAATTTAAGATGAATAATAAAAACTTAGCTGTCACATTAAATCAGGCACAACTTGTATGGTGTAATAATACATGAAATTAAAATACCTCATAAAAGTTGTTTAGTTATAATTATATCATCTTTCTCTGATTAATTTTTCTCACCTAATTGAGGTGAGATGTCCCATTGTCTTCCACCCAGCCTCTGTTTGCATTAATGGAAATACAGTTTGACTTAAAAAGAAATGATTTAAAAAAGAAATGCCAGCAATTAAAATGAAGTAATTTTGGAACAATTAGTGCCACATCACGAAACCTGAAGCCTAAGAAATTATATGATTAGACTTACTGAGTCAAAACAGTCAACAAGCTCGCTCAGTTTATGCCTAGACTGAAATTATTATTATGTGCTGATGAACAATTTACCATACTAGCAGATGAATGATTTCTGTAGAATTCTAGCATTTGAATACATTAAGATTGTAAGCTTTCTTATATAAAAGTTATGTGAGATTAAAAAAAAGAGTTCTTGTTAAGTAAATGTCCTCCAAACACCTGCCATTTAACGAGGCACATAGCATCAAGCCTCAATTTATATTCTTAAAAGATGAAGAGATTCTTCAATTAGCAAGTTATCAAAATGCAAAGTATTAACTTCATAAGCAATTTGTGTGGCAATGAGCAGATGTAACACAGATGTGGACTTCCTGCAAACCACTTTAGGAGCGATCACCTTAATGGTTTCTAAGTCCTTTTGTAACATTGTTGGAAAACTATTATTATCTTTCTCTTCCATCTATCATTATCTTTCTCTTTAGTGAATCTCATTTAAATCTCACTGAGCTGGGGCCTGTTTTCAGAGCTGATTTATGATTGTACTCCACCAAACCAATCAGCAGCTCACAGGTCAGTGCTTATCAGGGCTTACACTTAAAGATCAGGAGAGCCACCCCTGCTAGTGAACAAAAAAGTCATACGCGGGACCTCCCCAGTAGCATTTCAAGTTATGGAAATCATCCTTATTACAATTCTATAAGAACTGTCATTAAAACTGGTGTTATGCCCTGAAAGTCATTGTATAAAAAAATCTCAGGAATTATGCTAGGATTGTCACCCCATGGCATCATCAGAAAGTGAAATTAGGGATATAATGCTGACACAGCCTTCAAATCCAGCTAGGTGTGTGCAGGAGTAGGTGAAAAATGACAAACATTAAAGCAGTGTTCTTGCTCTTTTGTTAAGAACTATGAAAATTACAAGTCACTTTGTTTTGTGTAGGTGGTAGACTTCATTCTGTAGACCTTCCAATTAGTTTCCTCTGCCCATTTTTAACTGGGACTTAATAATAATGATTGATAAAGATCTTTTCCTAGTCAACATACATGTACCTACCCTTCTCTTAAATGAGAAGTGGTTTTGTTGCTTTTTCTGTGTGTCCTCTGTGCCAAGATCTTATTTCTTCATAGGTTAGCCCTCTTTCTAGTCTGATCAGGGTCAAATAACTGTCCTGGCCAGTAACCACATGCCAAATAATAACAAAGAAAGGTTTCCAAGACTGTCAGCAGTACTTGCCTTTCGAAAATGTTACTGTCATGAAAAAATTAAAAAAAAAAAAAAAAATCAGAATGAATCATAATAAAAGCAGGAAAAATGTAATAGNAAATGCTAATATTTTTAATATTAGCTCTCATTTTTAAAGTGGTAATCAGAAAAGGAAATACACTTATTAGTCTGCTGATATAAAACACACAGAAAGTGAAAGTGGTATTTTATTGTACCACTTTTCATGGAATAATTGCACTGATTAAAACAGAATTGCATTACATGGCCAGCATACAGAAATGTGAAAAATCTATTTGACCTTAACAGCAATGGTAAAACTCTGGGCTAAGACTAGATTGGCACGGATGTCTTGTATTCCATTGGCTACAGGTGCTATAGATAGACCATTTACTGGTAATGCTTATCTTCCTTTTTGTCACCGAGACACAATGCTGCATTTTTCAGAGAAAAATATCCTGTTATCGTACAGACTTCAGCAGGGAAGTACCACTGTGGTGTTACATGTGTAGGCAATAAACGGGAAAGCAGGTATGAACTTTGAATACATGCAAAGAGTGGAGGTGCAAAGTGGTGAAATCTGCAGCAATAACTCCAGATGCCCCTTTGAGCACAGAAAAAAGTGTACTCTAAACATCACTGGAAAATTGTTTAATTTGCCCAATACTTGTAATGAGCAGGTGAATAATACCATTTTCATGCATACCTGAATACTTGGGTGAAAAGAATGTCATAAATACTCATTTATTTTTACTAGCACTGAAAAGTCACAACGGTAGGGAAAAGAGTTCAAAAAATTCCTTTTATAATAATTTCATAGAATCATAGAATCACCAGGTTGGAAGAGACCCAATGGATCATCAAGTCCAACTATTCCCACCAATCTCTAAACCATGTCCCTCAGTACCTCATCCACCCACACCTTAAACACCTCCAGGGAAGGTGAGTCAACCACCACTCTGGGCAGCCTTTCCAGTGCCTAATGACCCTTTATACTATAAAAATCCTGTTTGGTACCTCTGTCTACAGTTTTTTTGTAACTGGAGTTCTAAGAAATGCCTCCTCTCTTGCTTTCATATCACAGCTGAAATAATAAAGTCTCTTCTTCTTCGAGATTTGAATGTATAAGTTTGCAATACAGCTATTGGCTTCTTTTGTTTCTTTGGTTTTCGTAAGGTCTTTTCCAACCAAAACAATCAAATGATCATGTGATTCCAGGATTCTGTCCATTTTTTTCTTGGATGTCTTCTCATTTAAAGGCTCATTTAAAAGGTGAAGCAGGAAAGCTATGGCCATGGATCCTCATTTGTGATTGTGTACAGTGGATACCCTTCAGCACAAGAAGGATGTTGAGGCTCCGGAGTGAGTCCAGAGAAGAGCAATGAAGCTGGTGAAGGGGCTAGAGAACAGGACTCATGAGGAACGGTTGAAAGAGCTGGGGGTGTTCATCCTAGAGAAGAGGAGGCTGAGAGGAGACCTCATTGCTCTCTCCANTTACCAAGACTGTCAACAGTACTTGCCTTTCAAAAATGTTAATGTCATGAAAAAATTAAAAAAAAAAAAAAAAATCAGAATGAATCATAATAAAAGCAGGAAGAATGTAATGAAACATCCTTCCAGGAATGACTCTAGACAAAGGAGAAGCCAGGAAAATGTGTTTAACAGAATTTTCAGGAAGACAAAATGGGCAAACCCCTACCCTACACCAACACAAATTCTTTCACTGATGTTAGAAAATGCAGTCTTGAAAATACAGTATGACACTGGTCTGTTATTTCAACATGATACAATGCTTTCAGGTACACAAATGCTCATTTTAGTCAACATGAAGATCAATTTGGAGAAGAAAACTGTGCGGCTATGATTTTTTTAATGTTGTGATAAAAATTCAGATGAATTTTCACTTATGTGATACTCTTACTTTGCAATTGCCCTCAACAGCGTTTCAGAAATCTCTGGTTTTGAATAGTTCAGAACTTTGAAATGCTAATATTTTTAATATTAGCTCTCATTTTTAAAGTGGTAATCAGAAAAGGAAATACACTTATTAGTCTGCTGATATAAAACACACAGAAAGTGAAAGTGGTATTTTATTGTACCACTTTTCATGGAATAATTGCACTGATTAAAACAGAATTGCATTACATGGCCAGCATACAGAAATGTGAAAAATCTATTTGACCTTAACAGCAATGGTAAAACTCTGGGCTAAGACTAGATTGGCACGGATGTCTTGTATTCCATTGGCTACAGGTGCTATAGATAGACCATTTACTGGTAATGCTTATCTTCCTTTTTGTCACCGAGACACAATGCTGCATTTTTCAGAGAAAAATATCCTGTTATCGTACAGACTTCAGCAGGGAAGTACCACTGTGGTGTTACATGTGTAGGCAATAAACGGGAAAGCAGGTATGAACTTTGAATACATGCAAAGAGTGGAGGTGCAAAGTGGTGAAATCTGCAGCAATAACTCCAGATGCCCCTTTGAGCACAGAAAAAAGTGTACTCTAAACATCACTGGAAAATTGTTTAATTTGCCCAATACTTGTAATGAGCAGGTGAATAATACCATTTTCATGCATACCTGAATACTTGGGTGAAAAGAATGTCATAAATACTCATTTATTTTTACTAGCACTGAAAAGTCACAACGGTAGGGAAAAGAGTTCAAAAAATTCCTTTTATAATAATTTCATAGAATCATAGAATCACCAGGTTGGAAGAGACCCAATGGATCATCAAGTCCAACTATTCCCACCAATCTCTAAACCATGTCCCTCAGTACCTCATCCACCCACACCTTAAACACCTCCAGGGAAGGTGAGTCAACCACCACTCTGGGCAGCCTTTCCAGTGCCTAATGACCCTTTATACTATAAAAATCCTGTTTGGTACCTCTGTCTACAGTTTTTTTGTAACTGGAGTTCTAAGAAATGCCTCCTCTCTTGCTTTCATATCACAGCTGAAATAATAAAGTCTCTTCTTCTTCGAGATTTGAATGTATAAGTTTGCAATACAGCTATTGGCTTCTTTTGTTTCTTTGGTTTTCGTAAGGTCTTTTCCAACCAAAACAATCAAATGATCATGTGATTCCAGGATTCTGTCCATTTTTTTCTTGGATGTCTTCTCATTTAAAGGCTCATTTAAAAGGTGAAGCAGGAAAGCTATGGCCATGGATCCTCATTTGTGATTGTGTACAGTGGATACCCTTCAGCACAAGAAGGATGTTGAGGCTCCGGAGTGAGTCCAGAGAAGAGCAATGAAGCTGGTGAAGGGGCTAGAGAACAGGACTCATGAGGAACGGTTGAAAGAGCTGGGGGTGTTCATCCTAGAGAAGAGGAGGCTGAGAGGAGACCTCATTGCTCTCTCCAACTCCCTGAGAGGAGGTTGTGGAGAGGAGGGAGCTGGGCTTTTCCCCAAGTGACAGGGGACAGGACAAGAGGTAATGGCCTCAAGCTTCACCAGGGGAGGGTCAGGATGGACTTTAGATAAAAATTTTTCACAAAAATGGTTATTGGTCACTGGCAGAGGCTGCCTGGGGAGGGGGTTGACTCGCCTTCCCTGGAGGGGTTTAAGGGATGTGTGGATGAGGTGCTGAGGGACACGGTTTAGATATTGGTGGGACTGTTTGGACTCAATAATCCAGTGAGACTCTTCCAACCTGGTAATACTATGATTCTATGATACCAAGAGGAGCAAGCCAAGCTGGAACTGCTCAGTTACTGAGCTCAATGAGCAGATCAATAGCAAAAACTTATAAGACTTTGGCAGCTCAGTAGTTTTCTACAGCCCTTCCAAATATCCACATGGTGGATCTAAGTATTAAGTCTATTTTCATTATCTTGATATCAAGATATAGCTGTACCTAACGTGCCTTGTAGGTTATGAGCTTTTTTGTCTATGCTTCAAAAACATTCTCTGAAATGTGGCTGTGAAAATGCCATTGCCTAGTGATAATAATGTGATTTCCATATGAAAAAAAGAACAAGATGGAGAAAAGTAAACTAGTGAGAAACAGAAAATATTTTATTTTCACAGTGTGTAATCCAGTATGAATTTAAGCATATCACAAGTTGTCTTCTTGAAGGTGACTTTCTCATTGCATGTATATATTGCAGGAAAGTTAATAAAGCCTTTTCATCACAGACATAGCCTCTAAAATATTCACCCACATTTGACTTGCAAATACAAATTCATTTTCTTTTCTCAGAATTTTAAAATTGGTAAGTAGCTGCAATTCTGTGTATTAAAGACCAGGAGAGAAAAACTGGTGCAATGATAGCAACGCTTCTGTGATAACCCAGCAGTTTCCTTACGGTGTTCTCATTTGCCTTTGTCTGTCCCTGCTGTGGCTTGGAATAAATCACCTGGGAGTGAAATTTGTAACCTAAAGTTCAGCACCTTAATCTACATTTTTCTCTCATCATGAAGAAAATATGTATTACTGAGTGGTGCTAGTAACTTTGACCTCTCAAAAGAGTGGATTACAAAGAGAAAAACATAACATTAGGTACATAACTTTGTGCTACACTGTATGATATGTTTATTCTTAAACTTTCCTGAAGCAGTTCAGTATTTTAGATAACAATACCTACTTATCTGCCTTGCAAATGGACAGTCCAAGGTCAATGACATAACTTTTGTGAAATATGGAGAGTATTAATTATTAGTGTTATTTTGGCTTCTAAAAATATGAATAAAACCTAGATGTCAAAAGTCCCTTTAAAAGTCTTTTTTTTTAGTTGTATATTCGCTCTGAATTATTCAAAGACAAGACACTTAATCAAAGCTGCAGGGTCAGCCCAAGGAAATGATTTGTTTGTGTGCTTTACTTCAGTAAGTGAAACCACTTAATGAACTCAATGTTAAGCACTCTCCCACCATTGTGGGTCGTCTCCACTCCTGAAAAAATCAGGTTGAAATAGCACTAGCTCAAGGTCTGGAGTGCACAGAAAGAAATAAATCAGAATCTGCATTACACAAGAGAGATGTCTGTGTGTATTTATATATGTGTATATATCATGTGATTCTGTGATTTCAGAATCTATTCTCATGAATAAAGTCAAGTCTGTCTTTCTGTCCTTGATGCTGAGAGCAAGGCTCCAGTCATAACTGCCTTAATGAATTAAAAGTACTACGGGGGAAAAAAAAAAAGACATTTCTACTACCAGCAAGAAGCATGGTTGTCTAGCTAGTGTATCTGGCCTTGAAAAAGCCCTGCTCAGTACATATTGCACAGAAGAGCTGAAAGCATCAAAAGATGGATCAGAGGGTCCTGAGCAGCAAGTCAGCAAAATAATTTTACACGGGGAGGCTAATTGTGCGTAGGACTGTAAAGGTTTCTTTCTTGAAGCCACTGATGTGTATGTTTCAGCACACTGCAGGAGAAAAGATGTAAAATGGTTTATGTGGAATATGAAAACATCCTGAAATGCAGAGGTTCTAGGAAAGAAATTTCAAGATTTGTCCCTATTTCATTTCTTTCAAAGCGCTCATGTAAAACAAAGTTGATATTTTTCTGAGAGTTACATTCACCAGCTGTCTTTTACTATCCAGTGATCCTTGTATTTTGAATTATTGCAGCCCAATTAATCTCGTGTTGTTTTCTGTATGTGCATAGAGGTGTTTTGCTTTTCATTACCTAGGTAAGTGCTACAAAGCATCAACATTAAGCTTTTGTTTGTTTGTTATTTTGATTGGGTTTTATTTTAGATTTTGATTTTTTTTAGAATGGGTTTGAAATAGTTAGATGATTATTCACCTTTCTCAGTATACCAGGGGTTGTTGCTTTTTTCCTGTAAAATATCGGAAATTAAAATTATGCACAACAGTTTTAACTGAAGACTTTTGATTTCATATTGTTCCTGTGAATTATTCAAATAATGTGTCCATTTTATATAAATGTGCATTTCTGTGTTCTTTATGTTATAGTTTTAATCTGGTTCAATATTCATGATTGAGGGTGGAGTTGTGTGGCAGCCTGAGTGATACAAAGTTAAAATAAATCTGTTAGGAGTGAAAAGAGTGAAGGAACCACTAAAAGGTTGCGAGGTTACATTTGACTAAATGGAATTTCTAGTCCTGGATCCTGTACAATTTTAATCATGAGTAAAAGTAAATTTATGATTACGACCAAATCAGGTGATCAAAAGCACGCAAATAATTAGTTACCTGGATTTGATCCCAAATTTTAGGAAAAAAGAGAGAATTAGAGCCTGTTGTGGCGAAGCCACTGAGACAGTGCTGAACTAATTGAAATGTAACCCTCTGCTTGTAAATAAGAGTTAAATACTTTGCCTTTGAGTATAGCTGATAGGATTCTTCCCAGACCATTCTTTAATTGCATCTCAAGGGAGCAGTGACACTCAGGTCACAGGGAACAGTGTGTCACTGTTGGGTGGCCATAAAATATCTTTAAGGCTACTTTAACATGGTGTTAATGTCAACAGTCAGCTCGGCGGACTTCTCCACTTCAAAAGTATCGCAAGAGTAAAAAGAGGTTTAAGAAGACAGGAAGTGGGTAAATGATAGGAAAGTGAGAGGTGTACTCCCTAAAATGGTAATAAAATGTTTCGTTTTCCAAAAGAAGAATTTTGGACAAGGATGATGGGTCAAGTACAGGAAGAACCTAAGAAAGAGGTGGGAAATCCATCTATTCGGGCTTTGCTTTACAGCTTCCTCTAATTTTTTCAATAAAGCTGCCATTTCAGACTAGACAAGAGCAAAGGTAGTCAGTGTCTTTTTGCCTCAGTCTTTAATAATACTAGTAGACCTTGGGCTGTTTGGTCTCCAGAGCTGGAGAACAACAAATTTGGGAACAGTGATTTTCATGGATGCTGAAATTGTATAGAACCTGGTGTGTCAGCAGGATGTTCACAAGCCTGTGGGTTCTGTTGGGATTAATCTCAGCACTCTAAAGAATAATGCAGTCATCAGTAACAGTGAACATGGATTCACAAAGGGGAAGTCCTGTTTAACTAATTTGATAACCTTCTATGATAAGGTCACCCACCTAGTGTATGAAAAGAATGTGATGGATGCTTTTTTTCTGGTGCATGCAAATGTATCCAGATATTTGATAAATGTGTTGAACAGCACTGGCCTTAGGACCAAACCCTAGGAACATGACTAGTGACCAGTCACTTGTCAGATAAAACCCCATTCACCACAACCCTTTAGTTCTGCCCCTTAGAAAGCCCTTCACCCAGTGCACTGTGAACCTGCTCATCACACAGTGGGACAAGTCTCTTCCCCATCTTCCATCAACATTTTTCCTTTCCCTTTTTCCTTTCCTCCTCACCATTTCCTCCCATCCTAGCCTAGCAAGGATGCAAATTCAATGAACTGCAAGGCTGGGATTCGCTTTGATCTTAGGCTATTCAAGCAGGTTTTTAATTAAGCAAAGGTATATCAATACAGCTTATATTTCAGTTCACTATATTTCTTAGTAATAATCACATGATTATTTTTATGTCCTTTTCTGAATCCTTGTTTACAGAGGAATACTGTCTCTCTACTAAAAAACCCTGAGAAGACAGAGCTATATGGCTTCATAGAATCATAGAATCACCAGGTTGGAAGAGAACCACCAGATTATCGAGTCCAACCATTGCCACCGATCTCTAACCTATGCNTCTTGTTCTCCAGCCCCTTCACCAGCTTCATTGCTCTTCTCTGGACTCGCTCCAGAGCCTCAACATCCTTCTTGTGGTGAGGGGCCCAGAACTGCACACAGGATTTGAGGAGCGGTCTCACCAGTGCCAAGTCCAGAGGGAGAAGAACCTCCCTGGACCTACTGGTCACACCATATCAGATCCAAGCCAAGATGCCATTGGCCTTCTTGGCCACCTGGGCCACTGCTAGCTCATGTTCAGTTGGCTATCAAGCAACACTCCCAGGTCCTTTTCTTCCAGGCAGCTTTCCAGCTGGGCTTCTTCAGGGTATGCAATTCCAAGATTAACACGAGGTTCAAGGTTCCTGAGGCATTAAGAATGTTCCTGTTAAAGCACTATTGAGTCAACCCTTTTACTACCACCTGCCTTTACATGCATAGCTCTTTGATGACCTCAGTGGCCTTTATCTAGCCATTGCCTTGTGCAAACCCAGTTGCTCCAGGGCCAACAAGTCCTGCTAAAAGCTGAAGGATTTTGCCACGACCACTGTGCTATGTTGACACAGCCTGGTTACTCCAGACCAGGGAGGTCTAACCTAGAGCCAAGAGCATGAGCAGGAGAGTGAATCTCTTCCTGCAACCTTGTGTGCAGATGTAACCTTATTAGCAATTTTCTCCTTCCCATATGTCTCTCTTAAAATAGAATGCTTTGAGTTGCTGAACATAAATTGTATTTAGAAGGTTATTCTACCAACATTTATTTTAGATTATAATGACTTCAGGGAGGGGAATGTCATTTGCTCTCAGTTTAAATAGTGCTTAGCAGAATGGGGCTTTGACCTGCTATGCTCCTTACAGCTGCCATATTTAGATAAATAAGCATCTCTTGGATTAACAAAGGTCTGTAAATCAGCATTTCCAAGCACAAATAGAAGAGAAAAAGAGCATAAATATGCTCTTTCATTGAAATGAACTGTACAGTCACCATTTTTTTTGTCTTTAAATGGGCTATTAGATTTAGGGGAAAGGGCAACGCTTCTGTCCCTGCTTCTGCTGAAGGGTTTTACTCTTCCTCTGAATGCATCAACTTCCTTGGTCTTCTCTAGTTATGGTTCATGGTGAAACACAAATAACTCTGATAATTCAGTTTTAGGGAAAAAAGAGAAACATTTTCTTTCCTCATTCATATTTTTGCAAATCATCAGGCAGCGTATTAACACTTTGATTTGCCTGTGTTAAGGAACTCTTTCTCAGCAGGGCTAATTAAACGCAATACAAGGAGTGAGAGGCAGTACCTGCAGCAACACTCACTCAGGGTAGTGTCCCAGCCTCCTGGAAAGATTTTCACAGATTTTTCTTTGCAACTCCAACTGTTTGCCATGTAGCCTGAGGGGTGCCCTTATTTATGAGGATAAATTACCACCACTGATTGTAATCATGTGCAAAATTGTCTATTTGTCCCATGACCATGAATAGGTCTTAGTTACATTAAATAAAAGCTGCTACTCAACATCTGCCTGTTACGTGTATAACACACCATTTGATCTTGGCATCCGTTTGGGTGCCTAAAAGGTATTTGTACTTCAAGGGGACCTTCCATTAATGATTAGGACCATTGTTTGTTCTTTTTTCTGAAAAAGGAATACAACTTTTGACAAAAATATTTCCCTTTGATATCTATGTAAGGCATACTGCTTAATATATTCTTTCATAGAATTACACTTTCTGTAACTTATGGGTTTTGCATGATGAGTTCTATATACGGAAGACAATGAAGGGTGAGGAAACATCCAAAACTGTAGAGAAAGCAATACTTTAATATGTCCTGTGGGACTCAACAGCTTGTTATAAATTCATTTCCCATGTAAATGGGCTCAAAAAATAGATTAATCTTGATGCTGGTGCTGTAATTGTTATTTGTGCAAACATCAAAAGAATTTTATTCTTTGACTACCCTTTAATGCTAATGTCCAGAGAAATCAATTTTCAGGTTTTTTTTTTCCTCGTTGCATTTGAAATAAACCTAAGCTTATTGCAGTTAAGGGATTTGGATTATTGGCATGCCTGACAAAGCGTATTTTGTACACAGAGGTTTGAAGAGGTGACCTCCGTTTAACTAGAGATTCAGAACTCAGTAGTCTGCTAATACATCTGAACACTTCAGATAAGTCAGATCACACAAAACCCAAAGAAGATACTTTAAATACTACTTCTAATCTTAGTCTTCCATCCACGATCTAGGAAGATTTTAGAGAAACCCTTCAGTGAGTTGTGAGCTCCTTGCTTACACAGGCTGCTCAAATCTGCGTGTAAGAGTGATATTTGGGTCAACAGCCAGAGGAGAAGACGGAAGAAGACCTGTACATGGAACTCACCTAATCTCCTACTGGTGTGCTGGGAAGTAGTTAGAAAGAGTGTTGGATTTGACCTCTTTGACATCCTTTACTTCCATCTTCTACTTGATGAGTAACACGTGCAACGTGCAAGTAGCAAAAGGCAGTTGGCATCCTCCCTGCTGTTCACCTGCAAAGTAAAACCAGGGCATTTTCTTAAAGAAAATGAATGTCTAACTGACATTAGAAATTCCTGTGTACTTTAAGGGACTGATAGTCATGCAGGATAAAGGTAGATTATCTGGATCGAAAGCAGTTTTCCAAAGCTGCTCTTTCCAGCATCTTATGAATTCAGAAAATCATCTTTGTTGTCAGCAAAAGTAATAAAACATTAACTTGTATTATTTAGGAGAGAGATAACAGGGTCAGTGGAAGTGGTACTCAGCAAGTCAGATCTGTAAGTAAAGAAACATTGGGGTGTTGCAGGGTACAGGGTTGCTCATCAGCAGAAAACTTTAGTATCATAAAAGAAAAGCTATGAGGAGAGATTGGATCTTCTTTTCATAAATTTGTCTAGTGTTTGAACAGGACGTTTAAGCTTTCTTTTTAAGAGTATGTTAAAATTCCATAGTTGTTTATATCTAGAAAATATGTGATCAAAAAATAAGTGATGTTCATACTTAAAGTTTCGCAAAGTCTTGCTTATATCCCCTGAAAGAGAATCTTCCCATCATTTCTTTTACTGCGAAACAGAATGCTCAGTGGGTATGATTTTTTTGTGTTAAAGGTTGTCTTCAGTCCACTTGTTCTTGAATAACAACATTTCCAGTGTGTTTCTGTTCACTTGGATGCTTCCTAGCTCTAATAAAGCATATTAGCAGTCATGCAAAAATGGCTGGGATGATTCATGTTCTCAGTTCCCAGCTGTTGAACAGACAGTCCATCAGCCCTTTTCAAACTATTGCCATGCAGCCAGGAGAAGGCTAATTGCATACACAAAATAAAGATTTTTTTTTTCAGGCATCAGAGCTGAAACCATTAAGGATCAAGCTCCACACCTCCATAAACTCTTCACAAAAAGTACTTCACAAAAAAAGTTGTCAATGAAAAACAAGATATGTCTAGATGGTTAAGCTGTCCTTATTTGTTTAGCAGGCTAGTCTGTTTACTTTTTGAACAGTAAAATGAAAGTTACATACTGGAATTAATGGTTAATGATTACTAGCTGCTGGCATCCTTTACCAGGTGTAGTGGTTTTGATTTTTAGACGCCATAATCTAATATTTAGATGCCATAATCTAATATTTAAACTGCTTTGAGTGGAGAATCTATTTCTACAAATCTGTTGGGATTTACAGTTGTTTACTCCATATTTATATAATGCTGAAAAGACGTGTTCTTTTATAGAACAGTATCTTCTCAAGTCTTTACAGTTACAGAGAAGGGAATGATTTCACAATGGATCTTCTGTCTTCCCGCACAAAAAGAGACTACAAGGTTCAGATTCAAAGTCACATTCATCCTTTAGAGAAGCAGTACCACGTCTTTCATGAGTGGTAGTAATCACTTGTGGGTTTTAAACAGCAGTGTCAACAGGTTTACGTCTCATGATTTCACTAGATTAAAGCCACTAAGTTTAGGTCAAAGATCATCCCAGTTGTCAAAGTTTTCTAGAGAATACTTGGCAGAGTTTTGCGGTTGCTTCCAAAGACATTGTCTGCCTGGGTTCAAAAGTCCCTGAGGATCAAAAATTTATGGAAGTCCCTTTGCAGCTCAGTTCGCTCTCTGAGAGGAAGACCTTGACCAAATGCATGCTTAAGTCCGCAGGTCATCACAGTTTCTGTATCTTCACTGGGATTCTTGTACTGAATACATACACTTGAATGATTCTCCAATAGGCTTTCATTTTATTAGAGGTAAAGTTCAAAATTTAAGCCATTCTTCCACCTGTGCTTCCTCTAGGCTCATGCATCATTGAGTAACCAGCTGGAAATAGCTGTGTAAGCAGGAACGAGCTCAACTATTTGGTCAGAATAGAAGGATATAGGCCAAGGGAAGAATTCATCGGATTAGGTCACAAGTGATGTGAGCCAAGGTTAGATGTTCTTGCATTTGTCACTAGATTGTCATTGTGGTGTTGCTGACATATATTAAAATAGAGTGAAGCATTTGTTTCAGTAATAAATTTAGCCTTCATCTATCCACAAGGCAGTCTTTTGCTGTTGTCTTTGTATGTCTGATACATGTCTGATTTAAACAAAAGAAAATATTATTTCCTCTCCTTAGATGACTTAGTACAATAATTTTCATAGGTAGTCACATTACTTAAAGAATATGTTAATGATTATATCCCCAATCTGTATCTGCAAAAATGAGAGTAATTTCTTTATGTAAGGTGGGAGAGAACACTGCTGTTAAATTGCTTCCTGCAAGGTGAGTCAGATTCTACTAAAATTAGGTCAAGACTGAAAATAAAGAAAGGGAAGGTAGGTAGTAAGAGATGAATTGAAAGTCAGGAAAAATGCTTTGAAGTATTATTTAATCACTTTCATCTATCTTTTGGGGTTTACAATATATCTTACCTTACAATAATAATTTCCCTCAGACCTGACAAAAAAAAAAATACAGAATTTTTTTTCTGGTGAGCCAGAGGTGTTTTGCCTCCCAAAGATTCTGACCTGTTCCAGTCATGAGGGTGCAAACCACTCATAGGGAATAACTTGATAGGTTAGTAACAAAGTCTTCTGAGATTCAGGTACGAAGACATGAATCGATGTTTAGGTTATTAACCTACAGTAATATGATTCTTCTGGAAAACATAGTTCTAGGAGGAAGACAGCCTGTACAAATTGAATCATACTGTTTCCTGGTAATTTTACATCTTCCTTTAAAAAAAAAATCTCTTTTAAAACAACAAAATACTGTATGTATTGAATATTTCTTTCTGTGGAATACTTGTTTTAATAAAAGGGAATCAAGACCATGTAGAATCCAGCCATACAAAGTGAAATCTTTCATCACTGTAAAAATTACGTTAACTCTTTCTGGCTTAGATAGCTCTCATCTCACATCCAGCACTATTTATTATAAATATTTGCCATAAACAAATAGGTGAATGGATTAAGATTTAGTGAACTAACACAAAAAAGAGGAATGGCCATAATGTTTGTTCTACTGCAATACTCATTTGTTCTTTTAATTTTCAATTAATGTGTAGTTTTTTCACATGACCTCACTGAGAGGCAGAATAAGGTGAGAAAAATAGTTTCTGCTGAGTCCAACTAGCATTATTTTCCCCCTGCTTGTTTCATCCTGAAGGATGCAAGAAATATCTACTGTTTTTTCAAAATATCCCAATTCAAAACCACTAAAAATCTATTTTATTTGCCAACAGCATTCAGAAAATTCTGCAGCGCTTAATAAACCCACTTTTGATTTAGTAGTCATTTTTTATTATATTAGCTATTAACTTAAATTCTTTTTCATAGCATTCTCTAAGCAATAGAAGTATTAGACTCGGAGGTAATTTGCTTCAAGTTTATCTCCCAAGATATTTTCATAATTTAAGTTTAATGCAATGAGTGCCTATAAACTCTTCAAGCTGATGAAAGCATCTTTTTCAGTTTCACTTGTTTTTGATACTGCAAGTTTAAATGCCTGTATTTGTGAAATGTATTCACTGAAACTTAAGGCTAATTTTTAGCTTGAGAACCCCTCGATGCTTTTTCTTGCCTATATTTAGTGGTGTCTGGCACTTCTCAGATTCAATTAACTTCAGTTCTGGTTAAATCATGTCATAAGCAAAATTTGCCTTCATAAAATCATTTTATATGTGCCACATTTTTAAAGAACTGTTTCAGCAAAGACAGAGAACTCTTTGACATGAATCTATGACATAGAAGATCTTTATTTTACAAATAATGTCTGGCTAGCATGTTATTTCTTCATTTTACTTCTTTTGGTGATATAAAATTACTATGAAGGTAAATAGATCTGTAACAGACAAAACCCCTACAGATAATTCTCAATTAGTTCACATTCCCTAGCATCATGATAGATGTTTAGGAAAAGGTATCGAATTATAATTAAATATGTTGTGCAAATTCTTATTTATTATCTATTCAACCAAATTAGTCCCATAGAGTTTGTCTCCACATATACAGAAAAGAGAAATAGCTGAATTTGTTTAAATTTTACTTGCTTTTTTTCATTTTTGTTAATCATCATCACAATCTACAACTACCTGAAAGGAGGTTGTAGTGAGATGAGTGTCAGTCTCTTCTCCAAGTAACAAGTGACAGGATGAGAGGAAATAGCACCAAGTTGTGTCAGTGGAGGTATAGATAAGATATTAGGAAAAATGTATTTACTGGAAGAGAAACATTGGAAGAGGCTATCTGGGTGAAGTCTCCATCCCTGGAAGTGTTCAAAAAATTTGTGGACATATCACTTGGGGACATGCATCACAAAGCATGGTGGTGTCGTGCTGACAGGGACTGAGTAACTTAGAGGCCTTTTCCAACTTTAATGATCCTATCATTCTATGGCATAAGCCTAAAGAAAAGTAAGAGGGATGAGGGTTTTTCTTATCTGTTTTTCTATCTTCCACTTGAAAAATTACGTAATTTTTTGCTCTATGCACAGAGTATTCAAATTAGGATGCAGAGTGAAGCATGAGAAAACTTCCACTTGTTTGCCACATTCATAGTTTTCTGAAAAGATATTTTGCTTGGAAAAATTATGAGATCAGATTGATGCAGACATAGGTAAAATTAACAGCAGGATGTACATAAAGCAGCATTACCATAAGACATGGTAAAAGAATAGAAGAGGTCAGAGGAAATGCTGCAATTGGAATGGAAGCAGCCAAATACAGTATTATAGCTTGTACACCATTAGCACAACAGGGGAAGAACAAATGTTATCAAGACAGAGACAATCTGGAACAAATATCACTGTTGCAATAAACAGAAGGAAGAATAAGCATTGCCATCATCATAAGGGGGAAAGAAGTAACAAAAGAAAAGGCAGGGGGAATGCATCAGTCTAGCTGAAAATGTCAGCGATAGAAGAAGTATCTTCTCTATTGCATCTGTTAGTATCCTTCTGCAAACAACAGAGCCAAACAACAACTCAGAGGAAGTGTGTCCTCTAAATGCTAAGTACAGGAAAGCGCCATTGTGAGAGATCAGCTACAGTGAACACCAAAAGCCATCCCAATCCTTTCATTGTTGTGGGCATTATCCAAAATCTGCTGAAATAAAAGAGAATCCTTTTGCAAATTGACTGAATAGGTTTTGAAGAAAGAAATATCCAACCATAATAAAATCATACAAGTCCAGTGCAGCCATAAACCTTTCCTAGTCTAACCTTGTGTTAGACCTGCATGAATCTTACATTTCTACACTCTTACACTTCCAGACCACCAACAAACTCCAACAATAGAGATGTTCAGAGGGAAGAAAAGTAATTTTGAGCATGAGTGTATCTACTCTAGGTTGCTGCAATCAGTGTCTAGCACCTGAAGAGGTCTGATGCTTGCCCGGGATCCTGGAAGCTCAGGATAAAAGAAGGATTCAGGAAAAATGCCTATTCTAATAGTTAATATTGATCATGTTTGAGCCAGGAAGACACAGGATCAAAGCTGAAGGAATGAAAAAGCAATAACTAACAACTTTTTAAATCATTCTGTAAAACAAGCCTTAACCTGAGACCAGGGAAAGAGTCTGAGCACCATCTAGACCTCTGATGCAGTGGCTAATACAGACTGAATAAGTCTTTTGGCAGTGCAGTGTTTCCCAGCTGAACACAACCCTAAAGAAGCAATTTGGATAACTAGCCTCAACATTTTCTTCAAAGGGAGATGCTATAGAACGGCTAGTCTACTGAAATGCTCATTTATCATTGAAATGATGTACTATTTCAGGTTATCTATATAATAGAATTACAGTTGTGTTGTGCATTGGGACTCTCTATTGGTGTTTCTGGTTAAAAGAGTAACTGTATGAAATATAAACTTTGATATTTGAGCTATAAAAATTGTGAAATGTCCTTTCCTCTCCTTGAGTTCATCAAGCTTCCAGAGAAACTTTCAAAGCTCGTTATTTTATCTCAGCTTGGATTTATCATCTCAATCTCAAACAGCAAGAAATGCAAATTAATGACTTCAAAGGTCATGACATCTTTGTCATATACAATGTCTTGATTTGGTGACCTACT
This sequence comes from Piaya cayana, assembly GCA_013389865.1. NCBI lineage: Eukaryota > Metazoa > Chordata > Aves > Cuculiformes > Coccyzidae > Piaya > Piaya cayana. The sequence goes on along the minus strand of WAAB01021687.1, from coordinate 127,783 downwards.
TCATTATGACCGGAACTTTACTACTTGTTTATTTCACAAGCACTCAAGGTTAAAGTATTCTCTTTCTCATTTTCAAACTTATAAGTACAGCATTTTTTATTAAAGTATGAAATTATGAATTATGAAATGAAGGCATAAGGTGTTTTACTAGATTGTTGAAGTTCACATTATTAAAGGGATGTTATACTACAGGATCTAGTTTACAGTTTAGAACTATATTTCTGTGGCAATCAAAATTATACTCACTTTGTTCTGTTCTGTGTCTTGGATATGTACCTCAAGCTAGTACATAATCTAACAAAAACGTACCCGAATTAGAAAAGAAAGAAAACATAATGAAGTGTTTGTTTTTTCAAGTGCTTAAAAAACATACCAAAACCAAAACCTAACACTTCTGGAAAATCCTTGGGCAGGGAACTGTGTGTAAAGGTAGCCTTTTGTCAGTAATCAGTGCAGATACATTACATAATCGCCCCTCTTTCCCCTTATCATTTATTGATAAAGTACACATCAGCAAAATATGTATTCAGAAGTAGCTGCAATATTAATAAGCAAACAGTATTTTGCACATTTCCAGATATTTTGGAGGCAGCTGTATTTGGCAGTGTATTATGTCTTACAGAAGCTGTATTTCAGCCCCATTGCTAACAAAAGCAATTAAATCCATATCTACGTTAGTGACTACTCAGAGTTTTAAGTATATTGTGTTCCCTGATAAGCCCTTACCCCACACCATGGTGCAATATCTCTGAGGTGCATCCTACCGGCAGTTATGAGCTGTCTCAGATCCTGATAATCATCAGCAAGTCCTTGCTCATGCTTTGTGCAAGAGTACTGAGCTCACGTGTACGTCATGTGCAAATTTTACCATTGACTCAAAAAGACAACTGAAATACTTAGGTAAAAGGGCCTGAGGAGGTCGGCTAATCTATCTCAAAAGCAAGGTTAATATCATAGTTATATCAGGCCACTCAGGACTGTGTACCATTAGGTTCTGGAGGACTCCATGGATGGAGTTTCTACAATCTCTATAGGCAACCTGTGCATGTGCTTAACTGTTTTCAGTTTGCCTAGATTTTCCTTAAACACATACAGAATATCCCCTGCTGTAAACTGGGTCTGTTGTCTCTGGTCTTTTTGATGAGCAGCTTTGAGAAAAATCAAACACTGTTTTCTTTATAAATCCCACTTGCCCCAGTGTTATGTAGAGGAAGACTTTAATTAGCTCGCTTTTGGCATTTATCTGGGATGATCAAACCCAGTTCCCTTACCCTCTCCTTCACAAGTCACTTGTCACTAGACAACTAACCAGCTGTGTGGCCCTTCAATGTAATCACTGCAGTTCATCTGGATTAGGAAGCATACAACTAGAAACAAATGTTCCAGAAGTAACCTCATCAACGACCAACATAGGGAAATATAATAATTACTTCCTCAATATGTTCCATAATACAGGGCGGCTCCATCCTAGGTCTGTAATTTCACTACAATCCTCAACTTTAAATGGTTCTGGTTTGTCCATTCCTCGGATTTATTGTGTTTCTACAGGACAGTTACTTTTATGTCCAGTGTTACAAGCGCTTCCCCTCTCACACAATTTAGCATTAATTTGATGAGATTACTTTCCTGTTAATGTCATTGAAGAACATGCTCAACAGTTTGAAACCATAAGCACTGTCATTCACAAACAGTTATTAGCTACACCAGGCCCATTCCTCCAGCCACATTTTTACTAATTACATCTTTTTAAAATAACTGACATAATTCTGTATTGAAACCCTTGGTTAAATAAAGCTAAATGGTATTTTTTGCTCTTCACTTTTCATAAAGCCATCACCAACTCCACTTTAAACCAGGCTGCTCAAGCATTGCATATCCTTGATAAATTCAGCATAGGGGTTCCCATTCTCATTCTTTTCTATTTGGAGATTGCTTCTGTGTGTACTTATTTCCTAATTTTACATGAGCATCATTAATGCAGAAGTTTACACAACTTAGTTATAGACAAGGGTGATGGCATTTTCCAGTGCAGCCTTCTTTATTATCAACCATATATGGAAGGTAAACTAGACAATAACTTCTTTATTCACTGCTAACCATTGATCTATTTGCATAATTCAGTATATTTTCAAAGGGACAGATGCTGAAAAAAATTCCAGTCTTATGATTTCCTTACTTCATTAGTCCAATAATAATTTAAGTTTCAGCTTCTAGTTAACTTTTGACTTTGATTATTCATAAGAAGGTCTTATGCTGCTATTAATTTATCCTTTTTGTCAGTGAACCACACCTCATCAGGCTTTGAAAGTTGTCTGTGTCCAATTCCATGGGAAGGCAACAGCAGCTAAGACAAGTCTGGTTGTTTTGGATTCCAGATCCTATAGGCTGAGCCACAGTTGGTTTGCTCTGTTTACTGATAACAGTTATTCAGACTTTATATAATTTTGGACAAGACAATAGGACGTTGTTTCTTATGGCCAGGAGTTGTTCCTGAAGGAGAAAAATATAATTGTCTGACCTCATTACAACTGATTTCTTCACTTGTAGCCAAGATATTTTTTATTTACTTCACCTTCAGTTGAAACTCTCAAGAGAAAGCAAGCTTATAATAACAACTACATTTTATTTTAAAATAAGCTAATTAATGCAAAATCTTCCTCAATTTTCCAAGGACTGGTAAATAACATTTTCAAAACAGTGTGATTTTTAAAAGGGTAACATTCTTATCAGCAAAACATTTTGGTAAAATAGCCTTCCAGGAGCTTTATTAATAGGTGCATGAATCTCCAGCTGGGCCTCAGTTTTTGAAAATTTACGGAAACATATCTTATTAAAATACCTAATGTAGTGAGGGACGCTTTTTTAAATAAGATTCAAAAATGATCAGAGTTTTTGAAATATCAAGCTGAGTTTCATGCAGAAAGAAGTGATATGATAAAGTGTTTTGTAAATTGATTTTACATTTCCAAAAAAGAAATCTGTTGTACAAGTCTTTTTTCATTTAGTGAATATATTGAATTAATATCTCCCTAAAAACTGTATAAGCTGTCTAGAGTTGAACTGCACAATATTCCTTCACCTAGACCCCTGTTATTTGTAGCTTATCCTGGACAATAGTCAACAGAAAAAGTCAAGAGACCCAAATATTTCACATAGCGTGCTAGCTGTTTGCTACCAGCTCCAAATCCTTGTTTTTCATTAGATTCAATATTTGAAAGTAAGTATTGGTTTGTTAGTAACCATAGATGAAAACTATCCTTATTTTCCCAGCAGATAGTAAAACTTGTTCTGCTTCTGCAGACTCTTGAGCAAGGCTTTGTACCACCTTCCTGCACCATCATAATCTGTGCCACTAACATGGCTTGATTTCACTTTCTTAAAAAGCACTTTTCATATTTCCCGATCAAAACTTGAACTAGGCTTTTTTTGGTTTTTGGGTTTTTTTTCTTTTTTCTTTTTATAATAACAGCTCTGGCTACCTTGATGTTGAGGCATAACAGAGGAGTAGTATTACAGTTCAAGTTCTCTGCAATGCAGAGTGGTGACAGCTAAACTGTATGTTTTCTTTTTTGAAAAATAAATCTGAGGCACTTGCATTCAGAAAAAAAAAATAATCACAAAAGTTTCTTAGGCAAGTCAGTTTGCTAACTTACAAGGGTTTCATCATAGCCAAACCTTCGGTCACAAAAATCTTTTTTTCTTTGCTTGAACTTGACTTCATCAGGAACTATTTCAATCAAAAAGTGAAACCAAACAAAAAGACTCCTCAAACCAATCACAATTTTTTAAGTAAATGGAATTTTCCAAACTCCCAACATAATTCAGGATCTTTGGCCATGTTAAATTTAGGCAAAGAATGTAGAAAAAATATATTATCCTCAAAATGTTAAAGATATTACCTGGAACAATTGACTTATCTCTTACTGTAAACTGATAAAATAACTCAGAAAATACAATCTGACCCATTTTAACATTAATCTTTTTCCCTGGAGTATTTGTGTGTGGAAAATAATACATTTTTTGAAACACTGCTGAAATGAGACTAAGTTATGTATTTTAAATAGTACATATTTTTGATCTATCTATGAAAAATAAGTCCTCATCCCTTCTGAATTGTTGGTGATGAGGACCCTTTTTAATGTTTTACCCAGAAGACAATTACACCTCTTCTGGTTGCATAAGCATGCATTTCAATAAGCTTTTCAGACTTGGATTATAAGTAATGGCACGATGTTCCACTATGTAAGAAGGCTCCAGCATGTTAGCATCATGATAAGGCATTAAACATCCCATGGAACTAACACAAGGAAAAGTCACAAAGCATAGATAATCAGATCAGTAACTATTAAGTTCTCTCTCTCCATCTACTCAAGACATACTCCTGAAGAACATATTTATACTTATATACATCCATTTCATGAATGCAGGATCTTTTACGGAATCTATTAAAACTCTTCATTACTTTCTGCCTTGTATTTTTTTTTTTTTGACAGCCAAGAGGCAGCCAAGGTGATTAAGTTTGGCTACCAAGGGACTGGCCCCGTGGCAAATACAATACAACCCTGACTGTGCCTTTGATCCTCTCTTGGTGTCCCTTCCCCTTGACTGCTTTATCCTATGCAGTTTCCATGATTCCTACAAAATATCCTGCCATGCAGAGACCTGCAGCCTTTCAGGTACTCCACAGGGGTACCCGCAAGGATGTATGTAGACTTTTCTTTCATTAAATAAAGATCTGTAGCACAGTGGAAGTGGAAATGATGTGGCTTTTTCACTAGCCCACTTCAACAGTTAACTATTGAAATTGGAAATCTCATTTTTTTGACAGATTTTCAAGTCCTCACAAATTGTGTTTCATCCCAAATTAAATTTAATGATTGTTATGATGCCTGGGCAAATAGAATTGATAAGGCTGTATCAGCACTCTTTTTCCCTTAAATGTAAGTTTTCTTCATTAGTAGTGTGGGGTTTTTGTTATTTATTTATTTATCTATTTATTTATTTAATTTCATCCTTACCAACGATTTCAGCTGCTTGTTGTTTGATATATAAAGTAGCAACAACTCTAAAAATTCGTTCTTACATTCTTGTAAGCCTGTTTCTTGGGAATCAAGCACAAATGTAAGTAATACTGGCGTACTTAAGTTTTGGTTCTTTCAGGCATTAAATGCTCCTAACAGTGGGTAACTTAGAAAGGTTTTTATACAGAAAAGTTTCTCTTTTCTTTTGTGCACACATAGCAAGGGAAAATGAGTTGCTAATACGAACTTCCTAGCACAGTCATACACATCAAATATCTGGTTATGATTTTTGGATGATGATTCTATACTTCCATTATTGAATGATCAAATAATGTGACTAGTATGGGACGAGAGGAAAAGAAGACTGTCTCCTCAGCTGCTGGAAATTGGATCTAGTAATATAAATGCATATGCACTCACATAGACTACTCATAATTGGGCCCTAGTACCAGAAGAAGGAGAGCATAATATGATTTCACAGAAACATTTACTAAATCATACTTTGGAATAGCTGTTTTATTAGCATCAATACCTGCTTTGTAAGTAGGACATAAATTATTCTAACGATTGGAGGTGAAAAAAGATATTTTAAAAGGCAAAATTCTCTTGAATGTTGAGAGCAAGAGAAGTACACCACATTATATAGATGAAAATGAAAAAACAATTAGCCAAATCTTTCCTTGTCTAGCAATATCGAAGCATATTTTTATTGTTTTCTTGTCTCTTGGAAGCTTTTCAGCTGTGCAAATATTTTGCTTTCAAGGAAGAAAAATATTTTTCAACATGTTTTTATACTGTACAAAATGATGACCCAGGAAGATAAGATGTTCTTACAGCCTATAGATGTAGATGAAACCCAACGGGTTACATGCATTTCTATAATGAAATTAGGATGAATTTAATCAAATGAATGGATATTAGTAGTACCTCATGGGTTTTGTGGTACAGCCGTAGAAAACGATGACGGCAGTGCAAGCAGTGACTTTCTCTCCTTCTCCCTGCTTTCCTTTCATGGGCAGCTTGCTTCTCTGCAAACCATATTGAAAGAGAGTACTGTAAACCTGCTAGAAGGTCTGCTTTGTGTTCAGAGCACCCAAATGCTTCTTGCGAACAGCTCAGGACAATAGCAGCAGTGTAACCAGAGCACTGAGGGATTTCTTGTACTCTTTATTTTTACTTCACACACTGTAGTAATTCGATCATGTGTGTTTTTCTTGACAATGTACATAGGTGATGACTGAGTTAGCTGTATAAAGCAAGATTTGCACCCTTTTTTACTACTTCGTGAAAGCTCTCAGAGGAGCTTGAGGAGAAAGAATAGCCTTCAACCTTACCGGGTCAATGAAAGTTTAAAAAATGCATTTGCATTGTTATTGAATTTATATCTTATAGAATTGATGCTTCTGAAATGCTTCATATTCATGTATTTTTTTATGTAATTATGAATGGGATGTTTATATACTGAGGTGTAAACATCTTATTGAAGAGAACAAGCAATTTTGCTGGTTACTCTTTCCTATATTTTGATATATTTAGAATTTTCTCAAAAAAAGTTCAAACTAGTCATTCAGAAATACCTGTTTATAAAAATGGAAAAATAATAGGCCAAATGTCAACTGTATTCATTTCCTAGTCAAGCACTAGTGGTAAGCATATGTCTTACTATAGGCTTAACTGCAAGTGACATGGGTCCATCATAACCCACTTTAAGATGAAGGTGGTTGTCATCATCTTTATTCATGTAGCATCTTTCCTGGAATGTCTGATAAAATTTCAGCTTAAACTGGCTCAAGTTTTTACAAGATACCAGAGGAGTTGTCAAAACAAAGCATTCTTCAGTTCTCCCCCCACTGTCTGTGTTTACAAAAATGTTGAGATTCTACAGCAATGCCTTTCCTTTGATTAATTTGGATTACATGCACTCTGTCCTTTATTGTCTTCATTAAACATAGAATGGAGTATGATAACAGAAAATAATTGTCCCCTCATGTTCCCTGCAAGAAAAATATCTCAGGTCAAGTAAAAATTTCACAAGCAGTACAAGTTTATTTGAAACTTGCAGGGTAGATCATAACATAGTAGTTCTCCACAGCACCATGTTAAATTCTGGGTAGACTGGAGGTTTGGATGCCATGTAAAGCTTGGATAAAAATAATTTGCTTATATGAGCTGCTTATTGTGGATTTAAAAACTACTGTCTTGGTTGAGTCACAGAAATGTTCTATGTACCTGCTCTGATTTTTCAATAGATGTGAGATAATCCCTGGGGCACTGGAAGAAAGGAAGGAGCAAAGAAAGCTATGGTACTGGTGGCTGAAGCTGATAGCAACGAAAAACTCACAGGAGATATCATTCTTCTGCCTCCAGCAGGATTTGGACTCAGGTTAAGTGTGATGAGTTCATGTTGGCTGTGTCCTTATGGAGTATTCAGTCTAGAGTATTAATATAGTTTTGAAACAAATTTATTGATGTTTCAAGGTACCCTGTGTTGGTTTAGCATACACAGACCAGAGTCCTTCCATTACTGTGATTTTCCTGTCTAAATAGTGATGCTAAGCCTTCTCTGAAAAACAAAAAGCTTTTGCTTTCTATCTTACCTTTATCAAAGGAGTGTGAAGCAGAAGAAAGAAGTGGTAGGCACAATAACATGTATTTACAACCTGGAGGTGATCAACAAGCTAGTTGATATTAGACTTCAAAGGCACTTGACCTGCGGCTGCTGTCAAACCAGGAATGAGATGTATATCAATGGCAGGAAAATGCAACCATAATCACTCCTACAATGTGATTTTTATACCTTTTACTTCACCTGGGATGGTTCTCAGATTTTAACTACTGAAATGTAACCCACTTTGAGGACAGACTGTACTTGTTTGACTTATAAGAGAAGGCAACCCATGGTGTCAGAACAGAGAATATGAAAGGGCTTTAACTTCCATACCAAGGAAAAATTGAATAGGTCAACACAGTGGCTATTTAGAAGGTAATCTCTTACATAATTCTCCATAACAACATTGCTTTGCCCTAGAAAAGATGTTTAAGATATTGTCTATCAAATTTTAAAGTGTTTTTACATATACCATGATGACAGCACATTATAACTGCTTCAGGGCTTTTCAGAACTGCTAAGGAAAGTAGTACTTCAGCGAATGAATATTTCAGTGAAAATCTTCCTTTGAGTGAAGTAGTTCTACTGTCACAAAACAAATACTGATATTATGCAGTTGTGTATGTGGTATGAAGGGACATTATCAGAGGTGTGCTTTCAGTTTCTATCAGAATATTCTGAACTACTTAGAATAAGAGACACTCTGTTACATGATGATCTCCTTTCCATTTCCAGTTTATAAAATTACAGACTCTATTTTTTCTTGTTAGAACAGAAGTTGTATGAGAGAGATATAAGGTAAATTAGCTGAAAAGAATTTGCAGACATTAGGTAAAATGATAATGCATAACTGGTTCTGCATCAACAGAAATGTACCAAATGTTCCTCGTGGTGTTTGTTCAAAACATACCCAGTTTTATCTCATATAGATCCTTTTTTTATTTGTAAATTGGAGATGAATTCTAAGAACCTGAACCGGACAAGGTGATTTCTTGACTTTGAATGGGAACACAACTGAAATTAATTTATTTATTACTCAACTATGTTTCATGATAAAAATAACTATTTAGATGCAATGTGAAGACAAGAAAATTACAGGTGGGCTACAAGATTGTTTTCACAATAAGCTTTTGATGTGCTGTTGGTTTTAAGGCAGAAAATGTCTCCTGATTCACATTTCAGTACTTACCCAGTTTATCACTTTGTATAAGTTCTTTCAAGGACTTGCATATTAGTATAAATCATTCAAGTCAGCATTACCAGTTTTATACTGACAAATCAAATATTAAGAACACAACCAATGAGATACTCATGCTCCCCTGGGAGTCTCAGAGGATCCAGGGAGGCTTGCAGGATCCAAATGAGTCACCATCCGTAAAGATTCCCTACTGCAAAGCTATTTAAGTAATTACAAAATTTAACAAAAGTAAAGCAATATAATATTCATCTCCCAAATAATGGAAAACATTAAGGTCTGCGGGGTGCACAGGTCTGCTTAGACCCATGGCCCAGATTCTCACAATACATTTGTGGTAATTAGAATATCTTATTAAAACTAATTCTCCTCCAGATCTCCCACAGAAATCCTCCAGGCAATAACTGTAGTCTTGCCAATGCAAATTCCTAAATTATATCATTCTCTATGGGGCAAGCCCCTACAGATATTATTTGACAGTGCTGAAGAATCCTACAAATGAAATAGAAATGTGTTAATACTTTAAAGCCCATTGGGTTCAGAAATCAGCCACTTCAGTTTCTCATTTGCTTCTCAAACCTCCCTTCAGACTCTGGCATGCTTTCTCAATGTTACCTTTCTTCCCTGATGTATTGAGTTTTACAGATTTCCTTTCTCTAATTGCCACCTTTTCTGAAGTTATTTTATTACTCTTTCTTGTACATACACCTTTCATTTTGGGTCCTTTCACTTCTGTATCAAATGCATCTTTCTGTTGCTTTATCCATTGTATTTCTTTCCTTACAGCAGAGAGATGAGTTTTGAGATGTTTGTGTACTCTGATTAAGAGCTTGTATGGCTGCGTGCCACTACTGGGTCAGCCAGGAGGGGAGTTGTGGGGGGATAACGATGGCTGTTCATCTCGCTAACTCCCTTGCTTGCCTAGGGAGAGGTTACAATGCAGTTCACGGATACCCTGGCAAGGACTGACCTCTTAACAGCTCCAATTCCAACTGACTGAATGGGACCACGGTATAAACTCAGGCCTTGCCCAGATGCTCTCTGGAGAGGCCGTTACAATAGCAGTCCCTGCTATCATACTTTCCAAGCCAAAATCTGTTAATGTAATCCATGTAAACACAACTAACAGTCACAAGTCCTGTACTACTAGCCCATGCCCAGTGGGTATTTTCCAAACCTTCCTTACTTATCTTAGTTCCTTGCTCTTCCTAAAAGTGCAGTTTGACAAGGGGAAGGAGACAACACCATTTTAAACCCTGAAATTAATATTTTCCTCCCACCTACCTCTTTTTTTTTTTGTTCTCTAACATACTGAAATCTTCCTAATGTACATTTAGTTCAATTTCACTTAGCTTCACATCTTTGCCCTCCAATATATTGTCTTTCCCACCAGTAACAAACACAATCAGCAGCAACACAGTGATCTGGGTCTGGCATAAAGTTAATAAATGCCACATTTGTTTTCAGGCTGTTTGTCTGATTTCCTTTGGTTGCAATTTAGTCTATTGGGCTATGGAAAGCTCATCACACCTGACTGCTGCTTATGCCCTCTCTGCCTTTGCCCTGTGAGCTTCAGGGAAACCTTGCAAATTGCCCTAATCCCTCAGAACAACTCCATCACTTTTTTTCCCCATCATTTTTGATTACACTGCTTGATTTCTTTCTTTCCATCTAAGACACAATGTTAAACTCTGCCTGTCTGCTGTGCTCAGTGAGTTTCCTGTCTTGATGCATTTCAGGATGTCTTCTTAATCAATGTCACAATAACAGTCACATTCCAGAAACTTCTGTTCACACACAGTGACTTTTCACTGGAAAAATCTTTTCTTGAGGTTTAGTTCTGGCTCTTGCAGAATTGTATTTGAAACTATGTTGGTTCACTTTTAAGATTATCATGAAATCAGCTCAGGTTCAAGGATTTATTTATCTCCTGCCTCTTCCCATTTTCTCTCCATCTCCTACCTTGCTGATTTCTTGTGTGAGGAATCTACCCTGAGCATTGATTACTTAAAGCAGTGGTCAAACACTACCACAGCTGTGATAGTGAATATTTCTCCCTCTTAAAGGAGGCGATGTGAATATATTGGTTAGGTGCTTTTGGGAAGATACAGTCAACAGCTCCTACAGCTGTAGCTTAGTACATACACAGAGAGAAATAGCCCCAACTCCAAGGATGGTTGAGGTAGGAAACTGCATAATCATAGAATCAGAGAATCATAGTATAACCAGGTTGGAAGAGACCCACTGCATCATCAAGTCCAACCATTCCTATCAATCACTAAACCATGTCCCTTAGCACGTCGTCCACCTGTGCCTTAAACACCTCCAGGGAAGGCGAAACAACCCCCTCCCTGGGCAGCCTGTTCCAGTGCCCAATCATCCTNCAGTTTCGTTTGTCATCTCTGGACTCACTCCAGAGCCTCAACATCCTTCTTGTGGTGAGGGGCCCACAACTGCACACAGGATTCGAGGAGCGGTCTCACCAGTACCAAGTCCAGAGGGAGAAGAACCTCCCTGGAACTGCTGGTCACACCATTTCTGATACAAGTCAAGGTGCTCTTGGCCTTCTTGACCACCTGGGCACACTGCTGGCTCATGGTCAGTCACTGTCAACCAACACCCCCAGATCCTTCTCCTCCAGGCAGTTTCCAGCCAGACTTCTCCTAGTCTGTAGCTGCTCAGGGTTGTTGCGCCCCAAGTGCAAGTATAATTGCACTCAGGTTTCAAGGAATTTAAGCATAACTTCAGTTGTTCACTGGTGTCTCCAGGGGGCAAACTCAAGCTGTTGGAAAACCTAAAACTGTACTTGCAGAATTCTTGAAAGAAGTAGAATGATGAATATTCTTTTTGTGCATTTTAATGTATTTGGAGGTCATAGAAGATTAATAACAGTATTATAGCTGCAAATATCACTTTGCGGTCTAGGCTGATTTGAATAGCATTTGACTGGTTCAGAAGTTCATTTGTTTGGCCTAATGTTTATTCATTGTTTATATTATGTTTTCAGGCAGAGAACAGAAATTATATTCATGGAACAGAATCTTCTTTTGGCTAGTTACTGTGAACAATGAAAACTGCACTTTGCCCCGAATTACTCTCATCATCATATGAGACAATAACTCAATAAAGACTGAGGAGAATCACTGGTCTTAGTGAGCAGGCAATCATTTCGGTGCAATAAGCACTTGTCAATTGACCAGACTCTTTGGACTTTGAAACCCCTGAAACTGGGCTAGGAAATCTCACAGGATTAATTTTCTTCATGAAGTCTGATTTTTTTTCTACACTTGAATTGGAATGCAAAGAAAGTAGACTGTCCCAAATGTTCTTTAACTCTTTTAGTTACCTGCTTTCAAAAGTGAAAAAAAAGGCATACAAAGACAATAAAAGGCACTGACTAGTATGAAATCTAGGAATAAGATTCCAGTCAGGACCAAGCTGGCTCCCTATTCTGCATAATGTTGCAGTTTTATATAAACTCTTGCCATTCAACCTTTTTTACTTTCTGATTCTGGCTGCAGTGATGCTATTTGTCAGCTTCCTGGTAATGGATTTTACATAAACATTCAAAGGGGAAAGGAAAAGTCAGCATCATCTGAGTACCTCTCACCTCTTTGCTTTTTTCAGTAACCTGACTGAAATCAGTGACCACCCTATTTGCCTGCAGTACAGCGACACAGTTCCTAGTGAAGTCCCTTAATGGGTCAGACCATTAGAGTGCACAACTCAGCGCACTCAAGCATGCATCTCTCATACTAATTGTGTCCAATCAAATAACAAGATCAGTGCAGACTCTAAATCATTTAGGCTTGTTAAAATGTCACTGCTAAGGCTCTGTGCCATTTTCAGGATGTAGCTGCTTCATGCTGTGATATGCTCTAGAAATAAAGCAAGAAGGAGGAGGAAAAATACAAAATTTCCTTTGCACATTTGAAGACAAATTTCGTCTTTTGTTTCATTAGTAATTTGTTAGATGTTATCACTATCGTATGCCCTAGCATTTTTTTTTAAAGAGAATAGTGACTGTCGAGATTTTTGGGTTGGTTTGTTTGTTTCTTCTTTCTGCTTTCTGCTCAGAAAGCTGCAGAAAGGACTAGCTGCTAAAGAATGGCTACGTATATTTGAAACATGCAATACAATCTCTCTGTGTGTTGTGTAGATGCAGACATATGACCTACAATCTTCCACCAAACCACCTCCCCTTCCTGTAAATATCAGGAGGTTTATACTCCTGTATCATAACAGGAGTATTTAAATAATTTATGCTTTTTATGATTAAATTCAGATGCATGGTATCTTCACAACTTAGTTCCTCAGCAATTACTCCTTCAACGAATAAACCCACCTCATCCTCATCTTGCCTTCTACACCTGCATGCCTGCACCTCTGAAACACCAGGTCGTGTCAGGTAGCACAAGTGCTTTGCAGTGACCTTGAGCAGAGAGAAACTCCATTACCTCCCCAGTGGGCTTCCAGTGATTACTGCAGGCAAGGGTTCAAGTGCATTAGCAGAGAATAGAGGGTAGCTAACAGCCAAATGTTAAAATGCTTCCAGCACTTCCCCCCTCTTTTCCCAATAATTCAAATAGCTGAAGGGGAGACACAGTCATACTTCCATTAGAGAGGCTGAAGTTGATTAAAATGTCGCATATGCTGTGTATTATCTACTAGGTTACTTTAAAAAGTGCTATCTACATAACCTTTGTGAATTACTTCTAACATTCTATGAAACATAATCACTGTCAGATGATAACCAGGCCTTAAAGTACCTGAAAGGTCAAAATGTGAATTTAAATTTCTTAAAATTGCGAAGGTAGCTTACTTTTCTGATTCTTTCAAGTTAGTCGAAGCTGCTCTGCTAGCAGTAAAACATTAAAATTTACCTTTTGTAAATCAATATAAGTAATAATGCCCTGGAAAACAAAAGACCAGGGGAAAGGCAATATCATTGTTGTTTAAAATTCAGCATTTGGAAAATACTTTTCTTAAATCCCATGCTTTAGCCTCAGTATTCCTGCAATGGATTTTTAGCGTAGGAATAGAAAAAATATCCATGGTTCAGCTTTGACCAAGGTCTTCTTATATGAAATGTAAGTAAAATTCTGCTGGTACAAGAGAAAAAATATACACAGTTCTATCTGTAATGAGAAATTATATAAATACTTGTTCTTTTTAAAAATATCATATTTTTGTATGTATATTTGAGCAAAAATAGGATGGAAACAAAAATCAATTAAATGTCCCAAATAGTGCAGACCTAATAAAAGATGAAACCATCCATCTAACATGAGTGTAAAGTGAAAAATTAGAGTTCAGAAGCAGGCTTTATTTTCAGGCCTCTCAGGCACTGTTAGCAGGGAGAGGCTGACTCTCTCAGCCAGAATGAGAACTTGTTTCAGTCTTGTGCATAAGCTGTAAATCAAGCAGCAGTCTTGATTGTGACTGTGACTGGCTCTCTGCAAAGTTGTAAGAGCATGGGTAACCCTCCTGTCAGAGTGGTGTGGGTGAAAGGGCCATTTGCAGTAAATAATGTTGGATTGAATGCAATAGAGATGTGGAGATGAGTATGAAAAATTACCTATTTTCAGAAGGACAAAAGTCACTGTCACTGCCCCAAACAAGCACTGTAGAAACGAAATGAATATGTTTAGGGGAAGGTAAAATCACCAATGTATTAGCCCCGAGAGCCCAGCTAAGTGTTCCTGTTGGGTGTTAGGCATTGTCCTTAATGAGTGCTAAACTTGCCTCCCTATCCCTGCATCTGCTGCTTCTTCCCTCTACTTCTTCCATCTTTTATTACAGCCAGACCTTCTCCCTCTTTGCTAAATTACAAGGAGGTTCATGGTTATCCTGTGAGTTGGTAATGGCACTGAACTGTTCAATCGATGAAATTAATGTGTAATAATGATAAATTGGCTTATAGTTCTTAGATCAATAAACGTAATCTGTGAATAATCTCCATATGGATAGTTTTTATGTAAAGGCTTTCTTGCTGGAAGAGTCAAGAACTGCTGCTGCAGACCCTCAAGCTAGAGGGAGATGATGGCACTGCCCCTGAAGCCCAGCAGCACCTACGCTAACACAAAGGGCATCCACAGAATTCAAGGTGAAATACCAGTTTTCTGTCAGAGGCAGAAAATGTCTTTGGGCAGTGTGGTTGCTGTGTCTTCTCCTTGCTGAGCTACCACGTGAGTCTGCCCTGAAAATGCTGCGATAGCAAAGGCGATTTAGTTTTTTCTGGATACACATTCACAGAAAGAAACGCCCTCCTCAGAAAGTCAACAGACTCCCACTGTGACAGCATGGTACCATCCAAGATTTGTTTGGCACAGATAGATAGTCTGTAATAACCATAATAATTACAATTTAGACTTCATCTAAGGTTCTGAAATGACTTAACATACATCAAATAAATCTTATGCTGCTGTACTCAAGCATACTGTTCTTTTACAGCTGGCTAAGCTAAAGCACAGGTAAAATAGTGCTTTTTCTTTTTTTTGAAATCCAGAAATTTTAAGACCAGAAAGGTTCATTATACCATCTGTCTGCTTGCCCATCACTTTTCATCTAATTCCCACTCAACTGAAGCTGTTAAAATTTTATGTAAGTAAGTGTATGCTCACATTGTTAAAAATGTTTAAGGTAGCTCATTTCAAAAAGCCATCATTCCTCCAATTAAAATGTGTCTATGATCCTAGTCCATTACAACACCTTAGATTAGCCATTTCATAGCACATTTACAAAAACTGGTCTGAATGCAGGTTTCGGTTCCGTGTCAGTACACCTTCCAGCCAAATGCTTGTAATTCCTCTAAATGTCTTATGTCTCATACCAGTAATCATATGCGTAAACCCAACAATACATTTTCCAGAAAGGAATCACTTCTCACTCAAATAAAGAATCCATCACTTTTATTGGCAGATTATTTTTCTGGACAATCAGCATTATTTAAAAATGTGCTGTATTAGTCATTTGAATGTGTCCGGCTTTAACTTGCAGCAATTCTTGCATTTCATGAGTAGTTTAAAGACCTCTTTAGTTTCAGGTATTCTGTCCTCATGAAACTCTTATACACCATAATCAAGTAGTCTCTCCACTGATTCAGTGAAATAAATGGATTAAACTCTTCATGTTCCTTGCCAAAATCTAGCTTCTCTACCTCTGGAATAAGACAATTTACCTCCTCTGATTTTGCACCTATTTTTAAAGCTAGAAGGAAAGACTATATACAATATTCATGGACAGTATTGCCACATGTTACAGAGGGTGGTTTATGTGCCTTCTTTATTTCTCTTAGGTTTTTATTTCCTTATTTATATGCCTAAGTATCACCTCAGACTTTAAGTCATAGACACTCATGCAAAGTTATTTGTCTCCTATGATCTTTAAATCCTTCCAGATCACTGCTTTCAAGTAAATAGGTTCTCATTTTGTATGATATAGTGGTATTTTTTCCCCCTAGACTAGTGTCTTGTCCTGGATTTTGTTAAAATTTTTGTTCTAATATCTATACCTATTAAATTATATGTGGCTGTTGATCAATGTTTACAGGTAAGATGTACTGTTACTGTTTTGATATGGTGTGTATTATCAGAATTTCATGCAGTTTTAGGCCTGACATTTGAAGTCTAAGACTATTAATTCTACAAAATCACCTTCGTCAGCCAAGGTTTTTAAATAATGTGAAACGAGCATTATTTGGTGGCCAGATTAGGAATCACAGGAAAACTCTAGTGAGGAATTTGGAACGAGGTGATGAAAGAAGCTGCTCACAGCAAAGCCAAGCATATGGACTGCTCCTCAGTGACCCCTTAGCCAACCCTCACCCACAGTGAACCAGCCTTGGTCTTCTAGCCTCTCCCCACAAGGTGAATGCTAAAGTTATAATCATCTCAGTGACCCTCCGCTGAGATCACTCGAGTTTATTCATGGTTTTCCTGTACTGGGGGTCATAAACTGTGTCCATTATCTCAGTGTAGTCTAATGGGTGTTAAATAAATGGGGAAAATATTGTCCCTTAATTAACTGGTTAGCTCTTACAGCCAAAGATGCAAGTGGCCTTCGTAGCTGACAGAACACTTTGTTGGCTTCTGCTCAACTCCCTGCCCATAAGGATGCCCAAGTCTTACCTCCAGAGCTACTCCTAACCAGCCTGCAGCCGGTGTTACTGGAGTGGTTATTACTCTAGGGGAAAACTTTCTATCTCTTCTTGTTGAATTTCAGATTTTCATCACCCTGTTCATCTTGCCTGTCCAGGTCCCTCTGGATGATTATCCTGCTCTCCACCAGCCCCACCAAAGTGATGTGAACTACAAACCTGACATGATTCCAATCCCTCTGCTCCTCCAGGTCACATAATTACAACTAGGACACATACCAATAAAGAGTCCTGTGGTTATCCCTTTCATACTGGCATTAGCCAGTACACCCTAAGGCCAGCCAGTGTTTCACCCATTTCATTGTCCACCCATGCAGATCATAACAGCCTGTCTCAGATTAAAGAATATTCTGTTAGACACCCTCGGCAGCTTTCTTAAAACTGAGGAAAATGGCATGAACTGCTCTCCTCTCATCCACATGTTTCATTGTCACATGATCATGTTGCTGAGTTATAGCTGACCATTGGCAAATCAATCCCAATAGCTCCTCCAAAAAATCTGACTTATCCATATGGCTAAAATTCTGCTTGAATTAATATTAGACTAATTAAAACATCTACCTTAATGACCCTCTCATTTTAGTACATTCTTTAAGTGACAATGGGACCCACTACACCCTCAACAAATTTTGAGGAGTGGCTGAAACATCCAAGGTTTGTTGGGCCATTCAGACAGACCTGAAGAGGCTGGAGAACTGGAAGCACAGAAACTTCCCAAAATTCAACAAGGTGACATGAAAAGTTCTGTATTTGTGGAATAATAACCTCTGTGTGTGTGTGTGTGTTTGTGTAATAACCTGTGTGTCTGTGTGTGTGTGTTTTCTAATGTGGTTCTGAATGCAGGATTAATTTTTCAGAAATAAAGTTGTTATTTTGCAGTTTTTATTAGATATAGTCATGCCTACATTACTGCTCCACAGGGGAAACACTGGCAGACACAAGGCCCTCTGCCAGAAATAAATATTCTCCCTCTGGGGCAGTTACACACACAAGTAATCATGACTATAGAGTTGTATTTATATAGTTATTTAAATTTATTTCAGCTCCCCACTATATCCTGTAAACCTGTTTCTGAAAGATGAAAAGGAAGCTCTAAATATTTAGGTGGAAGCTCTCAAAGCCACTGAGTCGAGATCTACATTGGATTAAAAAATAATCTGTGTGGAAAAGATTTGGGTTTGGTTTTATTTGTTTTTTTTTTACTTCTAAACAACCCCCATGAGCACATCTACTCTTGATGTACCTAGAGGTTACATTTGCTTGACTTACCCCTTTCTTTTCAGCCTTAACCTACTCTCTGTAAACATCAGGGCAAAAGTTGAACTTATGACCCTTTCTCTAAGTGCTCCCTCTAACAGTCGTTTTGTTTCCAGATCCATTTGATAACTCAAGATAATACAAGAGGAGTAACCCCAACTGAAGTCAGCTGACCTCGCCTTCTTTTCATTCCATATGGGAGCAAGGCATTGCTTGTGACTTACAGCACCGCCTCCATCATTCTTGCTGCTGAGCTCACCACGTCTCCTTCCCCTCCTCCTCCATTTCCCATTCTTACTGCCAGGTTCCCTCGCCACTCAGCTCCCATATCTGGAAAATGCTCCCCACAATTAATTGACTCTGTGTCTCTCTTCATTTCCCATCAGAGGAATTATATTTTCTCCCTGTATTATAACCCCTAACCTTCTCTCTAATAAAACAATCAAATCTTACTTTCCACTCTCCATGTGTTCAATCAGTCTTCCTTGCCCTTTGCCATTCTCTTCACCCTTGCCCCACAGTCTGTAGTTGTCATTCCTGTAGTATATTGTAATGAATGGCTGTGAATGTTGTGAAATGTACATTAAAAGTATCAGCTAAATGCTGATTTTCTTCCTGCAGTAGAGGGAAGAACCTGACAAACTTCTTTCGACTACTTCCAGGATAACAGATTAATAATAATAAAAAAATTTTGGTAAAAAATTATTAAATGTTTATGTATATATGTCTTTCCACCCATAACTTCTTTTTCTGTCTAATCTTTGTATTGAAGGGTACAGAGTTGATCTGAGCTCAGAAAAGCCCTGACAAATACTGATCTTTCTGAAAGTGTTCATGCTGTCTTTGTTCTTCTACAGTACAACTGCAGGACAGAATTACTGCAGTATAGAAACCTTTTTTTTTTTATTTTTTCTGGTGCATGATATTTCTGACATTGCATGTGGCCTGATGCACTCTTTTTCATCTGAAACCACAAACTCTTTAGAGCAAGAACTGTGCTGAACCATGCCTACATTTGAAATACGACCTGTGATCTTGGTAATAGTATTGATGGGGCTTTAATCATTATGTACAACTCATGAGAAAAGCAATACACTATCCATCTCAGAGAACAGAGCAGGGTGTGTAGAATGAGCAGTTCTACCTTTTAATTTCATGGACAAATATATAAAAAGTTCTTTCATTTTCCAAGTTCTCATTTTTTCTGTCTCAAAATGTCTTGCTATGAATAGAATGAAAGTCTTTGAAGACCATTGGTAGAAAGCCATTAGCAGATATCTCATCTATAAATATACATGCATATATAAAAATACTCCTTTTTTCCATTTTAATTAATTTTCAGAATTAATTTTCAGGCCTTCTCTTGTGTAAAGGTTACAAAAATTTGGCTTTATTTAGTACTGCAGTGGATTTTTTTAAAGATCACATATATTAATATTTCCTAAAAGCCAAATGAAAATCATCCTCTTGGTTATATTACTCAGTGTTCTTCTTGCTCCATTTACTTGCTGCAGCCAAGAAGCAGAAAGAGTGCCAGACCCTAAATTTAAGTAGTACAATGCTCTTGGCCTATATAGCCCTGCCAATTCTGTTAAAGAAATCCACTAATAGTAGTGATAGAACTGGAAAAGGATATTTACTCCTGAAAGTCCAGCTGTTGAGCGNTGAACATTAGGAAAAAAATTTTCACAGAAAGGGTCACTGGGCACTGTCAGAGGCTGCCCAGGAAGGTGGTTGATTCACCTTCCCTGGAGGGGGTTTAAGGCATGGGTGGATGAGGTGCTGAGGGACATGGTTTGGTGTTTGATAGGAATGGTTGGACTTGATGATGCAGTGGGTTTCTTCCAACCTGGTTATTCTATAATTCTATGATTCTAGTTGGTGGAAGTAGCATCATAGACCAAGGTGATATGCCAGACTTCTTTTAGAGATCATGTAGGCTGTGGGCTCTAGCACATAGTTGATCACTCCTAGTCTTCTGACATTCCTCAGCAGAAGATGCACTCCCACCTTCTCTGGAAGCGAGGCACTTTCATCAATGAGAGATCTAGACCTCTGTCCTTTTTTGAGAGAAGGGGACAATCGTTCCTCAGGGAGGCTGTGCAACTGCCCTATCTTTCCTCAAAAGAAAGCCACTGTCAGTCTGACTGCTGCTAGTAACAGATTTGTCACAGAACAGCTGGATTTAAAGTGGGTTAACAATTCTTGCAAATCCCTCTGCTCCACACAAAGCCATAAACTCAACTGACTTTGTGTTAAATAATAAACTCAATCTGATTATGACAGCATGGAAAATCATAAAATTAGTGGTGTTGCAAGAATGTGTCTTATGTCCTTTTATACAGAACATCAGCTGAGCTGCTCTAACACAGTTATGAATAAAAAGATATTTTTAAATTGAATAAAAACTGTATCAGTGTTCTTAAAATAGAGTTAGACTTTATGAATCTTATTTACAACTCAGAATTCTGTTCATTTTTCTGCTGTATTTCTGAAAACCATCACCTGTAGACAGTGTTTCATATATTCATCATCATCTGTAGTCATAATTCCCTTTCTTTACATGTATTAATTAGCAGATCATACAAGCAAACCAAAAAAAATTAAAACCCAACTTTTGTTTTTTAAAAAAAACTCTCTGGGGGTGAGTAGCCATGGATTTTTAATTGTGGTTTTTGGTTTTTTTTTAATAGATAACATTGGGAACTGGAAATCTTATGGTATAGATTTTTTTTTACATAAGACTATAATAATATGTAAAGCTGTATTCATTTTTACAGAGTAACAGGGATAAGAAATTAATAAGCAAACCACTTTGAGAATGTGTAAGCAAAAATAGCTTTTCAGAACCTCTTTCCTATAACACAGACTTAAAACCCACCTGTAATATTACAATTAGAAAAGAGGAGCTGTTCTTTATGCAGGCTGTAGCTGGTCAAACAGATGGAAGCCTCCTGTGAGTCCTTACCAGGCACGTGCCAGCCTCTAAATGACAGCAAAGTCTGGACTAACCCTTAAATTGGGCATCTGTGTCTCTGGATGTATAACTACCACACGACAAGATCACACACTCTGGAATACCCTGAGACATTGCTGGGACAAAAACCTGATCATCACCGCATTATTATTCACATATGCCAGAGCTTTAGAGGGAAATTATTAAATGGCATTATACACCCACCACTAGCTGCTCATGGCAGAATGGGATAGTTTTGAGTGGCTGACAGAATATGATTGTAGTCTAAGTGAAACAGATTTGGTAGAATAGTTTCAATTATATACCTAAAGAAAGGTTCTGGACTGAGTACAGCCTTATCAAATGCAGTTCACTGAGTCTGAAAGCAGCTGTAAATTCAGTGGAACTAGGAACTGCAAACCATGTAATTTGAAAATGTTCATCATCCAGTACACCCTGCAGATTATAGACAAGACCATTTTAGTTAAACAAGTAACTCAGAAATGTCTCAGAATGATGGCTAATCACAAAGGGATGAAACAACTGTTGTTGTTACCTATTGCTTTAAAAGCCCTGCACTTCACTTGCAGCAGTGTGAGGCTGAAAGTTGAACAGTTCCTATTGTGTTTATTCCTAAGCCAAATAAGTTTTTGCTATTGTAGGTGGTGCAAAGACAGAAATAGATACGATGAAACACAAAAATGTGCAAAACCTGCCAAGCTCTCTCCCTTTCTCACAGTACTTCTTGGCTTATTCTGAAACATATGCCATTGTAAAACTGTTAGGAGCCCCTTAGGATCCCTGAGTCCAGTAAATCAACAGCCTGCACCACCCCTTAAATACAGGAAGATATAAGAGAGCCTTGTCAGAAGTCTGCAAGAGTGAGCAGTGGGAGTGTGAGAGGTAAGGGGGAGGCCAGAAGGAGAAGAAATGTCCTCCTGAGATTTCCAAATGGGAAGTTTCCTACTAAAATAGTTCTATTAATTTGGTAGAAAAAAAAGCCCCCTAGAGACCTTCTACAGATGTCTCCTAAATGCTGCCTTTGTTTTAATTCTAGCAGGGAAGAAAATTTGCTGATGATGCTTCAGGCACAGGTAAACTACAGTTTTCTGACTCCATAAATGGAAGAAAGCCCAAAGAGGCTGCATACCTCAACAGTAATTCCTTTGAGACCTAAATGAGGATTGAAAGTTTTGAAAGCTACCAGTTGAGCCAAAATGTTGGGGAATACATTTGTATTACTTTATAGAAATATAAAACACCCCTCCCCTAAAATATTTCAACACAAAACCCCCCCCTGAGATTAATCGTAGAACTCAGGAACCAAGAGAGGCAGGAGTGAGACAAAGAGATGATTACAGTGATGCAAGAAGCAGTTCTAATCTGTCACAGCGAGATAAGGTTCAACTCACTCATTTCACTCAGTAGGATTGGACGCTGTTCAAATAGAGACATTATCTCACCCTTGCTGAGAAAATGTTGATGTGCACCTGCCCACAATGAATTGTCTATGAAGCTGTTTTTAGCTAATATCAACATCACTGTGCTTTAGCATCCACCCTATTCATGAAGCCTGTCTCCCTGTGATCTCTGTCTTCCCAAGGATGAAGTCAGTGCTCAAAGGACCCTGTTTTTTTGCCAGTAAAATATGTGAAATAAGTAGTTATAGAGACACTAAACAGACTTGTAGAAGTTGTGAATAACAAGTTGTGGAGATGGCCAACGGATTTTTAAAAGATGGTCTGTGGGATTGCTTTGACTGCCAGCAGCATCATATACAGCTCTGTGTTAACTCAGGAGTATAACGTAGTGAAGANAGGGAGGTGGTTGATTCGCCTTCCCTGGGGGTGTTTAAGGCGCGGGTGGACGGGGTCCTGAGGGACATGGTTTAGTGTTTGATGGGAATGGTCGGACTCGATGATCCAATGGGTCTCTTCCAACCCGGTGATTCTGTGATTCTGTGATTCTGTGACAGAGTCTCAGGTTTTGTTGTGATCAACCTCCCATTTGTCAACCCATTCAGCTCTTCACCTTCAATTGTTCTTGAGTGATTGTAAGTAATTCTATAATCAGATAGAAGAAGTCCTTTCACAGAGATATTTTCAGGATTGTTGAGTATTCTGAACAAATGCAATGACTGCTGAAGACAAATCCACCTGAAGAGTTTACTTGCTGCATATTTGTTAATTTCACTATGAAGACAGCCTGTTTGGCCCTAAGTTTCTACTCCTGCTAGAGTATTCCATAGTTTGTGAGTTAGACCAGGAAAAGCATAATATGGTATAATAATTTGAAAGACAGACTCGCACAGGTATAAAATACTAGTAAGAATTTATTTAAAACTGAAAGTAACTAGGCTTAAGGACATTTTATGTAGGTCTTTGTGGAGCAAGTCCACAAAAAGATGTAAAATGTCAAAGGATCAAAGCAATCCCAGGTCTTTCTGAACAGTTTAGTAATACCTGTTCCTAAACAATGTTTGCTTTGTAAGTTTAGGTGTAGTTTCAGAGTCAGGGGTCTGAAATATCTCAGCAACTAAAGCATGAGACTTTGTGGTGGGGAAGCCTTGGTGGTCTTGAAAACATTCATTTGGTTTTTGGGGTTTTTTTGTGTATCTTCTTGACCCCCAAGGTATTCTTAGAACATCAGTCAGGAGTTTCAGTTCGCCATTTAAATAGCTTTCACATTATAACCAGAATATCTCACCTTGGTTAATTTTCCATTGCTTGAAATCAGGTTATGAAAGCAGCAACTTAAAACCTTCAAAAAAACCCAGATGATACAGGGAATGTTAGAAGGGCAGTTATTGAAATTAAGATAAGGGACAAACACATAAAAAAGTTAATTTTGCTTGCTAGTTTAATTGCAGTGGTAAGTTGAGGAAAAGAGATTTATAAGGGATCAAGTCAATAGAAAGTACCAAAAATGTGGATTGTTTTTTGACTCAGACAATACAGCTAACAGAAATCATAGATCCTCACTCAATTCTTTGTATGATGTGTATGTTCAGGTCAGGACTGTTATATTGTGGTCCCTTCATTCACCAAAATCTTTCAGAAGTCATCATGATACAGAGCTCACTCACATAAGTGGTGTCCCCAGGGCTCAGTGCTGGGTCCAGCCCTGTTCGATGTCTTTGTCAATGACCTGGATGAAGGCATTAGTGCACCCTGAGCAAGTTTGTGGATGACACTGAGCTGGGTGGAAGTGTGGATCTGCTGGAGGGTAGGGAAGCTCTGCAAAGAGATCTGAACAGGTTGGATCCATGGGCTGAGACCTATGGTATGAGGTTTAACAGGGCCAAATGGCCGGTCCTGCACTTGGGGCAAAACAACCCTGAGCAGCTACAGACTGGGAGAAGTCTGGCTGGAAACTGCCAGGAGGAGAAGGACCTGGGAGTTGGNCCAGAGAAGACCAATTAAGCTGGTGAAGGGTCTGGAGAACAGGCCTTATGAGGAAGGGCTGAGAGAGCTGGGAGTGTTTATCCTGGAGAAGTGGAGGCCGAGAGGAGACCTCATTGCTCTCTCCAACTACCTGAAGGGAGTTTGTGGAGAGGATGGAGCTGGTCTCCTTTCCAAAGTGACAGGGGACAGGACAAGAGGGAATGGCTTCAAGCTCCACCAGGGGAGGTTTAGGCTGGATAATTAGGAAAAAAAATTCACAGAAAGGGTGATTGGGCACTGTCAGAGGCTGCTCAGGGATGTGGTTGAGTCACCTTCCCTGGAGGTGTTTAAGGGATGGGTGGATGAGGTGCTGAGGGACATGGGTTAGTGTTTGATAGGAATGGTTGGACTCAATGATCTGGTGGGTCTTTTTCAACCTGGTAATTCTGCTATTCTGATTCTATTATGACCTACTGTAGATTAAATTAATGTACACAGTGGCCAAGATACATTTCTGCAAAAGAATAATGACATTAAACACAATTAAATGGACTTGATAGTGGTTGAGCCTCTCTAACAGTGTTTTTTTTAATGATATGAAGAACTGTGGAAAGACTCAATGCATCATCTCACTTGTAGTATTGCAGACTAAGCCGATGAGTCTCATGTCACTGTGACAAATCTACTCCTTCTTACTAATGTGAGATAGCTCAATGAATCTCCTAAACCTGAAATGAGATGGTGTACATCCTTATCTCTCCAAGTAAACAGATTTCTCAAATCCGTTCCTCTTACCTGGTAAAAACAGATAAAAATTTCAAATCCCAATCCAATATGGAACTTAGGTGTGGAAACGATCAGAGAAACCTCTGTTCTAATAAAATTTGGATGAGAATACTGGTTGTCCACCAAGCCAGCCATTATTTTGTTCAAAAGAACAAATATCTGCACTTTAGCCAAATTCAAGAAAAAATTTTGGAGCAGCATCAGCTCTGCCTTGGAGTTTGAGGTGCCGGATACTGATATCACTGGCTTTGGTGGAGATGTCAGTATATTTTGTAATTAAATGATTTAAGAGAACAATATCTGGTATGATGCAATAGGTGGGTTTTGCTAATGTCTCCACCTTACTAGGTACTTTTGCATTTCATAAGTAATGCCTTTGGATAACATATATCTGGAGTAATTTCAAGGATAAAAAATAATTATCTCTTTTATTATTATGAAATAATTATTTATTTTATTATTATGAGATGAAACACACAGCATAAAGTAATTACATTCATTTATTGAGTAAAAGTTGTAAGTTTTAGGAAAAAGGGACAACAGTATGAAATTATATGTAGTTGAACTTAAAAAAGATAAAGCAGATATTACTGATACGTTTCTGTAATGAAAAAGAGCTGAAAAGAATCAGCACTCTGACAAGGACCATATTGTGTAAATAATGTTTCTCTACTACAAAACTCACAGAAGATAGACTTTGAATTTTACATCATAAGAATTAGGAAATTTTTGAGCTTCAGGGGTGCAATGAATGTAGATTAAAATGTTGCTTTTCTGTACAAACCTTGGCTGAGATTGGGAAGGTTCAGGACTGGAAATATGTGTAGTCATATCTCAGAGATACAACGAGCAATTTCAAATGCCGTTTGGAAAAGAAACAGTTAAACTGCTTCACAAGACAATGGTAAAAGGTGCTCTAGAGGGCTAGATAATTGCCAGGGAGACCCCATTGATTGCACAATGATTACATCAGTCACCAGCTACACAGAGGTGTGACAGCCTGAATAGTAAAGGGATATGGTTTGAATGATAAAAAGGAAGGAAATGATAGCACTCAAATGAATAGATGATGCTGGTTAATTTTTTTTATTATTATTTTCTCTTCAACAGGGATCAATATTTATTTTCTGGTAGAAATAATAAAT
Organism: Piaya cayana; assembly: GCA_013389865.1. Taxonomy (NCBI): domain Eukaryota; kingdom Metazoa; phylum Chordata; class Aves; order Cuculiformes; family Coccyzidae; genus Piaya; species Piaya cayana. The sequence goes on along the minus strand of WAAB01021687.1, from coordinate 101,274 downwards.
ACGTTTTTACTCCCCAACAAGTTTAGAAGGAGGGGAAAATGCTTTTTGGTATAGAAAAATTAATAGCTTTGTTTTGTTTACATTGAAATACTGTGATGTCCTAAAGCTATACAGATAAATATAAACATTGCCTGCACCTGCATAATTTCATGTTACTGCAAGAAATAAATTTGCAATAAAAATAACGTGTGATTGTACATTTCAGAGATCTGAGGGTAGAGCATAATGTGATATCGATAGCTTGTAAAATCAAGTGCCTCTTCTGAATGCTGCCTACCTCCTGAGAGACTTTACAGAAGGCTGTTGTTGCCCAGCCAAGTCAGCCAGACGATCACCCCTCTCTTTTTCTGTGTGTTTCTGAAATGTTTGCCAAGTCGTTGTCCACCATTTCCCCGTTTTTGCAAAGAAGGCTGTGGCTAGAGCATCCCCACTGAATACGTTAGACACCACATAAAAATCATGTGTGGTAGTAGTGAAGGTTTACATAACAGTTTATAGTAAGCACATGCCACTTTCATTAGTCACGACCTCTCTATGCTTAATGTACAATGTTTGGTATAACCATCAACACACACCATGTGCAACTTTCAAGTACAATAAAGGTTAAAAACTAGCCCTAAATATGCCCTAACAGAAGCTACTAATAACCAGAAAAGTCATAAAGTATTACTACAGGATTAGGTTGTTTACAGCTGCTTTAATCTTTTCAAAGAAGCTGGTGGAAAACACAAAAAAAGTGCTTGCTGTGTACATTATTTCAAATGGAGGTGTCTAAAAGGTAAAGAAAAGGGTACTGCATGTTTCTTTATGAGAATTAGACTGAGTTCTGACAGTTTAATGCAGATGAAGTAGTACTTACACTGTTTATTTTCAAAGGAAACTTTTAATACTTGATTTCCAATAACAAATAGAAACGCTGCTGAAAAACAATAGGTCTTTGGGTTTGTACACATTTGAAAGACATTCTCAGATTTCTGATGGGATTCTTTCCATGTGAATCACCTGGGCAACTTCTCATAGTTAATTACATGCACAATCAACGTCATTATAAGCACAAATGTTGACTACTTTGAATAGATTTTTCTGTGTCTGACCTTAAGTTTTCCTCAATGGAGAGTTACACACCGCAGAGACACTCACCTATGGTGGAAATGTGTTTTGACTCTTTATGTCTTTATTTTTTTCCAGTGAATACCAGTTCTGAATTATTTTACTGACACAGAAAATTTGATTCTTTAGACGTAATTTCTTCAGTAGTATTTCCAAGGACTGTTCTGATTTTACAAACTTGTGCAGCAGGCCTTCCAAACTTGTTAGATATAAATTCAGACTCTTTATAACATTTCCTTATTAAGCAGGGGTTTTTTGCCTCTAAAGTTGTTATGAAAGAATGCTGGTTCATATTTTAGCATCGAAAGAGCTCTGATCTCAAAAAGAGAACACAAATTTGCTGAAATGTCATGGTAGTTACTGCTGATAGGAAAATGTAGTCTGGACTGGTACTTCTCATTCTTACTGACTACTGAAAGATTGGTTCACCCTATCTGGATCTGTATTTAGATCCGGCAGTGAGTGAAACCGATTTTTTTTCCTTTTCTTTGTCTTTTGAATCTCTCATGTAGCAAGCTAATAGTGCTGTCAAAAGTGTGCATTCAAACTGCATGATGTAATGATTTTAATGTTAATATTTTCATAAATAAGCTGTGTCCTAAATGACCATTTTTTTTTCTTGTTCTGCTGCAAATTTTTCCATGACACAGAACATAGGTACTTTCATGACTATTCTGTCAACGTCTTCAGAGACAATTGTATTTTATTCCCAAGGGGATAGTACAGTCTAAGCTTTGTTGATTTGTTGTTTTTTATCCTAAAAGAAAATGAAAAAAAAAAAGAGCATTACTTAATCTTATTTGGGCTCAGTGTGCTTGCTTGTATTACTGCAAAGACATAAGACAGTAGCTACAACTATGATAAATAATTTTAAAATATCACATCAGGTAATTTGGAATAGAAATCTACTAAATAACTCAAGCTTTGATTCTGTTTTTATTACCCAATTACATAATTAAGAGTAATCTTTAAATAGATAAAGGAAGTTGCTTTTTGCTGACAACATGATCAAAAGTTACAACGGCTTCTGTTATTACAGTGATGTGTAGTAAGTATTCCCAGAATGATAAATTTTTGACAATAAGACTTGAGCTGTACAACCAGTATTTGTATGCAGTAGTATGTCTTCAGATGTGTGCTTAAACTTCTGGATTGCTTGTGCTCATTCTGCATTTTCTCACAGTTTTTATTTATTTTATTCATCATGGTCTAAGAGCATACTTCACTCAGAACTATAACTCTCCTCATGTTATGAAACTTCATGGAATATTTTGAATCAAAAAATTACAGTGAAAATTCCTATCTCATGGTAAATACTGTCACAAAAAGATCACTAACATCATGTAGAAGTGTAAATTACTTCTAAAAATTCCATGTGAAGCTCTTCAATCAGATGTTTAATATTGAATGCATTGTAGCCTTCTGCCTACAACTGCAATATATGACTTGATATTTTGTTCAAAAATATCAAAAGACCCTTCATTATTTAAAAAACAAGTGATAGTGACCGTGCACAGAAGATACTACTACATTTTTCCTTTATTACATGAAGGCCAAGTATAGTGCCCTTTACACAGAGTTACTGTGTCAATAACTTCCATGGTCTAGTCTTTTCTGTATCCACTTATCAATGAGGGAATTTTCCATTGCCAGTTTAAGTATATAGAATTTTCTTGAAGAAATTAGTAGCAAGTTTGGGCGCTAGTTTCAAAACTAAATGAGATAACATCCAGTATGATGGAAGTTCCACAATCTCTTTGGGGAAACAAAGCCAGTTTTCAGGGAAATAGTCATAGGATATCTACATATTCCTTTCTTTTGTTTTCTTGTCATTGTTTGGGGCAGTAAGTCTTACGGGACACAGGGGAAGACTGAACATGCCTTTCAATTTTTCCCTTATTTTATAACTGCTGCTTTCTTACACTTGTGTAATGAAAGCCACACCTATACAGGGGAAGGGAAATTATGTAAAACCCTCTTGGAAAGTCCTGGACAGTCTCTGAGTAAGGCTGAACTGCACATAGGTAGGACGTACACAGTCGACTGTGCCCAAGTGCCAACTTCAGGCTTCTGCATGTGGGTCAGCCAGTTGCTGAGAAGAATAGCCTGATTTTGTCACCAAGCAGCTCAATAACAAGTTTCAGAACTGGGCTTTCAGCAAGCCCCACTTGGAAATGAAGACTTGAGTTGGTGAACTACTGAGGAGACAAGAAGTGTGGCTTAAGATTTGTACATCCTGTCCTTGACATTTAAATTGTCTGAATCGGGGTAAAAGTGCTCCAGGGAATTTCAATTACAGCTTATATGTAGGGAAATAAAAACTATCGCTTGAGCATAAACCATGAAACATTTTGTGGCTTCTTTATGACCATGTCTTAGGCTGAACATTAGGAAAAAAAAATCACAGAAAGGGTCATTGGGCACTAGCAGAGGCTGCCCAGGGATGTGTTTGAGTCACCTTCCCTGGAGGTGTTTAAGGCACGGGTGGATGAGGTGTTGAGGGACATGGGTTAGTGTTTGATGGGAATGGTTGGACTCGATGATCCTGTAGGTCTCTTCTAACCTGGTGATTCTATGATTCTATGATTCTATGTCTTCTAAGTGTAGACAGAAAATATCATGACAGACACAATGGCTAGAAAGGAAAGCTAGAGTAAGTCACAATTTTTTAAAAACATAGATAATTAAGTACTAAAAGAGTCTACTCAGGGACATGGCAGTGTTTTTATCACTCGTAGTCTCTAAGTGAAGGCAGAATATCTTTCAAAAATGTATCCTGTAATCATAATTTTGAGGAAGAAATTACTTTGTGACTTTCTACAGTTCATGTTTTGAGCCTCTGTGGTCATAAGAGTCTTCTCTGGCCTTAAAATCCATTGCGATAATCTTTAACTTCATCAAATGACTCAAAAGAATGAAGGAACACTTACAGATCTCATAGAATCAACACAACCTCTCTGGGTAACCTGTGCCAGTGTTAGGCCACCCTCACAGATGAAAAAAAGTTTCCTGATGTCCTGAAGAAACCTCCTGTGTTTGCCTCTTGTCTTGTCACTGGGCACCAGCAGAAAGATCCTGGCTCCATGCTCGTTGTACCCTCCCTTCTGTTATTTATACACTTTAATAAGACCTCTCCTCTTCTCCTGGAAAAAAGTTCCCAGGTCTCTTAGCCTTTATTCACAGCAGAGATGCTCCAGTCCCTTCATCATCTATCTGGTCTTTTGTTGGACTTTCTCTAGTCTGCCCATGTCTTTCTTGTGCTGAGGAGCCCACAAAGAATCACTCAACTTGCTGAAAACACTTTGTCTAATGCATCCTAAGATACCATTAGTCTTCTTTGCAGCAAGGGCATATCTCTGGCTTTTGTTCAACTTGCAGTCCAGTAAGACCTTCAGGCACTTTTCTTCTAATTTTCTTTCCAGCTGGCTGACCGTCAGCAAATACTCTGGGCTTGCTCCTGCCCAGCTGTGGGACTTTGCACTTTCCAATTTTTGGTCTTCATGAAGTGCCTGTCAATCAATTCCTCCATCCTGTCAAGTTTCCTCTGGATGACAACATGAATGTTCTATTAACCACTCCTCCCAGTCTGGTGTCATCTGCAGACTTGCTGAGGTTACACTCTGCCCTATCATCAAAATAATGAAGACAGTAAACAAGACTGAACCCAATGGTGATCTTATCCTCTTCCCATTATGGATCCATCTTACTTGCTCCAGTCTTTCCTCTGGTCTGCCAGACCTGCAATCACTGAAAGTCTATCTTGCTAGTAAAGAAGCCTTTTCCATGTCTTTAGTAAACAGCTTCCCTAACACACTGAACAAGGAGTCCGTGTTTTCTCTTTTTGGTCTGTGGCTTATGTATGTACAGAAAACTTTTTTGTTTTCTTTTACAGTATTGGCCAGATACAATTCCATTTGAGTCTAAGCTTTCCTAATGTCATCCCTGGATGTCTGGACATTGGGTTTAGGCAAGAGATCTTTATTCATCAACACAGGCCTCCTGTTGTTTCTTGAGCTGCCTTTGAGCCTGGAGGAGGTGAATTTAACCAAATTTCTTGTCCTCTTTTTGTCTTGCTGTGTTATGATTCCAGCAGATGATAATCGAAGACATCCATAAGGACCAAGACCTGCAAAATGGGAATGGCCCCAAGCTCCACCAAGGAAGATTTAGACTGGACATTAGGAAAAAATTCTTCACAGAAAGCGTCACTGGGCACTGGAAGAGGCTGCCCAGGGAGGGGGTTGATTCACCTTCCCTGGAGGTGTTTAAGGCACGGGTGGATGAGGTGCTGAGGGACATGGTTTGGTGTTTGATAGGAATGGTTGGACTTGATGATGCGGTAGGTTTCTTCCAACCTGGTTGTTCTATTTTTCTGTGATTCTATGAAAACTGAGACTATTCCTGTCTGTCGAGCTTCTGATCTACTTGTTCCTCATAAAGTAGACTATAGTTGACATCCACTAAGATCTCACCTTAGATACTTAGATATGTGTACCTATACTCTCCATGGAATGTAATGAAAACTGTGTATTCCAGTGTAGAATAACATCTTGAACATTCTTACAGTGACAGCATACTTAGCTACTCAGATAATTTTAAATATATATTAATATATTTTTAGCTTGATGGAACCTGAGAATGTTGAGGTATCTTAATGGTATTAAGATGGTTACTATTTCACAATAATCTTAGCTTCAGACAAAGCTGAATCTTTGGTTATATATGCCCAGTTGGATTCTGCGTATCATTTTGGTGCGCCTAGCAGATATGTAAGCACTGGTGTAGTATACATACAGCAGCATCACAGCAATGAGTGTATCTAGAAGCAGTGCTCTCAAGTATTTCTTTACAAGTAAGGGTGTAGATGACCTCGAAGACCTTAATAAGTTAAAAAGACTGGTTTATGATGCTGTGATTTACCTTGGATGTGAAAATGTACAATTTCAATGAATTAACTTTGTTTCACTTCATAACTGAACATCTACTTAATCAGTTAAGAATTTAAGTCATTCTGAGACAGGAAATAAACATGAAGAAGTTATCTGAAAATGCCTCAGGCAACCGATTCTCTTTCACTTAATAGGTACAGACTGACTTTCCTAGTGTACATCAGTAAAATGCAACCTTGAAATAAGGAGGCTAATTGGGGTCTATTACGGTTGCAAATTAGAGTGGCAAAGGTCACACCTGATTGGAAATAGCAGGACAAAGGTAAACAGCAGTGCACGTTCCCCACTGTGCTGGGGCAGTGTTGGGGATGACGTGCCTCAAGCAGAGCCTGGGAACCTCTATCTCCTGTATTTGCTGCCCAACAGGTAAGGGCACCTAAGCATATAGAGGCTGCAAAGGAATTCCTAACATTGCTACTTTGTTGTTTGTCCTACCCAGTGCCTGGAAACAAATAAGAGGAATTCGGGTTTTTTTTAAAGACAATTTAATTTGCTGATTATGTTTCCTCCTGTTTTCCTAGACCTGTCTTTGGCAGAATTACCCTCTTGAATGAATTAATAGTTCTATTGCAAATCTGCTGTATTTTACATACAGTTAAAAATGCATTCCCACCCTCCAATAAGAAAAATATCATCTTCCAGTAACGTTCTTTTTCAGTCTCCTGTCAGAAACAGAAGATCACAGTCCCAGGACTATTGTGAAGCAGCTGGGCTACTTTTCTAATCTGGTTGTAACAGCCTGGTTGCCTAAAGCACAAGTGAAATCTCTATGGAAGATGTAGACAATTGCTTCTTTGATATCACAAAGTGAAATAAGTCTAACAATACAGCCATTACTTCTACTTCCCTTGCTTTTTTACTTCCTATGGGGGTTTAGGTGTTTGGCTTTTCTTGATGGTTGATTAGTTTGGGGTTTTGTTTTTGGGCTTCTTTTTCCTTCCTTTTGTTTTAATTTGGCCAAACATCCTGACAGACCCATTATTTTTCCGCACTAAGAATTGGTTACTGTTTTTCTCAACACTACTAGACTGCAGTCTGAATTTTTGCAGGAATGATAATAACTGAATATCAAATGAGAGAGAAGGATATCTTTAAGCATGACTTCTTCATTTTTTAATATTTCCTCTCATTTTTTCTTATTCCTATTCACATTTTTTCCTGCTGGGATTTGATTAAACTGGGGAGTAGTTTATAAATTCTAACAATGTTTGTCCTCCAGTTGACCAACAAATCTTATGAACTTTGCCAACTCAAAAGACATTTATTTAAAACAAAAAACTTATTTTGATGAATGGTCTTTAAGCAGTAATTGCCAGAGCATATATAATGCTGCTCTGATCTGAGTTACTTAGCTTGCATTTCTCATTGCTGTCATACTTGCCATCTGTTTTGTCATGTAAATACTACTAATGGTTTCCATTTATAATTTTTAAGTAGTTTTGAGGCCATTATTTTACCTCTCGATAAAAAATTCTTCCTTACTATCTTCTGCATCTTGAAGTCTCTCAGTAGTGGATACTTCCAGAATATTTGCATATGCACTTTCACAGTGACTATACACCACAACAGACTCTGTAGGGCATGTGCACTGAAGTCCCCTGGACCAGAATCAACAGCAGGCAGCAGCTCGACTCAGAAACTGGATTTAGGAATGCACAGGCTGAGATCTGGAGCAGATGAGTGGATGAGTTCCAGTCATAGAAAAAAGGAGGTTTGACCCTTGTGATCCCTCAGTTTTATACTGAGTATGACATATATGGAATAAAACACCGTTGGTCAATTTTGAGTCAGCTGTCCAGTCTACTCCTCTCTGCAGGTGTGAACCTTTTCTCATCTTTTAGACTTACAACATTCCACCAACACAGGGATGACCTTGTTTTCAACAGAAGTAAGCTAATATGCTGTTAACTTTCAGAAAATAAAGTTACTTACAAATGACTTAGCTGAAAAGTTAGAAAATTGGTTCTACTCTAGCTCAAACCAGAAGAATTTCATAAAGTCTTAATTGAATTATTTTTAATTATTTTCAGTTATTTTAAATGACAAGGTATTTTCTGTAATATTTATTATTTGGGCAAGAGCTATCCTTGGATCATATGCTTCTGGTGTTAAATATGATGGTGAGCACTCTTTCAGTGTCATAAAAATGGTTAGGAGAAAAAATGATGTAATATTATACCCACAAAACACACCAGTTTCAACTGAATTAACTTCCTCTTGAATTCTTCAAATTAAGTTTCCTCGGAGGCTGTTCAGAAAAAACCCAAAACCATACTTCAGCTATTTGATTTCATCACTGGACAGTCCCAAATTTGTCTTGCATTACAGAAGACAGACTAAAGTTGTCAATGTTACTTTTATAGATGGAATTGTACCTAGGACGTACTAGTGTAATCTATTTTTAATACTCCCTGCAACTCAAAATTGCAGAACAATTCAGATGGGAAGGGACCTTGGGGCATAAGTGGTGAGTGTGTGTGTATATGTGCGTGTTGCCTCTTGTCTAATCTGCCGCTCACAGCAATATCAATATTGAATTTAGACCACACTGTTAAGGGAAATCTTCCAAGGACAGCCATTGGACATTCTGGGCAACCTGGTCCAATACACAACTATCATGACAGAAGAAAATGTTTTAATTACTTCCACATTTCTGAGAGTTATGAGATTTTCTATATTCAGAGGCATATTCTATATCCTAGAAAGGCTTAAGCTGTAATGTATGACTTTGCAATACTATAATATTTTGTGAAGTCATTCTTGTCATGTGAATTTACTTCAGTAGTAGACATCAGAGTTATTTACAGGCAACATACTGTATCAAAGTAAAGAATACAGCTTTTTAATAAGTTATCCTGTAGATATTATTCTGTAATTCTATTAATAGTATTTTAGTGCAATGAAAATAGGTTCATAAGATAACATATTCCACAAAGGAAGCTAATAAGAACAGATCAGATAAAAACTGTAACAAGATACAAATTCCTAAGGATTTTCTATGATTTTTTTTTTACATCAGCACATTCTGATTCTATACTTTTAAATATAAAATAATATAGCTGGGTTTATTGCCCATAACATTCCTGGGTTTTGACTTTTTTTCTGTAGCTGAAGAACTCTGATTGAAACAGAATTTTCTTAACTGCAGGCCACTGGTATTATGTGAGGAAGAATCTGAAGTGGAAAAGGTCAACACGAAACAAAAATTCAAATAAAAAACATTAACTGATTGAAGTATGTTCTGATATGGAGAATTCTTTCCATAAATCACCTCTTTGCAGTCACTTTCAGCTGAAGTGCAGATGCATAAAGAAAGCTGGTAGTGTAAATGAGGACAGCATATTCTTTGCAGATTTCCAAAGTTTAGGTAAAATGGCTCAATGATCTATGTTTGTGTTTATTTAATTATTTTGTATTTATTCATTTATTTTGTATTTATTCATGATCGAAAGAAAAGACCCGACTACCCTTATAATATAACACCTAAAGTAAAAAATATGCTGCGTACATAATACAACCTCATAAAATTATGGATCAAATGTACAGTAGACTCCTTTATATGATGAAAGAAGAGGAGATAGTCTCAGTAAAAGGTAGACTTTCTTCAGATTTTATATTGACAGTATATTGATTTTAGTTCATATAGTTCATCTTTCTGAACAATTATAAGCAACTACATNGTTTTTTTTTTTTTTTTTTGCGCTGGAAAACATACTGTGGCTGTATGACAATCTGATTCACAGAATGAGTAGAAACTTTCTTCAGATTACAAAAAGGAAATAATACAAAAGTTAGAGCATCGGCAAAAGGGACAGACCAAAGGATAAAAATAATAAATTAGGGTTTAAGTACAAAAAAAAGAGCCATAAAAAGAAGGATCTAGTCATTATTCAGCCTTTCTTTCTCCTAACCATTTTTATTCTTCTGAAGCATCAGAAGAAGCATTCCAGTCCAAGTAAAACCCAGTTTACTTGCATGCTCATCAAGCCTTCTAAAATATATCTGGACCATACACAGAATAGATCAGTCACTCTTGTTAGGAGGAAGTCTAAAATCTGACTTGCTTTCATGTAAAATGAACTGAATCAATATAGTATTAAATCTGTAAATGGATGGGCAGCCCATGCCACAGTTCTTTGAAAAGAAAGCTAAAAGACTTCTAGTTTTATAGTCATTACTTTGATGAGGGATTAAGTGAATGTCATAGAAGAAGAAATTATTTCTAAGGTATCTGTTCTCTAAATGAAGCCTGTGCGTTAATATAGTCTAGTTGTGCTATACCATGAGCAGGGTTATGCTACCTGACCACACTAAGGCACTTAAGTTCAGGTTCACTCTCTCTAAACCGACTCCACTGTGTAACCTTTCTACAATTCCACTAATTTGTCTTGTATTTCATAAGGAGAGAAGCCTTTCTTTTTGCATGTATGTTTGAGGCAGATTTCTCTACATTTCATCAAATTTACTCTTTTAACACTCAACTAAGTTTTGTTTTGAACGTAAAATGAGGTCAGGGTCTAGCACAATAGGAGTACTCTCTAGTTAAAAACCCAGAGAGTCTAATGTAATGGTTTATTCAGGAGGAAAAAAAAACATTGTGAAATCCTCACTGAAAAAGAAAAAAAAAGTCTTCTTCACAAGTAACAGGAAAGGTAATTTAGTTTTCTTAGTTCAAAGAATATAGGTAGAAAGACAAAAGAAGTCTTAGGGTGCAGAACATCCTTTTTTGATCTGAAAGAGAATCTGGGTATAATATTCTGCTATCTTTTCTGACCTAAGTAAGAGTCTATGTGCTCAGAAAGCTGTTCTTTTTGTCTAACAGATGAATTTAGTTCTCTCTGTATCTTCTTGGTTCATATCAGCCTGAACTATGCTTCTACTGTCTCTTAATTTAGACAGCTTAAAAACCAAACAAAAACCAGCTCTCAGGTCTAATGGTGTTAGGATTATTTAGAAATTTAGTAAGAGGGAAGTATCTGCTTTCTACAGGAATACCTTTAAAAGAAATATCTTGACATCAGTAACCTTCAAAACATAAAATCCCTTGAACCCTTTTTTCACAAACTTTTTCCATAAAACACATTGTTCTAAAACTACTGTGAGAAATACTTCTTCAGCACTGCAAATGTTTCGGGATTCTTCTTTCTTTTAAAGAAGATGATAATTCAAAGTGTTTGGCCAAACTAAATGCTCTACTTTTTTTTTCCCCCTACATTTTCTGCTTTGTTGATGCATTAAAAATTAATCATGCTTCACATAATCATCTTGAATTTAGATTTGGATTGGAAAGTTAATGCCGTGTGTGAATACGAGTATCTGTGAAGGAGCTAGAATAACCACTTACAGCCAGTTAGTGATTTAGAGAAGTGATTCTTCTAGCTGCAAAGCCAGAGGCTTGAAGGCTTATTTTCAGCATTTGACTTTGTGTTTTAATCTAGCCAAAATAATCTCTCCTTGCCACTAGCAAAATATTAGCAGAAAGATAAAACATGTCAGTGAAAAACAGACAGATTACTAAAACAATAAGGGATCGTAAAGCTTCTTATTAAAAGAATATTTTAAAACCAAACCATGAAAAGTACAAAATGCTCTTTAAAAATGTAAGAAATAATTCCTCATGACAGTTTGATAATAGTTTTTTCTTTTCATTAGGCTTTCAGATGGTCTGACAAACGTGCCAAATATTTCCTGTTCTCCTTTGATCTCCAATAATGGTTTTAGAAGGATGGATTAACATGAACCTTGAGTATAAGGTTCTAGATTTCTGTCTGATATTAAAGTACAGAAAGAAAGTTTATGAATGCATACAAACACAGTACACAGGATGCAGTTCCTCCACATTTGTATACTTACAAATTGGCAGGAAAAAAATACATGGGAAAACTCCATGGTTTTGACTGGATGGATCAACTCAGGCTAACAGAGATCGCTGAAAAAACTTTCAGCCTTTGCCTCTATGGTTTTGATATATGTTACATATGCTATAGAAATGTTTTTAAGAATGTTCTTGGTGGTTCCCAGGTTATTATTCCTCTCTGCCCCTGTTGCATACGTCCCCTTTATCCATCAGCACAATAATGATTAGGTTTAGGGGACTTGGTTGAGAAACTAAAAATGCTAGCAGAGTTATAAAGAATGAACTTCAGCTATAGAATAAATCCTCTAACTTCATACTTCTTGAACATGCTCTTTCACATACTGATGGAATATAGTTATTTGGATGGAAAAAGACACTCCATTGCATTCCATATTGTTAGTAGTGGCTGTAGATGACCTAGAGATACCTCCTGCAAATTGATCAGTTTACAGGAAAGATATCAAGTTTCATTGGAATTACAGCAGAATCTTTTCATTGGTGTTTCATAGTCTGGCCCATTTATAAAAAGCTGCAGTAATCTACAAATGTAAAGGAAAACAGAAGCATGAGATAGCAGCACCGAGGAGAGAGGTTGAAACAAGTGTTTTGAAACCCACCCCAGAAACAGCTGTATCTCAATTAATTTGAAGGCTGCCTCTGTTAAAATTTTCAGTGTTGCTTTGACATGCAACCCCCTCAGTGCTGTGGCTGAAACCCTTATTCAATGTCCTCTGCTATTTTATCACCTGCTTATTCCTCTGGCACAGCTGGAAGTGGTGGGATTAAGGTTTTGCTGCACCAAATGGATCTTGCATACATCCTGTATCAGTTCAGAGTACAGCTTTGTTTCCTGAAGGAGAGTTTTACCCTACCCATAAAGGACCTAGCAGTGATCTATGGGGACCTCTTCTTGTTGTGCACCACACCAACAAAGAGAATTTCAGACCAAAGGCCTCCAAAAGAGTGAAAACTCACAGGGAACTAAGCAGAAATTGTCCTTGCTCAGTCAGCCATCCAATTGCTGGGTGAAACAGAACAGAGTATGGAGACAACTCTGGTAAATCCCAGTAGAGAAATAGCAGATTTTAGGAGCTAGTGAGTTCAATTTATCTGTATAATTTCAACAATGTTCTCTATATTTTGGAGAAATCGACCTTTTTCTGCTTTCAAACCTTCGAATTTAGGAACACGTTTCAAAGTGAATTGCCGCGCACTCTGAAATGCTATATAGCAGCAAATGTATGTTCTCATGTTTGTACTGTGTGTAGGTTTCAGAGTTGGCCTCTGTGGAAGAAGGTCCAGAGCTGACCTGTGCCAGAAACAATCATTCCATCTAGTTCCAACAGACCCACCACAACACATTGTTGAGCCCACCAGCTAAGCTAATAACATGTCAGTGAAAACATATTTAAGAAATGTTGGACCACACCAGGCAGGCAGAGAGGAGGGAAAAACGAGAGGATAAAAAAGAGAGAGAGAATGAGAAAAAGCAGACAGAGCATTACATCTTGTGGAGGAACCCCATGCTGTAGTAACTGGTTATTCCAGGAAGGAACTGCAACCTGTGATGAGTCCATGCTGGGTTAGCAGAAAAATATGAAGTGGCAGGGCTGACACTGAGAAAACATTGCTTACTGATGATAACCCTTCATTGCCCATGGACGTTTTGACATGGGTGGAAGAACTGGGATTACAGAAGGGAACTTAAACCTGGGAATGGGGGTAAAACAAGGTATTTCTTTAAGGTCAGTCTTTTTGTTCTGAAAACAGATTGAATCAAATTTCCCCCAAGTTGAATCTGTTTTGCCCAAGACAGTAAATGATCACCCTGCCTTTATCTCAACCCACAAGCTTTCATATCCTTTTTCTCCTTCATTCCTGCTGAACAGTGGAAGTGAGTGAGCAGTTAAGTGGGCATGTGGCTTATAGCAGACACTAATCTATCACTGTGCTGTACACTCATGCATTTCCTGAATATTTTTTTTCACTCGTATGTTCTAATCACGAGAACAGAAATGTATTTGTTTTGTTTTAATGGCGAGAAAGAAAGAGATTTTATTTTTTATCCATCAAGCTCATCCCGTGGTCATGATGCCTTGGCACATCAGGTTTTTCTGACCTATTGTGAGCATTGTAAGCTATCATTTCCATTCATTTGTCAAAATATCACATCAAGATTGAGTTTTGACTTATTATCCTTGTTACCAGACTAATGTGATAGTAAAAATCCATAACTTTTACTGTCTCATAACTAAATTATGTTTTTAAAGGCTAAAAATAGGAAGTTACATGATGCTACATGATGCTACGTGATCCATGAGTAAGAAATACCTTAGGGATAGGTTAATATTTAATATCAGCTTAAAGTTAATGTTTAGATTCTAATTATAGTTTGAATTACTGAAAACATGGGCTCAGTCAAGTACCAGCAGCTGTACAATCCTTCTCAGCATTCAGGTTGATGAGAAAGTGACTGAAAAGGGCTTTATTCTATGTTCTTCTTACACTGGAGCTGGACAGCATTGCAGAGGAGCGGTCATAATTCTGGCTACTATAATCTTATGCTAGCTGGAAACAAGGAATTGCTTAATTAAGGTGGTATTTTAGTCCCAAATGTTCACAGTGGCAGTCCAAAAGAAGTAAATTATTTCAGGTGAGCACACTGTGTAGAGAAAAGGTAGCCTTGGTCATCACTTCAGTGATTATAAGTTTCTGTATTATTTGACTAAATATTTGTATTATTAGGGCTAAAATTGCAACAGTGATGTTGCCTTTCGTATGAAGAGGTGAGACAGTCATAATATTCTAAGAATCTGCCCTCTCTGACCTGGTGGATGAGGATGTAGTGTTTCTATCAGTGTCCTAGTGAGAGCTGAAGTTATTAATACCAGATGAAGCAGCAGCACCAAAACAAAGCTGTTCCGCTCTACCATTCCCAATAGCCTAATAACTTATTACATTTGCACAGCATCAAGCTGTGTTCTAAGTTAAATTAATCCTTTGTGAAACTGATGTACAGCAACTACAAGTTTCTATTTGCGATTTGAGGATTAGAAAACAAGCTCTGCAGGTTATTTTTGGTGCGTTCCATTATGTATTTAACAGTAAGATATTATTACCAGAAATGTTAAATTGTTCTACAGTATTTCTTGCTCGTTCTGTTCAAGCCTGCATCTTGCAGATATGCATTATGTAGGATTTATTCACAATTTCATTAACAATCTCTGTAAAGTAGATGTTAGATTGCCGGTAAGGAAAGACTGGCCTAAATGAAATCCTGTTTAAGAGAAGAGCACTTTGCTTTCACTATCATATTTCACCAAAAATAAAACGCACCCACCCCCTCCTCTTCACATTCTGTTCCTGCCAGGCAGTATCTGATGTATTATAAATGATCTTTTCCATTTTATTAATGAATCCTGACAATTTCTTCAGACTTACATGCCAACCACTGGTGCATGTTCGGATGATCAGTCTATCACTGCATTACCTCAGACCAGAATTTCTGCTGAATAACTTTGCTAAACTTGGAAGGTTAGCTGAAAGTTAAAACTATGAAGAATTAAATAAAACTCAGTGAATAAAACAATACCGGTGTGAATCATTACTGTTCTGCTTCAGCCTAAAAAAAACCCTTTGGACTTGATATTTTTCAGTAAATCAGAGGAAAAATTACTCACCAAGAAAAGTAGGAGTGAGGCGGTGAAAATTCTGTATACTTTATCATGTGCAAAATAACGTAACTGTGGAAATAATATGAACAAATGATATGTTTACCAAGTAAATTCCAAGTTTTAGAATAACACCAGAAATTTTAGTGGTAGATATGAATGGATTCTTCAGTATTATTTTAGACTTCTGTCTTAATTTTATTTTTTCAACTTTCATACTTGCTATATAAAATAAGAATATAAAAGCTATGTAAGTTCTTCATAAAATGTTGTGGTTGTTATACTCCTGCAGAAGATCAGACAATAAAGTATTCACATCTTACTGGAATATCTCACTATTTGGGCTATTACAACTATACTGATAACATTTTCCTGTTCAATGGAATGTGAAAGTACAGTTCCAAATATTTTTCATCATTGGAGGATCATGAGGTTATTGTTTACACCAATGATA
This sequence comes from Piaya cayana, assembly GCA_013389865.1. Taxonomy (NCBI): domain Eukaryota; kingdom Metazoa; phylum Chordata; class Aves; order Cuculiformes; family Coccyzidae; genus Piaya; species Piaya cayana. The sequence continues at coordinate 85,233 of WAAB01021687.1, read as the reverse complement.
AAACTATGTTTTTAAGCAGACGTTAAAATTAGTGAGAAAGGCAAAATGTTAGAAATTATTTCTTTAGAATAATCCAATGAATGAAAATATCTTTTATATGCTGGTACTAGATCTCTGCGGATGATAGGGACAAGGGACAGGTCAGATGAGCTGGAGAAGCTACAGAAAATCAATCATAATTTGGTAATTCTTCAGTATCGATATTACCTAGCTTGCCAAATGCACTAGCATAAAAAATGGCTAATTCCACCTAACTCACAATATTATATTGACCTTTCAGTGCAAATTCCTATGACACAATCCCTCTCTTTGCTAGAACTGTAGATGACACTTATTCTGTACTCGTTGAGTGCTGTTCTCTGTCTTGTGGAGCAGGATTTACAGCAGCAGGCTTCACAAACTGAAAAGCATTTGTAATGTGTTGGATGCAGGACTGGATATATACCATAAATATAACCCATATCATAAAACTATGGTAACTGTCACGATTAGACATACCAGTTCAGTCCTCTAGGTCCATGGAAATCACTGACCTCTCTGTTGAAAAGGCCACCAGACATCTCTTTCTGTGCCAGTTATGCAGATGGTTCTTACGAAGCGGACATCTGTCTATTAAAAATTGGACTAAACCAAAAAAAAACATGTTTTGCTTTCAGTCATTAATCACTGCTTATTACGGCTGCTTCAAGTTCAAGTTAGGGATGAGCTCTTCTTGCTCTCTTGCCATGATAATCATTGGATTTCATCCTGGTCTGAATATGTACAACTAGTGGGGATGCCTGCCTCACTGGGAAAAATCCTACCAACTTAACAGATTTGCATACTACAATACTGACAGTAAAATCATAGAATCATAGAATAACCAGGTTGGAAGAGACCCACTGGATCATCTAAGTCCAACCATAAAGATCTGGTTTGCCCTGTTGCCACCCAAAACCATCTATTTTTTCTTCTTTTTCTTCTTCATAAGGTCGAGTTTCATGTACGGAGATGGCTTTTGTGAATACCAAGATTTTGTATAAAATGTCAGTTTTATAGCAGACCTCTTCGGGATACCTCAATTACGGAGTACTGACATTGTACTGAGTCTGACTTGCATATGAAAGAGATGGAAGATTTTATGGAAAATTTTAATCATAGAACTCTAGAATCATAGAAACGTCAAGGTTAGAAAATGCTCTTGAGATCATTGATTCCAACCACAAATGAGGTGTTGGCCTTCTTGGTCACCTGGGCACACTGCTGGCTTGTGTTCAGACAGCTGTTGACCAACACCCCCAAGTCCTCTTCTGCCAAGCAGCTTTCCAGCCACTCTTCTCCAAGCTTGTAGTGCTGCACGGGGTTGTTGTGGCCCAAGTGCAAGACCTAACAGTGAGCCTGGTTGAACATACAACTGGCCTTGACCCACTGATCCAGTCTATCCAGATTCCTCTGTAGAGTCTTCCTATGTTCAAATGGATCAATACTCCCTTTCAACTTGGTGTTTGCAAAGTAAGTTCATAAACTTACTGAGGGACTACTCGATCCCCTCATCGACATCATTGATAAACATGTTAAAAAAGAACTGGACCCAGTGTGGAGTCCTGGGGTACATCAGTTGTGAGAGGCTGCCAGCTGGATTTAACTCCATTCCTCATAACCCCTTGGATCCAGCCATCCAACCATTTTTTCATGCAAAGAAAAGTATGCCCATCCATGCCATAAGCAGCCAGATTTTTAGGGAGAATGCTGTGGAAAACAGTATCAAAGGCTTTACTAAAGTCTAGGTAGACAAAATCCACAGCCCTTCCCTCCTCCACTAAGTGGGTCACCTTGTCACAGGAGATCAGGTTAGTTTAGCAGGACTTGCCTTTCATGAATCCCTGATAAGTGGGTCTGATCATGTCCTATGGTGGCACTCAAGATGATCTGCTCCATAACATTCCCTAGCATCAAGGGGAAACCTATAGGTCTGTAGTTCCCTTGATCCTCCTTCCAGATCTTCTTGTAGATGGGCATCACTTTTGCTAAACTCCAGTCAGCTGGGACATCCCTGGTTAGCCTGCTGGCCTAAACACTTGCAGAAAACATTCAGTACGAAATTGGATTTCAGGAAATAAAAAAGGAGGTGGGGAGAAGCCTAAAAGTAAACAAAATGGAACTTTTGATTTAAGATATTTTAGGAAAAAATCCAATGTTTGTAGGATACATTAGTTTATACTGACATTTTTAATGGAAAATGATTTTTTTCTCAATTCTACCAATTATTGGATTTCATTTTGTGTTCATTTTAAAGCCATAAATTTTTGGAACCTCAAGTCCAATAATTCTTGTGAAATAGCTGCATTGTATGCAGTCCCATACCATTTCATTCATCTTTAGGTAACATTTTGATAGATTTTGCTGGCCTCAGAGCAGGATACATAGCAGACCTGAAGGATTGTGTTGCCTGTGTGGTTGGTAATACTCCACCCACTTGCTACTTTATAGTTCATGAAATCCATAGTACAATTTTTTTTATAAGTAAGTAAAGTGGCAATCAGTTAAACATATGACAATCAGTAAGAAAGTCAATGCAGAGATACTTTAAAAATTTACACATGAATTTGCAGGAAATTTTCACTACAGAGTTCATCTATGTCCAACTATAGATTCAGACTTTTTTTTCTCTTAATGATTTCTGCCTGTTTGCTTCTATTACCAAATGTTACTCTGCATGGATTTGTAATAAAGATATAAGATATGGAATTTAGCCTATAATATGGCTTCTTCATCTTTAAATTCTTTAGAGGCCTAAGAGTGATTCAGAGAGTCCCAGAAAATGTAATAGTGAGAGTAATTATGGTTGCTGGTTTTTTCCTTCTAGATGAAAGGAGCAATGATCCCTAGGCTGGGAGCCAGAAGACACCATATCATAGCTCTTTTTTTTCCAGGTATTTTTCCTCTTCTGATGCCATGACAATGAACTGGAAAGCCTTGAAGACTTGGGTCTTAGGTCCCAACTCCAGCTTTCATATGTGGTCTAGAGTATTAATCAGTAAATTCTAATGCCTGCTTTTTTAACAGGGTGTGTGCAGAAGTGTGTGCAAAAATGTCACTCATGGATTTCAGCCAAATAATTATGAACCAAAGCTTTTGCATGACGTTAAACTGGTGGCCTTCAGCTGAACACTGTTTTGTAACTTACTGTCTGAGACTATAAATATATGTTACTTTAACAGCATCAGAAGAAAAGGATGTATTAATTCTTCTTTGGAAATGCCAATGTGAACCAAAAAAACGTCCCCAAACAAATACCTTAATTTTTTATAAAATATGACTGAATCAAAGGAAATACTCTGGGTACTAACAGACTAGCTAAAGAAAAAGTGATTTGAGCTTGAGGAAAAAAAAACAATTGAAAAAATATATCTATTCATTTCCTTTACAAATGGTGTTTCTTCGGAGATCTGTCCTAACATGTGAGAGCTAGCAGTGAAGCATAAGTTACATGTTAAAGATACAAGAACACTTGGCAGAAGGAGGGGTCTGTAAAGAAATTTTTTTATGGAAAGGGTCATTAGGCATTGGAATATGCTGCCCAGGGAGGTGGTTGATTCGCCTTCCCTGAGGGTGTTTGAGGCACGAGTAGATGAGGTCCTGAGGGACATGGTTCAGCATTTGGTGGGAATGGTTGGACTCAGTGATCCGATGGGTCTCTTCCAACCCAGTGATTCTGTGATTCTGTGATTCTGTGAAATGGTAGCCCTTTGAAACAATTTTTCTTATTTCTTTCAGATCTGTCATTTCCTTAACAATTTATACTACAATAAAAATAAGTTTTGAAAATTAAACATTGATAATGCATAATCTATATAGGATATATGACCAGTGCAGTGATGGAGCAAGTTCAGCACTAGCTTGTTCTAAATTCACAAAGTTTTCATTTACAATTTTTTTTTACTGCACTGTTTATTTTATCTTAACATTCTGAATGGAGACAAGAGTCAGGAGTTAATTGGAAATATACGTGGGTTCCTGATCCTGAGGAGCAGTCTGGCTTTACTCCAGGGGAGTTCTCAGCTTCCAGCACTAGATGAGTCCTACAGTTTGTGAACATAGGTCCTCAAAATGTCAGATTTACACAGCAGGATTTTGCAGGTGTGTAAACCCATGTAGCTTCACAACCTTAGTGGAATTAGTGTGATTTATGCAAGCTGAGGTTCTGTTTGAGCATAGCCCTTAACAGGATATTTCCACATCTTCCCTATCAAAGTTAAGTAATCATTGCTCATGAGAAAAAGAGCTGCATGAGGGAGATTGTTGATAAGAGCACAAGAGCTGAAATGTGGCTTAACATCATGTAAGAATGAGAGGAGGAGTTAATTTTACCTGTGTAATGCATCCAAGAACTATTTGTAGAACATAAGTTTGTAGTAAATATTACACCCATCTAAGCACTATCAGCAAGACATCTAATAACAATCACACTGCAACTACAGAGCTTGTAATTTTGTGATTCACATAAATATATCAAGTATCTTTTCCCAGTCACAACTATTACAGACAACATGATTCCAACATGGTTCACGTTTATGTATTCGTAGGTGATAATGTCACAAGAATTATACAGTTCTAATTTTTTTTTTTTTTTCATAGAATCATAGAATAACCAGGTTGGAAGAGGCCCACCAGATCATTGAGTCCAACCATTCCTAGTGCTCTGTGTTTTCTAAAATAGAACAAGTGAGTTGGAAGGGTCACTAAATAAAATATTAACACAGACACAATATTCTTCAGTAGGTGCAAGCAGGGATTTCTTGAGAAGTACATACACATGTGTAAGCCTATGTAAAGATTCTCTGAAGATGCAGTGTGATAACAATAGAAATATTAACACAGCACATAATGGGCTTGAGTAGAGCCATAGTCAGCAATTACTAAGATTACTCTTAGAGAAAACAAGATCTCCCCTGAAACTGAGTTGTAGAGCCAAATGTCTTATTACCACTAAGCAGTGGCATGAAAAGTTCTGTGTAACAATTGAGGAGCAGAGAAACCTATGAACTATTGAAGCGCTTAAAATTGATTGCAATTATTCAACTGACAGGTTATTTCAAATCTTTCCAAAGTTGAGATGTGATGGACAGATTCAAATAGCTGCATAATTTGGAAACAAGACAAAACCAATGTGTTAGAAGAGCAAGAATAGAATGTATTATGTATTTTCTTTAATGAAATGAGAAGAATTCTTGCATTGTATTATCAATAATGTTTGAGATTTAAAAAAATAAGGAAAACACAAGAAGGATTTATACTTTATTAGTCTTAATTAAACATTTGGGACAATCTGTCAATTTTTGGAGCAGTGCTGAGTAAGAGTGACACTTCCTCTGCACTAAGATTAGACTCTGGAGGCAGTGTGTGTCAGATACTGTTTTTGAATTACAATCCTTCCTTCTTGTCCATGGAAATTTTTGATTAACTAGTCTCCTGTACTAACAGAAAATTTCTGCTTTCTCTTCTCCAATCTGTCCTGTAAATTATGGACAAGCAACAGGGACAAAGTAACTCCCTGCTGTGTTCTGTCTCTCAGCCTCCTTAGGCTTAAAGGTTCCTAGAAGAAAATGAAGGGGAAAGGCACATTTCCTTTCACGCTACCTTTACCTGAAGCCTAGTTAGCTAGAAGGGAGATCCTGGGCATATGCCAGGTCACAATATCATTTTTCATTAGTCTTAGCTTCTAGAAGCTTCTCATCATGGCTCCTGTTTCCTGCAAAGCTGAATAACTTTGTGAGTGACATAAATGAAAGAGATCCTGATGTGGTCCCTTCAGTGATTTTGGGATCAAGACTGAGACCATTACCACTACTGATTCGCTTCACAGTAATTTACTGAATAGTTGTTGCGTGCAGTTCCTGGTTATCACATTTTCTGTCTTGCTCCATATGAAAAAATAAAAAAACCCTATGGTTGAATGTGAAAAGGTTAGTTGACATGATGAACAAATTGCCAAGTGCTTATCTCCTTCGCTATTGTTTTATCTGATATCTGAGCAACAAATACACCATGTTGCCTGATAACAGTGTTAAGAAACACTTTGAAGCATCTACAGACTAATTGGAAAATGTCTATATTCCAGAAGTTTCCTTTTCAGGGGCCATAAGCCTACAAACCCCTTTTCAGCACTCTAAAATCACTCTAAAATGTTTCCCACAAAAGACCGTCTAAGCAACAGAAGCCACCAAATCTATATGTTGCAGGGAGAGAACAGGGAAGCCGGAGGGCATTGATAATGCCCTCAGTCCTTCTAATAGCAACAGCAAATGATTTGGTTTAAATGCACAGAGGCAGTACCATTTAAAGAAACATTTATATTTAGCAACCACACGCTAAACTTACCATCAACATCATAATCACTCAAAAAAATAGCATTATAGCCCTATATGGTTTTTTTTTCAGACTCTGTTGGATTTCTAAGTGGAAGCAATAGAATGCTGTATTTTGGCTTCATTGATCACAGCCTGTATCCACTTTGCAAAATAAGCACAATTTCAAAAGACCTTATTTGAATGAAGCATAAAGACCTTATTCACATCTGTTGGAGTATTGTGAGCATTATTAAAAGCTTTATAGTCAAGCACATTCAAAACCAGGAAGGCCAAACATCACCTATTTTTCCTGATTAGACTTTGAAGTGTTAAGATAAATGATTGCAATAGCCCACACAACACATCACAAAAAGGCTTTTCAATAAACCTGAAACACTGAATATCTTCAAGGGTAAGTGGTATTGGCAGCTGCTTCATTCAATGAAAGCTATGAACTCAGGGTATGAACATGAAGGGCATGAATTCAACAAAATTCAGAGTCTCTAATAAGCACAAAAATGCCAAGGGAGAGGGGGAGGATTTTTGATTTGGAGCGTTGAGTCCAGTACAACTCTGATTCAGCAGCATCATTACTCAATCTATTTCTCATGTGGGGAAAATATTTATTCTGGCAAAGCCCCCTCACAAAGGCTTATTGCAGAGGAAATAGTGCTTGGTAGAAAAATATTTCTTACTGTTTTTCTCCATACAAGCCACTTTCATTTGTTGGCTTCTCTTTTTAGTCCACAGCGCATTCAATAAATGTGTCAATTAATTGCTTAAACATTCTAAGGAAATTTTTACCATTACTGATTTATTAAAGATTGAGGAAGTCTCTTGTAATACCATCAGAAATTTTGATGAGTAGTGAAAATATTAATGAAAACTGCACAGACCAAATTAAATCGTGCTAACTTTTTCACATTTACTACTTTGATCACACGGGGCTGTGAAATGTCTTTGTTGTAGCTTAGCAAAATGTATGTCTCTGATTATTAATTAGTTTTTTTAATTTCCTTAAAGATTTCATACCATAGTAAGGAAATAATTCTATCAACATTTTTTCCCTTTTCATAAAAGAAACTCCTAGTGAGAGTACCAGTGAGGAAGTGATGATTTGTTCTTGCTGTCTACAGGGCATTAAGTCTATATTATTACTGCCTGAATCATAAAGGAAACTTGGCTTGCATGTCAGACAAAACAGGTTTCTGGGAAGTGAAGACCTCTGTGCAAAGTAATGTCCAAAGTAGCTATAGACGTGCTGGCACTGGAATGGCGGAAGGAATATGTAAGCAACTTAATCCATGTGCACATGTTTATATGCTATTTCTTTATCCTCTGGAGATAATGGTGAATACAGAACAGGCAGAAATGTTCACAAATATGGTAATAGCTGCAGTAGTTGCATGTGTCTTAAATTTACTAATGCTTTTCATCATTGTAACATCACATGAGCAACTTATCATGGAACCATAGAACAACCAGGTTGGATGAGACCCACCAGATCTTCGAGTCCAACCATTCCCACCAAACACAAAACCATGTCCCTCAGGACCTCGTCCACCCGTGCCTTAAATACCTCAAGGGAAGGCGAATCAACCACATCCCTGGGCAGCCTGTTCCAATGCCCAATGACCCTTTCCATGAAGAATTTTTTCCTAATGTCCAGCCCAAGCCTCCCCTGGTGGAGTTTGAGGCCACTCCCCCTTGCCCTGTCACTTGGGAGAAGAGCCCAGCTCCCTCCTCTCCACAACCTCCTTTCAGGTAGTTGTAGAGAGCAATGAGGTCTCCCCTCAGCCTCCTCTTCTCCAGGATAAACACCCCCAGCTCTCTCAGCCGCTCCTCATCAGG